>JADBJO010002667.1:52500-77500 GCA_016801955.1 Conus betulinus | reverse complement strand
TGATCATGCTTGTAAAGCAAGCTACAGGGTTTGATTAAAATTTCAAAGTGAGCCCAAAACAAGAAAGCGGCAGATTAAACAAGAAAAGTTTCATCACACCATGATCTTATCATGGCTTGTGGATGTATGCTGATGCAAGTGGTATAAAAACAGATGCTGACAAGAACAGATCTTAACAACTAATCTGGCCACTCTCATCAGATCAGTTTGCAAACTCTCGGGAACACTCTCACTGCTTCTGGAGTCCATGATCGTAACATTTCGATCAAAAAATTTCCCAGCTCCAAGGAAACCGAATCTTGTTTACTTTTCGCAACGGAAGGCTTGCATTTTCTTTCTCGACGAGTCTCGCTACGCCCATTGCGCACGCGCTCTTTCTGGAAGTTCCGCAGATTATGTTTTTTTTTTTTTTTTTTTTTTTTTTTTTTTTTTTAACCTCCTGAGCCACAGCAGTGCTAGGTTATCGGCTTACGTAAAATTATTACACACACACACACACACACACACACACACACACACACACACACACATTTGCTCCCTATCATTTTTTTCTCCTGCTACAAAATTGAATCATTTTAGTTTCTTCTGCTACAATATTTTGCTCTGCAGTTTCCCTGCTTCTAATGAAGGTCCGACCTGTATCAAAATCGGAAACTGCCTAGCACTTTCACGTGTATGGGTATCGTTACGTTTATAACTCTCTCTCTCTCTCTCTCTCTCTCTCTCTCTCTCTCTCTCTCTCTTGGACTGCATTTCTCAGAGAGAATGCTTCGTGACAGCATAGTTTCACGATTTTTCCCTTGTGGACATGACTTCGTTTACTTGCGTCAATACCGTGTTTCACACGGGAAGTTGGCTTATTGTTTCACCCCGAAAGGCAAAATCAGACCATGCTAAGCAAGGGGAAAAACATTCAATATGATTGGAACAACAGCGCCTATATTATCTCCCTTTCGACATGATGTATTCCATGGAGCCATCTGTTCACCTTAAACGGGTCAGTTCTATAACGGAGCTATTACCCAGTGGATATGATACTGCAGCCTGAACTTATAGGAGTGACTGTGCCATCAATATGGTAATTGAGTTTGGAAGGTCCTTAGCGAAAAACATTCCCAGTCGGTACTTCACAATGTGGGCATTCCATTCACTGGATTCTTTCTCTACGAACTATTAAGGTCTACTCCATTACACTCTGATCACTGTTACTATTACAACTATTACGACTAAAGAAAGGTTTAGAGAGCGATCGCCCAGAACACCTGCTCTTAGAGCTTTACAACAACAACAGCAAAACAACATATCACACACACACACACACACACACACACACACACACACACACACACACACACACACATCATAAACATGTTAGAACAGATTTCTCTTCCTCCCATTTCTATCTTAAGACAGTAGGAGTCCCTTGTGGTTAAGTTTTCTGCGAGGCATTCACTACTACCTACCGCTACCAAATAATTAAAAAACAAGGACGATTAAAAAAAGAAGAATTCACCACATGCTCAGAACCCACCTTAATCAGCAAGTCATCATACTTAAATCCGCACGTTGGAAAAGTAAACCTGTCAAGAAATTCGTTATACTTTCGCATGTTGGAGAAAAGTATGTCAAATCAACTGAGAACTGTGGACTATAAGTGATTTACATTTTTACACACATTAATCAAGTAAGGACCAAATTAATTGATAGTCTCAGAGAGAAGTTCAGAATCCACATAAGATATCACACATTTCATCATTAGCTGGTTCACCGCAAATGTCATACACAGTGGCAGCTTTCGGGTGTCCCATAAAGTTTTGCCACTTCAAAGTTTGAAATGTCCCGTTTCTGCATCAGTTGTGGACTGAATGTTTTAAACAAATAAGCTCTAGGCAACAATCAGACCTTCTACCTGTTTCAAGGACAGTTTTATTGTTATTAATGTACATGTCAGCTCTTTCAACAAGTTTCTCACAAGAAAAATAAGTTTTCGCTAGACTAATGCCCATGAATACTGTCGGATTTCTTTCCTGTTGGAGAAATAAGCAGTTTCTGGGAGGGAAAGAACTCTGGCATGTTGTCTGTAAATGTTTAAACTAAGAGAATAATATCATATCTCTGAACAAAAACGGGTATTTGCCAGCTAATCTAAAAAAAGAAACCTTCACTATTGAAAGCTGCCAATAAAGTACTCTTTTCACGATTCGTGTCAGAGGATCGGGGAATACGTGTTCATTACAAATAGGATAAGAAACCGATGTTACCCCCCAATGTCTTCGTCGGTGAGAGAGAGAGAGAGAGAGAGAGAGGGGGGGGGGGGGGGGGGGGGGGGGGGGGGGGGGACAGACAGACAGACAGACAGAGAGCTCGTGATTATGTGTTTGCGTATGTGTGCATGTGTGTTTAAGTGCATGTGCGTGTGCATGTGTGCGCGTGAACACGCTTGTCAATGCATGCGTGCGTGCATTTCTCTGTGTGTGCACGCACGCGCATGTGTGTGTTTGTGCGTAGTGTTTGTGCTCGCGCGCGCGCGCGCGTGTGTGTGTATGTATATATATATATATATATATATATATATATGTGTGTGTGTGTGTGTGTGTGTGTGTGTGTGTGTGTGTGTGTGTGTGTGTGTGTGTGTGTATGCACGCGCCATCATTCGATTCCAACATTTCACATAACCACGCGGACCATAACATCTTTTCAGATTTTCCATTCGGTTTGCAAGGTAAAGTGAAGCACACTTCACTGTTAACACAAACATTTTGGCTGAACTCTCAACAATAACATTAAGAAGAAGAAGAAGAAGAAGAAGAAGAAGAAGAAGAAAAGGAGGAGGAAAAGGAAGGGGGGCAGAGAAGCTGGAAGAGGAGGAACAGGTGGAAGAAGAAAATTCAAATAAACCAATGGAAACTTTTTAAAACTGAAAAGTAAAACATAGTCTTTCGATCTTGTTTCCTCCAACACATCCGTCAAAGCGCGCTGAACAACACACGACATCATTATTCACATTCACAGAGAATCAGCTCTCTACAGACGTGCTAATAAGCCATTGACACTATTCAGCAAAAATGAAACTGCCGACGACCCATTTGAGGGGGGTTAAAGAAAAAAAAAGCGAGTATTTATGTCAACGCGTACGGGGCAGGAGTCTACCCAAGCCCAATAGACACATCCAGGCTTAAGTAATAAAGTCACTGCGCCGCAACTAGAAGGCTTCTGCTTCTTATTGACATTAAATTTAACCTGCACACCATCTAAAAACAGTGACAACGTGGCACATGGGGAGAGGGCGATAACCATTTTACGAAAACAGGGAGAGGGGGGGGGGGGAGGTATGGCAGAAGGGGATAACCATTTACGACGAAAACAGGGGACAGGGGGGAATAAGCATGGCAGAGGGGGATAACCATTTACGAAAACAGGGGAGGGGGGGGGGGGGAGGCCATTGCAGGGGGGATGACCATTTACGAAAACAGGGGATGGGGGAGGGGGGGATCACGGCAGAAGGGGATAAGTATTTACAAAAAGGGATCACGGCAGAAGGGGAGGGGGGGGGGGGGGGGCGCATGCCAGGGGAGGATGACCATTTACGAAAACTGGGGAGGGGGGGGGAGGCATGGCAGAGGGAGGATGACCATTTACGAAAACAGGGGAGAGGGGGGAAATCACAGCAGAAGGGGATAACGATTTACAAAAACAGGGGAGGGGGGAGGGGAAGCATGGCAGAGGGAGATCATCATTTACGAGAACAGGGAGTGGGGGGGAGGCATATGGCAGAGGGGGGGATAACATTTACGAAAACAGGGGAGGGGGGGGGGGGCATGGCAGAGGGGGATAACCATTTACGAAAACAGGGGAGAGGGGGGAAGGAGGCATGGGAGAGGGGGATAACAATTTTACAAGAACAGGGGAGAGGAGGCATGGCAGAGGGGTACAACTATTTACAAGAATAGGGGAGAGGGGGGAGCATGGCAGAGGGGGAATAACCTTTTATGAAAACAGGGGAGAGGGGGGAAGGAGGCATGGCAGAAGGGGGATAACCATTTACGAAAACAGGGGAAAGGGGGAGGGGTACGGTGTGTGAGACGGCCAGGGAAGGAGGGATGGGGGGAGGAATGGATTTGTCTTACATTGCACGCGCAAAACCAGAAGGACCACACATTAAGAAGGACATAAAAGAATACCGATTTTCAGATAGGGCACCGCGCAACGTCTGAGAGAGTGAACTCGACAATTCTGTATGCAATGACAGAAATACAAGATACCGGTTCCTTTCGCTTTTAATTAATTTTATCCCTTTCACGCTCGCCGTGGTCACACGATTGTGTAGCAAGTCATATTAAGCCTTTGTTACAGAGGAATTTCTATCATCTTCTTTATTACTAGTACGGGAATATCGAATGATTTTTGTGTAAGTACCAGTGCTTTGCAACTAAGCGTTTTTACGAACATGGCGACAAAATGAAAGGCAAAAACATTCTGCATCACAAACTTTTTTCCTCGTCTGTCTTACATGCAATATGTATTTTCATACACAGATGAACATCGATTTGACCCCGATATGATCTGTTCGTCAGACTCCTGTGTATTCACTCTTCCTGATACATCCATATAGTTTTTTTCGTGTCAGAAGGTTTCTCGCACCGCAGTGATCTTGTCTGGACAACGTTAAGGCGTTGCAATGTCGTACTTTCTGCGCATTTTAAAATAAAAGAAACTAAGTTTGTGTAAATCTGGAAACAGTTGATTTTCAAGCTGCCGTATGTTTCCAACACCGTTGCTGACTTCTTGACGAAACATAACCATCTTCGCAGCGGATTTGATGACAAGAAAAGGACAACGAAGCTGGTGTTTGAAGCGGCTGAAGTGACGCGTCAAGTTAGCAGACAAAAAAGGGAACGATGATGGCGGCCACCAGCAGAGGCAGACTCCACCTGACAGCCACGCCGTCACCTGCAACCAATCACAAACTAAATCAGCGAGATGTCTTCGCAACAAAGCATGGAGAAATCAGTCCCAATGTTCTTCAACAAAACCCAGCCAAACAGTCTGGATATTCCTCAACCAAACCAAGCCAGATCAGTAAGATTATCTTTCAATCAATCACACGCAAACCAGTCTCCATGTACTGCCAACAAACATAGCCAGACTGGCGTGGATGTACTGCAAACCAGAGCCAAATCAGTGTGGATATACTGCAAGCAAACATAGCCAGATCACTGTTGTGTACTTGCTGCGACCAAACATAGCCGAATCAGTGAGGATGAACTGCAACCAACATAGCCAAATCAGTGAAGATATACTACGACCAAACATAACCAAATCAGTGTGGAGACACTGTAAACAAACATAGCCTAATCTGCAACGAAATAAAGTCACTTCAATCTTGATGCCCAATGAACACATGCAACGAAGATTTGAGTAGGTCTGGAGGGATATAATTTTCATCGCTACAGCAATTCGAACACAAAATTATGCATTATGTACATGTGTGTATTAACACACAAGTATTCATGTATTCGTAATATTTCGACTTCAAGTGTAAAAATCGGCAATATTACGATCTCAAGCGTAAAAATATATTGCGCGCGCGCGCGCGCACACACACACACACACACACACACACACACACACACACACACACACACACACACACACACACTATTGTTTTTTTTCATGTCATCATAATTTATATGTTGAGACGCTTGCAAAACCTACGAGTGTTTGTTGTAGACCCCCAACGCTGTCATATCTGCATGCAGGTCTCGGCGCCAGGAGTTCCTTGGGCGGCCCCTTTCTTTTTCCCTGCGGGTTCCAGGACAATGCCTGCCTGGTGGTGTTGTCGGCAGGCTTTCTTAGGTTGTGGCCTATCCACCTCCATCTCCTTTGGAGAATATCTGCATCGGCTGGCTTCTGATTTGTCTGTTGCCACAGGTCCTCGTTGCTGATCCTGTCTGGCCAGTGGATCCTCAGTATGCGCCTCAGACAGGAATTGATGAAAGTCTGGATCTTGTTGGTGATGGTAACTGTGGTTCGCCACGTCTCAGCTCCATAAAGAAGTACTGATTTGACGTTTGCTATTGAATATCCTTATCTTGGTTTTCTTGGAGATGACATTTGATTTCCAGATATTCTTCAGCTGGAGAAAGGCTGCTCTCGCTTTCCCGATTCTGGCTCTGACATCAGCATCTGTACCACCTTGTATGTCGACGACGCTGCCAAGGTAAGTGAAGTTGTCCACCTCCTCCAGCGCGTTGCCTTCTAGCATGATGGGGTCTTGGTTTGTGGCATTGGCTTTTATGACTTTGCTCTTCCTTTGTGGATGTTCAGTCCAATGCTGGATGACGTTTCTGCCACTGTTGTGGTCTTGTTTTGCATCTGTGGCTGGGTGTGTGAAAGAAGGGCCAAATCATCGGCAAAGTCTAGGTCGTCCAGCTGCTTCCAAAGAGTCCACTGGATGCCATTGCGCTTGCCTGCAGTTGACGTCTTCATAACCCAGTCTATAGCGAGAAGGAACAGGAATGGTGAGAGAAGGCACCCTTGTCTCACCCCTGTTTTTTCACTTCAAAAGCATCTGTAAGTTGACCTCCATGAACAACTCTGTAGGTCATCCTCCTCATAAGAATTTCGGATGATGTTGATGAACTTCTGTGGTACGCCATAATGTTGCAGCAGCTTCCAAATAGATGACTATACAATGGCCCAAAAGTATGCACTTGAATGCTTGAACGAAGGAAAGAAGAAAAGAAATAAACTATAATTAAAGAGAAAGGAAAAAAAAAAAAGAGAGGGGGAAGGGGCGGACAGACAGACAGACAGACGGACAAACAGGGTGTGAGCAAGAGCCAGAGAACCCAGCAAAGCGTAATCCCTCCGTCCTTTGAGTCACAGTAACGTATCACTTCATGACAGCAGATTTTTCTTTTGGGTCATACACAGTGACTACTATAAGTACTGATAAAATGTGAAGTCACCATGCATACATAAACGATAGTCTAATAATACCACAAATTACATGAATAACAGTGTAAATAAAGAAAAAATCTAATCTGACCACAAATAGAAAGCACTAATGAAAGCATATCGCCATGAAAACTACGAGGCAGGAACTTTCTCTCGGGTTGCCCTCTATTCTGATGATTTTCAGTGTTTGAAAGCAAACTGGACAGGGAAAAACTTATCTGATTTAGCTGTGAGAACACACATGATGACCAAATACAAATCACACATAAAATGTGAAAACGTTCGAGAATACTCTTGAAAATGAATTCAAACAGCCGACATCCCAGAGAAACATACAGCAAAACTAACATGCAACAAATTATAACCCAAACAAAAACAAGAACAATAAAGTTTTCAAAACATCTTGAATGTCTTATAACTAACAGATAGGTTTTTTTTTTTTTTTTTGTTGGTCATGAGTCGTGTAGATCAAAAGCTCGTATCATATATGAGTAGCATTTTTCATTCTTGAAAAGAACGATATATTCTGTCTCTTTCGTTTTTCTGTTGTTGCTTTTTTCAACATTGAAACAGAACGGTGTGCTTGCAACTGCTGCCGGCTGTTTATCGTACTTTTAAAAGTAATTCTGCTGTTTACAGTGAAAAAAGATCGTGATTTTACTTTGTCAGAATGTATCTGCTGAAGTTGTCTATTAATGTGATGAAAAAAAAAATTGTAAGGTTAGCTCACTTCTTGTGAAAATGTAATGTACAAGGCCCCAAATAGCCGTGAATAGAAGTCCAAAAGAGTCGGGAGTTGTTTGTTCGTAACTGTCCAGGTTAAAAAAAAGTTTATCTCCACATGCAAATTTCGCATTTCTTTAACCGTTAATCTCTCTCTGCATGTTTAATTTTTTTCTTCAAGTTCATTTCTTTATTCTCTTCTTTTCCATGTGTACTCGGAAATGCAGCAGTTACACCTCTCTGGTGAATGGAAAACTAGATTGATCAACATACTGAACTGACCGGAAAGTATACTGATCTGTGTTTTTAAGAAAATGAGTGAAACATTTTTGACCGAGTTATGTTTCGTTACGAATCTTAGAAAATAAAGATTCCGCTTCGAAGTAGTCGAATTCTTGTAAGGTCAACAGAGATTAATCATTTAAACTCTTGAATACATTATAGTAGAGTGGCATAGTCCTTCTTCTAAACTCCGTGCCCCAGGAACAGCGATAAAGGGCCATGGGTTTGAACCTTGTCACAGGCATATTCACTGGTGATTTTCAGCTGCTTTGTTATATCAACCGAAGAGAACAGAATCACAGTTGAGTTTCTTGCACCTCACGGTAGCATTTCTGAGAGTGCCATTAAAAGGTCTCCTGATCAACACTGCAAGTTAGTGTATTTCCCCGTCCTGCTTGACACCATTGTATATTGTCAAAGTAACATCAGTTTCAAACCTACAAAAAAGAATCCGCAGTGATTATTTTGATCCACTATCATAAAACATATAAATATCTACATTTCTCTGTCCTGTTATGCCTTGCTCTGACGGTGACTTCAGTTTCCATGCCCATGCCTAAGGCACCCAAAACTCATCGATGTTGGCAGTCGAACGAGGACTATAGGGCGTTGGATCGGTCTTCATGCTTTAACAGGAACTATCTGAGGGTTCCAGCATTTGATAACTCTCCCCCACGTCCCCTCTTTCCCCACTCTGGAGTGCGCCTACTATAGCAAAAGTATGAAAAAAAAGAGAAAACAAACAAACAAACAAACAAAAACGTGGTTTTTCTTAATGGTGTACAATAAAGGTTGACCACTGGTCAGTTCCAGGTGATACAAACTTGCAGTTTAGGTTGAAGGATTTGTGAGTTCGTCTATTATTTGCTTATTTTCTCGGGGAGGGGAAGGGAGCGAGGATTGTGGGGAGATTGGCGGGGGGGGGGGGGGGGGGGGGGGGGGGGGGGGGGGGGAGTGTTCTTTTCCCATAGAAGGCAGGACCCGTGGATATTATAAATTCCTTCCATTTCCGAGGCCTTCATAGCAGTTTTTGTTGTTGCTGTTGGTGTTAATTCCGAGCTCGGTATAAAAATTCAGCTGTACCCAACACAAAGCCCAATACAGAGACACTTGCCGATAACAGGCGCTTAAGCACTTCCGACTGATTAAAGACCTGTTTTTTTTTTCCTGGAAGTGTGCTCTCTCTCTCTCTCTCTCTCTCTCTCTCTCTCTCTCTCTCTCTCTCTCTCTCTCTCTATTGCTTGCCTACTACTTGATTAAAAGAAAAGCTCACTCTCAAATCCTATCATAGATCTCGAAGTAAACCGCAACAACAACTAACAACTCGGGGAAACCGCATCAAGCCGCGCAATTTCGTTTTGATTCTTTGTGGGTTCTTTGGTTTGTGTTGTTGTATTTTGAGTACAAAACAACACATCTCAGATTTTACTTTCTTCTTTTTTTAGCTCTTGAAATACACTATTCTGAGAAACACAGCATGCAAGAATTGTATGGATTTGTAGCCAACAGGATAAGAATCATATTTAATGCTGAGATCAGCAGATGCCCAGCCTGACTCCCTTCTTCCTTCCCGCCTCCCCTCTTCCCCACTTTCTTTCTCCATTCCGGTCAAAAGTCAGCACTTGAAATATGTATCATTGATTGAACAAACAAAAAAAGCGCAAACAAAAAAAGTCAAACAGATCAGACAAAAAGATCAATATTCTCATGCAGGGAACACCATTCGGAATGGGTCTATAACCTTTGCCTCCACCACCTGAATCCCCACCGCCATCACCATCACCACCATGATCATCATCACCACCTCCTGCACTTCCCACACATCAACCATGCTCACAATCAGCTATCAAACAAAGAAAAAAGCTCACGGAGTGAAAGAGAGAGAGAGAGAGAGAGAGAGAGAGAGAGAGAGAGAGAGAGAGAGAGAGAGAGAGAGAGAGAGAGAGAGAGAGAGAGATCTAACTATTACAAAGGAGTACACACACACACACACACACACACACACACACACACACACACACACACACACAAGCACGCATACGCGCAACTGTAGCAGCGTTCATCGTTGCAGTGTTTCCGAAGCACTGCTGGGTTAATGAATTAAACAGTGTCACATAACACGCACGTAAACTTAATTTTATTTTCCCTCCAGTAGTCCCCGGTTTGAAATGATTTTTTTTTCTTTTTGTTGTTAGTTTTTGTTATTTGTGTGAATTCAGCTGTGCATCAAGAATGAAACCAGCAAGAACCCCCCTCCCCCTTTTCCCCGCTCCCCCATACCTCAAGCATGTTAAGATTAAACTCGAGCAGTTTTCGATTTCATCTGGAAAATGGTGAAGTTCCAAGAACCAGAGGTAAATTCCCCTCACACACACATACACACACACACACACACACACACCAATCCATGGGTATTCAGAACATAGTGCATGCGCAAAGGAACCTGCGTGTCCCATTCTACTACTGTCCTTGGTTTAATATAGAGGTGCACAAAGCTGGTGAAGAACGAATACGGGTTTAGAAAACATCGGACTGATGTAGCAGAAAAAAAGCGCTAAATTACAGTATAATATGGGTGCATTGGTTAGTATTGTGGGGCTTCATAAAGCGTCAAACTTACAGAGTACGTGTAAATTGTGTAGTATTGTATTGTTTTGTATTCACGACGGATTTCTCGGTGTGAAATTCAAGATGCTCTCGCCTGAGGCATACCTATTGCTACAGTTAAGCGCCATGCATGCGTGGTTATCATTTAGCTTTTGTGTATTTTCTTGTTTTTCTATCATAGTGGATTTCTCAACAGAGTCCTGCTTGCTGCCACAGGTTCTTTAACATGCGTCGAATGCATGCTATACGGAACCTTCGTTTGCAATGTCACCCGTAAGATCAGCATTCAGATGGCCACTTATGTTCTCCGAAAGAAGGGAAAGGATATAAAACAAATTAAAAAAGAAAGCAAAACAAAAAAGAATGCCGGCCAGACACGTGCAAGGGACTCGTCAGTCTCTCGTCTTCCGCTTGAAAGTCGCACCACCGCCCACACACTTTCGTCATGTGTTACCACGAAGTTCCTGACACAAAAAAAAGTCTTGCCCTTTCAGAAAAATGTCCTGAAAGTGGAGCGTCAGGTATCATTCACTTGGTGCTTTTTTCGTTTGTTGTATTTGCTTTTTTTTTTTTTAAATAAAAAAAACACTAATGAGAAAGTTGACAGAATTCAACAGATCGCGTAGCCCGATAAATACGTCAACACGTCAATGAAAGGTTCACGCACAAAATAAACGAACAAAACAAAACAATGAACATCTGAAATCCACTTCCTCTTCATACAAAACGAGATCAATGTTGTCTGTGAGTCTTAACGGTCGGAAATGAAATCATGTACAGTCGTTTTTGTTTTTTGCCCATGCGCTATATATTCAAACAGGCGTCGTTTGGCTGTGCACCACCATGATGGGAAAAAAATTCACTCTCGACAGGAGTGGCAGTCGTACCATTAGGGGGGCCTGGTGCAGGCGCGGTCATCTTTGCAGAAACAATTTTTTTGCTCTTGATTCAGCTCGTTGAAACTGGTCGAGCGTGAGAGAATTCGCCTGGTTCGAGCTCAGGTAGCCCAGCTGTCGTTGCTCATCGTCTGCAACACACATGCATGGAGAGAGAGAGAAAGAAGGGTTGAATCTGTCTGTCTTTCTGTCTGTCTATCTGTCTCGGGTGTGTGTGTGTGTGTGTGTGTGTGTGTGTGTGTGTGTGTGTGTGTGTGTGTGTGTGTGTGTGTGTGTGTGTGTGTGTGTGTGTGTGTGTGCGTGCGTGTGTGTGTGTGTGTGTGTGTTCACACCATTCGTGTAGGTTTAGTTTCTTTACTACTTTCGCGCGGGGTTCCAAATCATTTTGTTGCATGACCACATCAGCCACTCATCATCCAAATCATCATCATAATCCATTTTCATCATCACTGCCTTTGCATAACGTGGATTAAAATTAATGTATTTACAAACGCTTTACAAAAACAAAAGTCTAACAGTCTATAAAAAGAGAAAGAGAGAGAGACTCAGAGACTCAGAGAGAGAGAGAGAGAGAGAGAGAGAGAGAGAGAGAGAGAGAGAGAGAGACAGAGACAGAGACAGAGAGACAGACAGAGAGAGACCGAAAGACAGGGTACAAACAGTGGAATGTGCATGCAGTGTGTGCCGGTTCCATCCCTACCCATCAACCCATCCCATCTCTCCCCTCCCCCCTTATCTTCCCTTACCTCAGCCAACCTCCTGTACAGTAAATTCCTTTTCCAGTTCTTTCCGTTTGTTCTATGTTTCAAGTAGTTCTTGGGTAATTTTACTCCCAAAGCTGTGGTCACACTACGAGCATAGAACCAACTGTCTGGAGTCTCTGTCCGCCTCGAGCTACGAGCTGAGCGGTGAAAAGGGTTGTAACACTTACACTTATAGTGGCCACACCACATTTTTTGCTTCATACAATTTATGAAATGCTAACCCTTTTGTTGTAATCTGGCGAGCAGGTCATGACAATTGTACACATGGTCCTGAGTGGCCATTCTCTGCCTAAAGTATAATGCCTGTTTGACCTTATGACCTTTTATGTATTTCTTGTTACAGATAAAAAGATCTATTTCAACGTTTCTCTAATCTGGGAATGAAAAAAAAACGAAGGCGACTGCCTGGTGCTCTCAGGACAGCCTAGTCTAATCCGCCTTTGGGAAGGCAAATTTTTTGTAACGATGTCACTCATTGTTTTTGTCACCAGCTTTTCATTAAGATCTGTTAATTCTTGTTTGTCTTTCTGTGCCATGGCTGCTTTATTATCTTTTCTTTAATTCAGATGGGCATAGTGTTTAAAGTCGCTGTCATATTATTCATTTACCTTTGATTACACCGTCGTATTCATGACCGTACTCTCTCTCTCTCTCTCTCTCTCTCTCTCTCTCTCAAAAAACGGCAAGAGGTTCGGTTTCGATGTTTCCGGTGAGCTAAATGAACTAAAAAAGGGTTTTGGCCGGTCCTCTCGCAATGTTGTAGACACATAATTCAAATGGGAGAAAAGACTGCTTTACACCGGTGGAAAGACTGGCCGTTCCGGACTCTGCCGTGCGTGACTCGATCCGTTTAGCACGTGATGTTGACGACAGTGTGGTGGACGGTTTGAGCGTTGGCACTGGCAGTTACATGAATTCGTTTCACGGTTTGAAAGATAGGCGTTTGAATTCTGATTCTTCTAAATATAATGATGATGTGAATAGCAATGTCAACATATGTATGGAAAATATTGTACTTGAGAATAGTCATAATAACAGAGGTCTGGACGTGCCTGTATGTAAGAATTTCTCAAGCTACTCTCATGGAATGTTAATGGTTTACTCTCAAAAGTTACTGACAATGCATTTGTTTCCTATGCCTGTGGTTTTGATTTTATTTGCTTTGGAGAAACTTTCCTTGAATCATTTAACATGGACGTGTTTGTCGGGGTACAAAGCATTTGTTAAACCTGCCGTAAAGCTGTGTCATCAGGGGAGACGATCTGGAGGGCTCGTTTGTTTAATAAAACAAGAATTTGTTCCCTTCGTATCTTATGTACATGTTGATTGCTCTAATGTGTGTGTCTTCTTAATCAAAAAATCGCTTTTTGGGACATTGAAAAATATTGCTTTGGTCTGTGCGTATATCCAACCTGAAGGTTCTCCTTTGTACACTTCTTTTAATATTGATAATGGTATTTCCATGTTGGAGGAATGTTTGGCAGACTGCTTGTGTTCACTGGGTGACATTGATGTGGTTGTGTGTGTGACGATTTGAATAGCAGGACGGCTAATTTTTCTCCTGACTTGTCCTCTGATGTTTTTGATTCCTGTTTGCAAGTGAAAAGTCAGCCACCTTGCAAAGACCGTTCTTCTCATGATAACATATTGAATAATTATGGTAAGTTATTGCTAAATCTCTGCGTTGCTTTTGATTTGTGCATTATGAATGGTGTATGTCAGGGCGACCGCCATGGTTGCTATACATACATAACAGACAGCGGAAGCAGCGTGAATGATTATTTCCTAGTATCTAAAGACTTTTTCTCCAGTTTTTGTGATTTGTGTTATTTGTTTGTTTCTGAACGGATCGAATCTGATCATTTACCTCTTGAATTTCACATTGACTTATCAACAGAAAATGACGACAAAACTATGGAGATTGTTGAGGTCACTGTCTGCGATAAGTTTGTGTGGAATGATGACTATGCCTTGATTTTCAGAGACAATTTGTGCCAGGCGGAAATGTGCTCAAAATTTAATGAGGCTTTCGGATTGATAAATGTTGATGTAAATAAAGCTTTAAAGGTGGTTTAATGATTGTATCAAAACCAGTGCTGAATGTATGAAAAAATATGTGCAAAGAGGGAACTGTGCTAAGAAGGATGATTGGTTTGATAATGTCTGTTTGGTAACAAAAAGAAAAGCGCTAAAATTACTGAGAGTATGGCTTCGTACTCTAGATGATGGCAACAGAGTTGAGTATGTTATTGCAAGAAGAGAATATAAAAAACCTTTTGAAGCGGAAAAAGAAAACATTCAATAGAAATTTGCTAGACGATATGATTAGATCTCTTCCGTCACAGCAGGAGTTCTGGAAAACTATCAAAAGAGTTTCATTTAAAAGAAGACATCCAAAGAACAATATCTCCCTGGACACATGGTATGAGCATTTTAAGCATTTGTTCGATAAAGATATTTCAGGTGATGATGAACTTTCTGATGACACCGATGAGGGAGAAGTTGAGTATTTCAATCGCCCCATCTCTAGAGAGGAAGTTATGTTCGCCATGCGGAAAATTAAAACTAACAAATCTGCAGGACCTGATTCTGTTATTGGTGAATTGTTTAAGTATGCTGGAGCTCAAGTTGTCGACTTTTTACAAGCTTTTTTCAATAGAATTTTTGATGATGGTATCTTCCTTGATAACTGGACAGAGTCTGTAACTTTACCAATATTCAAGAAAGGCGATGCAAACAACCCTAATAATTACAGAGGCATCTCTTTGGTTGACGTTAGCAGTAAAATATATAGCACTATCATTAACAGCAGATTACAGGAGTGGATTGAATGTAATAATATCACGGGAGAACATCAAGCTGGCTTTAAAAAGGGTTACTCTACTGTCGATCATATGTTACTCTTCTTGCGTTTGTTCAAAAGCAATTTTCTTTTTAAATCGTAAATTTTATGTTGCGTTTATTGACTTTGAAAAGCCTTGACTCCATTAACAGAAAGCTTTTATGGACAGTATTACTTAAAAATGGGGTCAAGGGGAAATTATTTAGTTAGTTGTATTAGAGCTATGTATCAAGTAGTCAAAAACAAGGATAAGAAAGTGGTTCCAGTCTGACAGACTTTATAAACTGTGCCGCTGGAGTAAGACAAGGTGATGTGTGTAGCCCTGCATTATTTTCTATGTATATTAATGAGGTTGCTATCGAGGTTATTAACAATGGCTTCATGGTGGACGATTTCAAGATGGTTTGTCAGAATTGTTTATCCTACTGCTAGCCGATGACATCATTCTGGTTTCAGAAACGATAGTTGGCTTACAACGTCAGCTAAATAATCTGAACAGGGCTGCCTCTTCATTAGAGCTGAAAGTGAACATGAATAAAAGCAACATCGTGTGTATTTCGAAAGGGAGGATATTTATCGGCGAGGGAAAGATGGATGTATGATGGACTTGTTATACCTGTAGTGAATGTGTATAAATACCTGGGGATCTATTTTTCTACTCGTCTAAGTTTAGCTTTGCTTGCAAAGACCTCGCATGTACGGCAAAGAATGCTTTGATTTGCTTGATAAAAAGATTGCATGCTTTAAACAATAATTCACTTGAGTTATTCTTAAAGATCTTTGATTCCCAGATACAGCCTATTTTGATGTATGGGGCAGAAATTTGGGGGTTAGGTAACGCGCTGTCGTTCATTGTGAGGCGGTGCATTTATTTGCTTTGAAGAAGTTTCTAGGTCTCGACAGGCGTATTTCTAATGATTTGATGTGTATGGGGAATCCAACGGATATCCATTGTTCATTACTTCAGCCGTTAGATGTGTTCGGTATTGGTTGAAGCTTTTACACGTGGATAATGGTAGATTGCCTCGTAAGTCTTATGAAATGTTATTCGAATTGGATTTAAAGGGAAAAAAAACGAACTGGGTTTCAAATGTGCGTCTATTTCTGTGTAAGCAGGGATTTGGGGATGTTTGGCTGGCTCAGGGTGTTGGAAATCAAAATCAGTTTATTCGTATTTTTCAACAAAGGCTAATTGACTGTAGATGGCAAATGTGGGACGATCATATCCAGACTAGTGAACGATACAATTTGTATAGAAATTGTTCTAGTTTTCATCGTATTCAGCCTTACTTGAAATTCGATATGGACATGTATTTGAAAAGATCAATTGCTAAATTTAGACTTGAAGTTTCTGAGATAAGGACTCATTTCTTAAGATACAGACAACATAGACAAAGTGATGTAGTGTGTCCATTGTGTGGGCAAGGTGAAGAAAATGAAATACATTTTCTGTTCATTTGCCCAGCTTTAAAAGATATTCGCCAAAAATTTATCCCACAGAAATATTATAGGCGCCCATGCTTGTTTCGTTTACAGTTATTACTTAGCTCTAATAGGTATAACGTTATCAAGAATTTAGGCATGTTTTTGTTTAAAGCGTCTAAGATCAGAGAAATAATGACATCTTAATTGCTGTTCTTGCTTGTTTGGATGGCAGATGTGTGTTTTTTTTTCCCTGATAAATTATTTGCTTCTTACTTGTAATGTAAATGTTTATGCTCATTCCCCTTCAAATGGGCCGATGGCCTTACTGAATAAAATTCTGAAGTCTGAAGTCTGAAGTCTCTCAAAAAAAAAAAAAAAAAAAGGAGTGTAATATCTGATGACTCTTTAGTGCCTAAATGCCTGAATCCATTCTAAAGCAGACTGCCTGCTATAAAACTGAAATGAATGACAGCGACCAACACGCAGGCAACCAATCCAGCCGCTTAAAGGCGTGAAGCTGGTGAACCGCTCTTGTAAATTAACTTTGGGAAAAAAAGTCAGTTGCATAGGGATTTAACCACAAGTACTTCAAGTAAGGAATCGATTTTAAAGCAAACAGTTTTGACACACTGAATAAGCTAAAATACATTGTTTATTGATAAACTAAACAACTAATACACGAGGAGAGAAAATGCAAGAAATTAAGAGAAATCAAATGTTGATTTATTTTTACATAGTCCACATATTACTTCACTCACATCTGTCGACAACGATTCCAGTTAATATTTTCCTTTGTTTCACTAGAAAAAATATGTGATTGCTATATTTTTTTCTTGATATTAACACATTGCCCGAACACATAAACTAGGCAGAGGGTGAAACATTCATGCAGAATCTTACATACCAAAAAAAAAAGGAGAAAGAAATGCTACCAAACATGGACAATATTCACCGGGATATTTCAGTAGATGGCAGTAATGATCTGTTATCTTCGAATATAAATGAACACAGCTCATCGAAGATGAACAAATACAATATCCCGTCTTCCAACACCCTCCCCGTCTGCCTTCATATGAACATAAACAGGCATACTTTTTTTAATACTTCGTCTCTTTAGTATACTTCTTCCTCCTTAATTTTTTTATCTTCTTTATTTTTTTACATGGTTTCAAGTTCAGTTATAAAGAAGTCAGGATATTTACATTTTTACATTTTTGAATGTGTTTTGGTTTTCGTTCTGCATAAAAACAAGATGCAAAACATATAAAAACGTACTCACAATTTATCTTGAATACGCGTGAGATATGCCATAAAGAGGAAAAAAAACGTTTTGGGCATTATAGACGTTAGTAACGGCTATTCTGTTAGACATCGGCCATCATCTGTGATCCATAATGAACATACCTACAAATTTTCAGAAAGTTCGGCCAAGTACGAAGAAAACTGTTATGGGCCGTTATGGCCGTAAGTAACGGCTATAGCAGTAAAATAAACACATCGGCATCATCATCCATGGCCCATAATGAACATGCCTAAAATTTTTCAGAAAGATCGGCCAAGTACTTTCTGAGATGATTCCATAAAGAAGGAAAAACCCGTTATGAGCTGTTATGGCCCTTAGTGACGGCTTTAACGGTAAAATAACCCATCGGGTATAATCCGTGACGGATTAAGTAACGGCTATAACGGTGAAATGAAATAAACATCGAACATGATTCGTGATCCATAATGAACATACCTATACATTTTCAGACAGATCGGCCTAGTACTATCTGAGACATTCTATAAGGAAGAAAAACCGTCATGGACCGTTATAGCTGTTAGTAACGGCCATAAGGGTAAAATACACATCGGGCATCATCTGTGACCCATAATGAACATACCTACAAATTTTCAGAAAGATCAGCCTAGTAATTTTGTCTGGAGCGAGTGGAACACATTCTGACCACGGACGGACGGACAGACAGACCACACGCAAACAAGACAGCATTTCTTCGTTCCCATTGTAAAGTACTCCCTGTTCTATAAGAACTGGGAGTACAAAAAGAAACAAAACAGTGTGGTCACACGCAGACACACACACACACACACACACACACACACACATATATATATATATATATATAAATAGTGCGTGTAAATATATATATACATATATATAGAGATAGAGAGAGGAGAGAGAGAGAGAGAGAGAGAGAGAGAGAGAGAGAGAGAGAGAGAGAGAGAGAGAGAGAGAGAGAGATGTATCTGTGTATGCGCAAGGGTGTATGCGTGCGTGCGTGTGTGCGTGCGCGCGCGTTTGTGTGTGTGTGTGTGCGTCCGTGTGTGTGTGTGTGTGTGTGTGTGTGTGTGTGTGTGTGTGTGTGTGTGTGTGTGCGCGCGCGCGCGCGCGCGCGCGCGCGCGCTCGCGGATTTCTTTTTAATGAAATAGGCCTACTACTGTGTGTTGTCTCTCGGCAAATTTAGTAGACTGCTTCAGTGACAGCGTCCCCAAGAACATGAAGACTTTTTTTTTTCATATTCGCGTTTTTGTTTTGCATCGCATGTGCCTGACATAAGTGGAGAGAAGTAATCAGCATGCAGTTTACCTTGAGGAAATCGGTGGGAAAGACGCTGATGGCGGTGGGTCGGGATTGCTGCTATCTGGTCAGCTGTCAGCTGCTTGATATCGGAACTCTGCAATGCTCCTACAAAACAACAAAGGATGAACAAAGAAGTGTTATACGCATGGGGATTTACCTGTGTGTAATTAAGCATGCTCTTCCGTTGGACAAGTCGCCACGGTTCAGTGTGTCACTTTTTTCTTTTGCTGCTTAAATTAATCTTCTGGGCCACATCAGTGGCATAACCACCGATCCCCGCCTCTGGCTTGTCCCACCACTGCCTCAAAACGGTATCCACAGGGAGCAGTCAATGTTAAATCGTCATGAAGCAACCACTAACTGAGGTATTACAATTATGCCTAATCACACGCGTGGCGTTCAGTAACGCCTGTTCTGATCCAACTGATGCAGGACGCCACCTACTAGGCCTATGCTGACGATCACTGCCATGTCGTGGAGACAGAATGAGGAAGCGTCGCCCTCCGGAGGGCGTGTCCATATCCGTCCAGTGATAGTATCCAAAAACTTGCTAACACCGGCGACGTAGACACGAACCCATCAAGAGCATAGGCGTGGAGAAACAACTCGAAATTGAGTCACCATGAGGGCACAGCATACAGAGCCACAAAATTTGAGACTGTTTCACGCGGATCAGTAATAATGAGGGCTATGAAGATACTGCTATGGAGTTCCCTTCTGGTCTCAGACTGCATTACTCAAGCTTACACTCCTCATACGATATCCTGGCGTCAGCCAGGCCCCAGAGATACAGACAACTGAAGTGTTGGTCGGGAAAATTGAGCAATACTTCTGAGACGCGTCCATTACGTGGGCGATGCTCGATTTAGTAGTTTCACTATTTCTTAATTATCACAAATTTAGGAAAGATAATGATTCACGATTTAAAATCACGAATTGTTCCCCTAACTCTGTAAAAATATTTTCGACACTGTTTTGAGCACAAAAAGGGACAACTAGTCCCAATCTACTCTGTTGCATTGCAGTAGATTGGATCGCATTCGAGTATATGGTAATTTGTCAAACTGTGTATCTTCTTCACAAGGGATTTCTTTGTTTTATAAAGTGCCTCGTCTATAACACTGCGCCACTCATATTTTTTCTTTTTTGTTTTGTTTTGTTTGTTAGTTTGTTTGTTTTGATTTTGGTTGGTTTGGTTTGTTTCCGGGAGGAGTGGACGTAGTCTGCTAGAATGTATGTTTCTGTTTTCCTGCCGAAGTATATGCGTTCTTTTCAATCATTTTTTTTTCCAGACACAACAACTCAGTATTCTTTGACGTGTATTTAATACATGCTGCACCTGGCAGGTCCTTGATCCATCGCCTTATCCGAAATACTAGAACTCCAGGCCACCACTTGAAAGTTCTTGACAGTGTAATCACAAATCGCAGCGCTTCGCTAGTAGAAAGGGGAAGTAACTGCCCACCTCACCTGTTCTCACGCCCTGTATGCCATTCGATTCTTCCGGAATTCTCTTCCTTGTTATGCAGGCGTCTGTCTACATGGGCTATCTATCTATCTCGTTCTGGAACACTAATGAAAGAACTTTCGTGAGTGCCTTGTTCACAAAGGTAATGAAACAACTCCGCCATCTATCTGTCTATCTAGTTCTGTAACATCAATAAAACAACTTTTTACGCGAGTGCAAGACCTATCTATCTAGATCTGTAACATCAATAAAACTTCTTTCGCAAGTGCCTTGTCCACAACGGCTATCTGTCTATCTATCTAGTTCTGTAACATCAATAAAACAACTTCTTACGCGAGTGCCTTGTCCACAAGCGCTATCTCTCTATCTATCGAGTTCTGTAACATCAATAAAACTTCTTTCGCGGGTGCCTTGTCCACAAGGGTTTCTGTCTCTCTATCCATCTAGTTCTGTGTAAAATCTATGAAACATACAAAGATGACAACAAAACATCAAAAGGAGGATAGCTATAGCTCGCTTCATGTATTTACCGATGAGGCGACCGGCCTCGCCGACGATGGACGGTTCCCAGTTGGCGACGTTTTGGCCAAAAGCCTCTTTGGCCCGCTTAAGATACTCCGTGATCTTCTCCATACTGCATGACCTGACCTTGCCGATCACGTCCAACGAAATCCCTGCCCGGCAGAACACCAGGTTTCATCACTGTTATAGCCGTTGTTATTGTTATTGTTCAGTATTATTAAATAGCCACAAAATTTAAAAAAAACAACAAAAAAAAAACACTAACAATGTTCACAAATTACTTTACAATAAAGTGTGATGATAGTAGTAATAAATGATGATGATGGTGATGATGATGAACAGGCATACATTATTGGAAGAGAGTTTGCAGCAGGTCTCCAGAGAAGAACACTCCCTCCCCGCCTCCCTCTTCAGGCAAGTGCTTCGGCCCCCTTCAGCTCAACATTTTAGGGGCACCGGACCGCATCCGGGTCATGATACCCTTCACTGTGAGAGTTCTTTCCTGCAGCCCTGCCTGGATTTGAACTCGCATTTTCTGGATAGTGGGCGTCTCAAGTCATTACTTTTTTGAGACGAATGTCTTGTCCGCATCAATGTTGGATATCTGATCTACATTGTGAAATTTAAGCCTACGTGTATTTCATTTCCTCCTCGATTAGATCCAGCTGAAAAACTCTTTTCTGCTGCCTCTGCCATAGCCTTAGGAGTTCTGGTCTTCTCTTACCAGAAATCGCAAGCTGTTTCATACCACAGGCCACAGGTTTCATACCACCCCCTTGCGCCAACGGCTGTTACGAAGACAGGTTTGGAAGCCAAATTCCCAAAACCTGGCCTGACTAGCATACTTCTCAGTATTTAGATATGAGTGTGCTGGATTCTGCAGTCATATAGAGATAAGAATCATTTGTTTTGATAAATCTGAGTGGGCTGCAATACCCAGACATCCACATATTCCAGTAAAAATCCCGCTTTATTCTCTTGATATCACAGCTGTTCCAGACCATGATTTGTGAAATCCTGCCATGTAGAACGTCGACGCTGGAGCTTCTGATGGCTGGGTTTTTACTCTGCAGTGCTAACTGCATGTGCGATAATCTGCCATGCAACTTCCTGGGAAAGAAAAAAAAGACAGCTAAAAATCTGACGATCAGGGTGAAAAGGGGGTAAATAGTGGGTGAAGAAGGGCGTGACAGGAATGGGGGTGGAGGACGAGGGGGGAGACAAAAGGACGGATCAGGGGAGAGCTGTAGTCGAATTGAATATCACCACAAGCATTTAGCTTCGCGAGAACGAAAGAATAAATAACGAACAACAAACATTCCAACAAACAGGAAAAATGACCATGAGGTTGACTATTGAGTGAGAGGGCAGAGATTATGAATCAGGAGCGGACTGACACAGAGATGTGAGGTGAGTGAGTGAGTGGAGTGTCAAAGATGTAAAATGAGCGAGGTGTAGGATGACAAGAGATGGAATGAGCAGCAGGGTGTGGATGACAGAGATATGAAGTGAGTGATGTGGGGATGATGATGATGATGATGATGATGATGATGATGATGATGATGCGTGTGTGTGTGTGTGTGTGTGTGTGTGTGTGTGTGTGTGTGTGAGTGTGTGAGTGTGTGTGTGTGTGTGTGTGTGTGTGTGTGTGTGTGTGTGTGTGTGTGTGTGTGTGTGTGTGTGTGTGTGTGTGTGTGTGTGTGTGTGTGTGTGTGTGTGTGTGTGTGTATGCGCGCGCGCGCGTATGTGTGTATCGTATCGACGTGTTTAAATGCACGCACCCACCAGAGAGAGAGAGAGAGAGAGAGAGAGAATGTGTGTGTGTGTGCGTGTGTGTGTTTTTAGTGCGCGCACGTGTTTGTGTGTGTGAGTGTGTGTGTGTGTGTGTGTGTGTGTGTGTGTGTGTGTGTGTGTGTGTGTGTGTGTGTGTGTGTACGTGTGTCTTGGAGGAAGAGTATGGTGATACTTGCAGTGAATTAAACCTGGTAGAAGTGGAAAGTGATGTAAGTGAAGTGTTAATGAAGTGAAATGTGAAGCGATTTAATGCTGCTGGTGAAATGAGACAGATGTGGCATGACTAAGGTGCTGGATAATAAGGTGTAGATTGCGGCGAAGATTGAAGTTATAAGACGTGCGGTGACTGAGCTGCTCGTTTGGTGTGAAGCGGGTGGGGGTGAAGAGGTACGGAGTCAGTGTGCTTTAAGGTGCAGCTTAAAGGGGAGGCTGACGTGAGTGATATTATTACGTAGTTTAATAAGCTGTCGAGTGAATGAGATGCTTGCTAAGAGAAATGTGAGACCTGGGAGATATGCCATGGCTGTGTTATTACTTACAGACACTCAAAAAGATCACAGAAATCTTACCTGATTACATCAATATTCAGAGCTTTGATATTGTCAAGGGTAAGGCCACACACAAATTCGGATATGCCCGAAAATTCGCCCGCTGTCACCGTCTTAATGTTGCCGCTATTCTGCAGTTCCAGCCAGCGAGCAAAGCCTGCTTCTAGCTGTAATACACCCAACCACCGCAAGTTTTATTTATTCCTGTCCTTTATACCTTTGATATCAATAGAAATGGCAATAATCGGCGTAGTCGTCGTAAATAGAAGTAGTAGCAGCAGTAGCAGTAGTAGTAGTAGTAGTAGTTATAGTAGTAGTAGTAGTAGTAGTAGTAGCAGCAGTAGAAGTGTGGAAGCAGTAGCAGCAGCAGCAGTAATGCTAGTAATATGGAAACATAAACGCCACAAAAATATAATGTTCAATTAAAAAAGAAGTGAAAAATGACTGATTTTCATCTTACGAAAAACGAACCAAAACACGTATAACATGACACAGGCATACATTTATGAAGAAATATTTGATATACAACAATATGAATTAAAATGATTCAGCTTACGGTTAAAAAAAGGTCACAGGTACGCACATGTACTAACAAATTAAACGGTTCCTTACTGCTGAGTAATGTAAATAATCCTTTATAAATTTATAAATCAAAATTTTCTCTGTAGAGTTGCGTTGTACATTTTCCCGTCTCATCTTCTGTGCCATTCCATTGGCGCTGCACCCACGCCACTCATTCTGTCCGCTCAGCCAATCCCGCCTATCCCGCCACAAGCCCGGCGCAGGCAATCCACAGGCAGCAGTCGATGTCATAGCGTCATGAGGCAACCCACCACAGGAGACAATGCACTGCTGCCCATTCACCCCGATGGTGCTCATGAGTGAGCCTCCCTTCAGAGGGCGCCATCGTGTTCGTCCAACGACAGTCTCTTAGAATTTGCCAACATCGGTTATCCGACAGAACCAAATCAATGGCACAGACGTAGAGAGGTAGTCGGATTTGAGTTCATCATGAAAGCAGGGCGTCAAGGGCAACGGAATTTGAGACATTTTTACGCTGATTGATGAAAATGACGACAATGACCATGATGCCATATATTTCATTCAAGTCTATGACTGCATGACAAGGCTGTAATCTACGTTCAATTTCATAATATATTCCGGCATCAACTAGGCTCAAGATATATACAGACACCTGTAGCGTTGGTTAGGTCATTTGAGTAACGCTTTCTGAGATGCGTTTATTAAGCGGATGAAACTCGACTATGTGGTCCCGATCTTCTCAGCTGCGCTAATGGCAAACTGAACTGAACCCTAGGTGGGAGCCGGACAGGCAGACAAATCCCACAAATAATTGTTCTGGTGGGAATCGAACCTACGATCCTTAAACCGGGGGTCCGCTACGCTAACTACTTCGCCATAGGTTCTGGTATGTTCTCAAGTCTTTAGCCTAAAGCTTTGCTGCTACTAAAAAAAACAAACAAAAAAAAACAACAACTATTGACATCTGATGAATATTCATCAATATTACACATTTTGTCAACATAACGACGGAATAAAATGGATGATCCTTTTTTTTTTCTAAAA
>JADBJO010002667.1:17500-47500 GCA_016801955.1 Conus betulinus | reverse complement strand
TGTTTCTGAAGATGCCATGACAGACACTGTTTTCTGTCATGAACAACGTGTTTCTGAAGATGCTATAACAGACACAGTTTTCTGTCATGAACAACATGTTTCTGAAGATGCCATGACAGACACTGTTTTCTGTCATGAACAATGTGTTTCTGAAGATGCTATGACACGTCACTGTTTTCTGTCACAAACGTATTTCTGAAGATGCTATGACACGACACTGTTTTCTGTCATAAATGTGTATCTGAATATGCTATGACGCGACACTGTTGTTTTCTGTCATGAATAACGCGTTCCTGTGGACGTTATGACAGACACTCTTTTCTGTGGTGTACAACAAGTTCCAGAAGATGGTATGTCACACATGGTTTTCTGTATTGTACGTCATGTTAGTGAGGACGCCGTGACAGACACTAGTTTCTGCACTGTATGTAATGTTCCTTGAGATGCCATGACAGACACTGCTTTTAATCATATACGTATTGTTCCTGAGGATACCCTGATAGACACTGTTTTCTGTCATGTACACATTCTTAGGGATGCTGCGACAGACGACGTTTTCAGTCGCAAACAACGTGTTGCTGGGGATCCTGTGACAATGTTTCCATGATTTGTGTGTCACAAAATTTCAGAACGCAGTGCTGAGATGCTTGGCAGTGCCTGTAACCTATTTATTTTGGATCACTTTATCAAGTTGTAATGACTCCTGTATCATCAATACTCTGTCATGTCTGATCAATAAAATGCAACCCAGGTAAAGTCGTTTCTAGCATTGTGTTTCCCCAGTGTGATTCATGATACTCTCAAGTTAAAAACAATATTTAACATCCAGCGCGTACAGTCTTGTTGATTACGCTACCGATATAAACAAAGCCTTTCAAATTTTGTGCCCCAAGTCGTAAGTTATTAGACTATTAAGGGAATTAATTATCATGTCTTGCGCCTTCGGAAGCGTTCATTACTTACGAAGCCAAGATGAACCACTTCTGTCATATTGTGTGCCTCCAGTTTAATTAATCACTTTTGCCGCCGTGAATACTAGCGTCTTTCACACCTTGAACAGCCTTCCGCTTGGTTTTAAGTCTCCCTTCATATGTTATTTCATAGTAGAAAGTGATTTTTTCACATTACCTATGTATATTGTAACAGCACACTTCTGTAGCCTGAAACAGAACATCTTTGAAAAGAAAACCACAGTTTTGCGAGTAACTTCTTGGATATTAATTCAAACAGAATACTGAACTGAATTCGTTGGGAAAGAAATCATGTAACTGCAAATATGCCGTCTGAGCGTCTTGTTTTTCCACATTTGCTCCATTTTAACAAACATAGCAATCATCAACCAAACGATCGCGTGGGTTACAACTTTTTGAAGGATGATGTAACCCCCCCCCCCCCCCCCCACACACACACACACACACAGACAGGCGACCTCCCCGTCCTGCCTTTCACGCTCCCAACAACCACCTGACTATTCGCCGTCACCCCATCAATCGTCCCCGTCCCCTTCTACGCTACCTTAATGTCCTTAAGTATCGCCCACATATGCACAGCAGCATGGTGTTCCGTTCACTACATGCCCTCCAGCACATGGCCGCACAGTCGAGTACACAGCAACGCATAAAACCGTCTTTTTTTAAGTCTACTACAGAAAATTTTACAAACATGCACTGAATTAATCGATTCGAAAAGAAAGCCATTTATTTAAGTAAGCTGGAGATCTCTAACTCGGAAATAAAGAAAATTTGCAAGAAACACTTATACACGCTGCGTAAGCAATCCGTGCACAACTAGATTATAATTGCACGGCACATGAGGAAAGACTAGGTCCACCGTATATACGCAGGGAAGGCTTCTTACCAGCACCATCATCTCGTCGGAATCGCCACCTTCCACCGCGCGGGACCAGAAGAGCTATCAGCTGAAAGCTTTGCTGATACGGCATTCATCATACGCCCGGCCATATGTTTCCGACCCTGTCTGTCCTCCGTCGCGCGCTCGCCTTTCATGGTGATGTCCGAAAACTCCTGGGACATCATTTGCTCTGGGGGGTGTACCGTGTCCTCTCTCCACATCCCCTCATTACGTCTCTCTTCAAGTCGCTTCTGGCGCCGTTCCATGCGCTTCTCCACGACGGAGGCACTGGAGGCTAGGGTCTCCTGCATGTGTATAGACACAGCAAGATCATGACAGCTCTCTCTCTCTCTCTCTCTCTCTCTCTCTCTCTCTCTCTCTATATATATTATATATATATATATATATGTGTGTGTGTGTGTGTGTGTGTGTGTGTGTGTGTGTGTACATATATGTGTGTGTATACAGATATATGTAAAAGAATGAGAGACAAGAGATGTATATATGTGTACACACATAATACAATATAATATATATATATATATATATAATAAACAAAACAATAAATTCCAAGGATAAGTACCGAGCACCATTCCAGCAACTTACAGAGCAGCTAGGTGTTGCAATGACTGCAAGAAATATTGAATTATAAACAAAGCTTGCTCTTGTGTCTCAGATTGTAAAAATAGGGGGGTGATAAGCCTTCATATCTGCAGTGGTAGATGATTCTGCCTAACTGACAGTATGTGCTTGAGTGGGTGAATGGGGAATAATAAATGCTTCTCAAAATGAACCTTCAGCAAGCTTATAGTCTCCGAAGTGGGAGACCAACTCCAATGGGGAGGAAGCTCACTAACATGTAACTCCTGGTCAGATACCGATATTTCGAAACTTGATTGTTTCTCCTCAGTGACCGCGGAAAGTGGTAATTTGACTCCTCTGCCTTTTCGGTTTTAAGCCTTCAACCTTATAGTCTCCCACTTCGGAGACTATAAGCTTGCTGAAGGTTCATTTTGAGAAGCATTTATTATTCCCCATTCACCCACTCAAACACATACTGTCAGTTAGGCAGAATCATCTACCACTGCAGATATGAAGGCTTATCTATCACACCCCCCCCCCCCCCCCCCCTATTTTTACAATCTGAGACACAAGAGCAAGCTTTGTTTATAATTCAATATTTCTTGCAGTCATTGCAACACCTAGCTGCCCTGTAAGTTGCTGGAATGGTGCTCGGTACGTATCCTTGAAATTATTGTTTTATTGTAATTTAGTCCCTTGTGGATTCATTCCAAGAACTGGCCCTCAGCACTTGTGTCTTAAGAGGTTATCTTTTTATATTATCTACTTTTCACTAGAAAATGTAGCTTGTTTTGCTCTTTCATGATTTCTATTGTTTCTTAGGTGGCACCTTTGGTTAGTTTTTTGAAAATCAACAAACATACTACGGTATTGCACACCAGCCTTTTTCTGGTACAGCACTCTTCTTAAAACCGAAAAGGCAGAGGAGTCAAATTACCACTTTCCCCGGTCACTGAGGAGAAACAATCAGGTTTCGAAATATCGGTATCTGACCAGGAGTTATATGTTAGTGAGCTTCCTCCCCATTGGAGATGGTCTCCCGCTTCGGAGACGATAAGCTTGCTGAAGGTCATTTTGAGAAGCATTTATTTTCCCCATTCACCCACTCAAACACATACTGTCAGTTAGGCAGAATCATCTACCACTGCAGATATGAAGGCTTCTATCACCCCCACCCCCCCCCCCCCCTTTTTTACAATCTGAGACACAAGAGCAAGCTTTGTTTATAATTCAATATTTCTTGCAGTCATTGCAACACCTAGCTGCCCTGTAAGTTGCTGGAATGGTGCTCGGTACGTATCCTTGGAATTTATTGTTTTATTGTAATTTAGTCCCTTGTGGATTCATTCCAAGAAACTGGCCCTCAGCACTTGTGTCTTAAGAGAGTTATCTTTTTATATTATCTACTTTTCACTAGAGAAATGTAGCTTGTTTTGCTCTTTCATGATTTTCTATTGTTTCTTAGGTGGCCTTTGGTTAGTTTTTTGAAAATCAACAAACACATACTACGGTATTGCACACCAGCCTTTTTCTGGTACAGCACTCTTCTTAAAACCGAAAGGCAGAGGAGTCAAATTACCACTTTCCCCGGTCACTGAGGAGAAACAATCAGGTTTCGAAATATCGGTATCTGACCAGGAGTTATATGTTAGTGAGCTTCCTCCCCATTGGAGATGGTCTCCCGCTTCGGAGACGATAAGCTTGCTGAAGGTTCATTTGAGAAGCATTTATTATTCCCCATTCACCCACTCAAACACATACTGTCAGTTAGGCAGAATCATCTACCACTGCAGATATGAAGGCTTATCTATCACCCCCCTATTTTTACAATCTGAGACACAAGAGCAAGCTTTGTTTATAATTCAATATTTCTTGCAGTCATTGCAACACCTAGCTGCTCTGTAAGTTGCTGGAATGGTGCTCGGTACTTATCCTTGGAATTTATTTTTATATTGTAATTTAGTCCCTTGCGGATTCATTCCAGAACTGGCCGTCAACACTTGCGTCTTAAGAGGTTATCTTTTTATATTATCTACTTTTCACTAGAAAATGTAGCTTGTTTTGCTCTTTCATGATTTTTCTATTGTTTCTTAGGTGGCACTTTGGTTAGTTTTTTGAAAACTCAACAAACATACTACGGTATTGCACACCAGCCTTTTTTGGTATAGCATTCTTCTTAAAACTGAAAAGGCAGAGGAGTCAAAATACCACTTTCCTCGGTCACTGAGGAGAAACAAACAAACAGGTTTCGAAATATCGGTATCTGACCAGGAGTTATATGTTAGTGAGCTTGCTCCCCATTGGAGATGGTCTCCTGCTTCGAAGACTATAAGCTTGCTGAACGTTCATTTTGAGAAGCTTATTATTCCCCATTCACCCACACAAGCACATACTGTCAGTTAAGCAGAATCATCTACCACTGCAGATATGAAGGCTTATCATCCCCCCTATTTTTACAATCTGAGACACAAGAGCAAGCTTTGTTTATAATATATATATATATATATATATATATATATATATATATGTGTGTGTGTGGTGTGTGTGTACATATATGTGTGTGTATATGTAAAAGAATGAGAGATAAGAGATGTATATGTGTGTACACAGATAATACAATATATATATATATATATATATGTATGTATGTATATATATATATATATATATATATATATATATATGTGTGTGTGTGTTTACACTAGTAAACAATTCCATGGGCGTTCCCATGGAAGAGAGTGTTAAGAGGACATACGTCTGCACACACACACAAAAACGGACACACACACACACACACACACACACACACTACCTTCTCACACGCAAAGAAATAATTGTATATGAGGTTTCAACTGTCACAAGACCGAGCCCAGTTCCTGAGGGATTCTAAATGGTACGTCAGAAGAAAATCAACTACCAAAATGCCTACAAAAACAGCAAACAAATTACCGAAAATTACGACTACAATAACAGCAAGACAATAAACAACAGCAACCACAACAACAAAACAACAACAGTGCCGACATAAATTATAATGACAACTAAAACAACGCCAACGAAGACGACAAAGTCAGTGCCGGTAATGACAACAATGGGAACCACAACAGCAATGTCCATAACCATCTCATTCTGTTAATCATATTGGAGGACTGTTCGGATCGGTAAGTGAGCCGTTATTCTCATGATGCAAGGTTCTGTGTTCAGGTGCCGCCTGAGACAGCCAACCCACATAGGCAGAGATTTTCGCTTTGGACTCAACAACACGGGAGACTGTAATCCCCATGCATCTCCTTGGGCTGAGACTTTAAACCGAGGTCTCATGTGTCAACACATGCATCAACACACAGAAAACGCTTGCACGCCCCACTAAAAAAAAAACATTTCACCCTTGGTGGAGGAAAAGTAGGCCAACGTGTGCCTGGCGGATGGCTGAGGAAAACAAACAAACTAACAAACAACAACAATAGTATCCACGCTTTTAGACTACATCCCGGAAGACAGAACGTGGAAGCAATAATGATGGAAATAATTTTAAAAAAAGTCACGTCCTCGCAAAATTTCAACAATGGATCACGACATTTTGGTTGTGGAACGAAGGAAATGGTATTATAATTAGTCCTGTCAACAGAATTACATTAACTTACCTCACAAATGCCATCAAGAAGGCTCTGGTCGGCGAACTGAAGCAAGGGACCCACATCAGCCACGACTGCGGCTTCACATTTCCACTCACTGATAACAAACAAGCAAACATGCAAAGAAAAACGAGACATTAAAATTGTTTTCTGGTTTGTCCGATGCAGGCACAAAAACAAGCATGCCCGCACTTGGCTCTGGTAATAAATCTAATGAAATGTGTAAAGATGGAAATCATCATCGTCATCCTCCTCCTTCTCCTCATCATCGCCATCAACCATCATCATTATCGCCACCAATAATCATCATTATCATCATCATGGTAGCAATGTATAAGTTCCGGAAATGTGTCATCTGCATGGGACAGGGACTGGCAAAAATTAGTCAGGGGCTAACGAAAGCAGAAAGAGATATATGCCCATATATATGCGTATATGAATGACTGGATGCGAACAATCATAATCTGCTCCTTTAATGCACCGTGAGCATTTGCCTAGCTCTTGCACCACAAAAAACTATCTATCAGTCATCATTATCATCCTTACATTTGTTACTATTTTGTACTATTATCATCATTATTATTATTATTGTTGTTGTTGTGGTGGTGGTGGTGGTGGAGGCGGTGGTGGTTATTATTATTTCATTCCATGAACATCCCTACCCCACTCATATTCCCCACCCCTTCACTTTCTTTTACCATTTTTTTTTTAGTCTTTTCTCTATCTTTCGACAGATAACAACCGCTTGAACCTTCACGAGTGTCACTGAACTTTTTTTACGAAAATGTTTTATGGATTCTTTGTATCTCTCACATTATTTATTCAACCATATATTCAATGTCTGGTTTGCTTTTCCGTCTTTCTTTTTCATTTTCGTTTTTTCTGATTCTTCTTTTTTTCAAAGTTTGAGATTACCCATTGCTTTTGTCTTTTGTGTGTTCAAGCCTCTGTATTGCTTCACTTATTTTTGTAGTTTGTCCTTTTTATTTTATCTTTTTTGCTGTCACTTTACGTTTTCTTTTTCTTTTCTTTCACTTTTCATTCCATTATTTTCATGTTTTTTGTGTTACGTTTGGATTTTTTGTAGCTTTTTGTTACTTTCTTTGCTGTTTTGTTTCATTTTCTCTTCCTTTTACTGAAGAAATATTTCATATCGAAAACGACTAAGATCGCCGTCTTGGAAAAGAGGTTCACCCATGTAGCCATTTCGTTTCTTTAAGGACGCATGTGTGTTCGAGTACAGAATAAGGGCTAGATACAAGGGACAGGGGTAGGAATGTTAGTTTGATGCAATTATAAAGGGACTGGGAAAGCTGGCCTGGGTTGGCACGAAAGTTGATACGGGAAAACCAACAACCAATCAAAGTCTCATGACCGCTTCTTCGCTAAGGGTTAAGATTATTTCCATCATTTTGTTTATTTGGTGAGGATAAACAGAATGCTGAGGCTATGCCTCTCACGTTCGACATGTCCACGACAGCTGCGCAGCTCAGGGGCTACATTTATATCACATGACTAAGAAAGTATACTGGCACAGCTTGGCTGTATTGAAATATGTTCACAAAGATTTGAGGCGGTGAGAGAGAGAGAGAGAGAGAGAGAGAGAGAGAGAGAGAGAGAGAGAGAGAGAGAGAGAGAGAGAGAGAGATAACATATAGATGAGACGTACTTTTCAACCTGGCTTGAATGCAGTGAAAGAACCTGAGTGTCTCAGAGTAAGGGGTTATCAGTTCAATGTATTAAGGACGTGGAAGAGGAAAGACCTTTTTATCTATGCTCTCTTTATTTTTGAGAGTCGGCAATCGCAGCAGAAGAGTATTACAGGACGAGCAGAACTACTGAGAAGGTATGTAAATGTAAAGTAAGTCACACTGATAGTCAGGAGCAAAACCAGCATTAACAGCAAAAGAATGGGCTAAAAGTGAGTCAATAGTCGATCCTGTCCAGTCTTCGGCAGCTAGCGCAGAGAGCGCTGAACTGAATTTAAACGTTCGTATCCGCAGGATCTGAGGACCAGTCGAGCTAAAATAAGATAATGTTGCTTATGGCCCACTGCAAGGGGCCACATCAGGGCTATCACCCCGTTGAAGTCAACTCTTAAAATCATTTTTAAAAAACGATTCACACACAGCTCATTAAAACACATGAATATTCATTAAAATCTTTCTGCTGTAAAATCTTCGATGAAAAATCTTTATCTCTATCAAAAACTTAAAAAATCACGTCAGGTGGGACATTTCTGAACAAAACGTTCACGGGGTCTGCCGTAAAGTGTTTACGTCTGACATTATGTGAGTCCAAACACTCTAAAAGACCGCATCTTATTGTGAATGGTACCTTACATGGAATGCTTCATGGGGCTTCTTTACCTTTTGTGAGATAACAATGGACGTAAAAGAAGTGGCCTATGTGCAAACGGCACCAGACTGCATCTTTCTTACTGCCTGTCGCGGCACATGTAACAACACTTTCTGGTTTGGACACATCTGGGAGAGCTTGTTATCCTGTGAGTTCCATTTCTGTTGCCAGGTCTCCGACGTAAGGGTAAGCTATGGGTCGGAGATCGGTGTGAGGGCCAGACTCTACTCAGTACTTTACATGTCGCATCTTTGTCCAACTGATAAACTACTTCATTGCCTGGAATGCCCACATGATCGAAAACCCAAGCAAAAAATACGTTGTATCCATCTTACTTCAGAGATATGTAAAGTTCGAAGTATTTCGGCAACTAAGAGTGCTTGAGGTTGCGGCAAGCAATGGCCTCCAACGCAGAGGGGAGAGTCCAACAGAATGAAGAAATATTTATGTATTGATTAAGAGACCATATCAACAACCAAGATCAAAGCTCAATTTGGAACAAAGTTAAGCAAAGAATGGCTTTCATGCCAAAGAGCTGGTGGAGAATGTTCGATGTGAGGCCTAATCGAAGCGGATCTCCGGGGTCAGGAAAGTCCATGGTGAGCCTTCGGAAACCGCGGATGAATCACACATGATTCCAAGATCTATGTCTGCACTGTTGAAATGGGGAGGAATATAAATTCCCAAGGGTAGAATGGAACTGTGGTGTCTTCAATGTTTTTTTTTCAGGATCTTCGGGTCAAATCCAGATTCATTAACAGGGTGTTGGTCTTTGGAAAAGACAGCCAAACAATATTTTAGAGAATGTTTCAACTGATGTTACAGAGGGGGGTGGTCTCTCACGCTTTAGCATACAGACTGTAAAACATGGATGGTGAGAAATGCACTCAGACTGAGTCGAAGCCCTTGGTGGGTGGGATCTAGAGTTTTCAGGCAGAAGGGTCTGGCGAAACCATACACCACACACCCGTAGTCTTGTTTGGAGCGGATCAGATCCCTGTCAGGATGGAGAGGGTTTTCTAATCAGCGCCCCAATATGTATGTGCTACAATCTCAGAAGGTCAATTACTTTCTGACACGTAGTTTTCAAGTGATGGATATGACTTTCAACAGTGAGTTTTAAACGAAGATTACTTTCAGATACTCGACTTTATTCACATCTGGAACAGTGGATTTGCCCAGACGAATTTCAGTTTTAGCAAAGAGATGTAGAAAATTGTGAAAGTGGAGACACCGAGTCTCGGTACTCGAAGACATAAACCCATTTTCCTCTGCCCACTGTCAGATCTTACCCACGCAAAGTTGCAGGCGGTGTCGCATGCTGGAATATGTGGCTCCAACTGCGCATAGTGCAAAGTCATCAACAGACTAAAATCCCTGGTTTACAGAATTGTCAATCTCGTTAATTTTGATGCTGAAGACAGCAGCAGAAAGAATGCTCCCCTTGGATACACCTAATTTATCCTCGTGGCATTCAGACAGCGTGATGCCCATCCGGACTTGGGGCTGCCAACCAGCAAGACAGTTTTAAATTGAAACAAGGAGATGACCTCAAAAGCTGAGATTATAAAGATCCATAAGAATTCCAGATTTCCATTTAGTGTTGTAAGCCCTCTCTAGATAAAAATGATGCCAAACACATGCCGCCGGTCAATGAAGGCACCGTGAACAGCGGTCTCAAGACGAATCACACGCCAACGGCAGAACGGCGGAAAACACACTGTCCACCGGCCAAAAGGCCATCGGTTTACAACCTTCACACCAGGCAAGAGCCAATCAGCCCTTCCACAAACTTGTACAAGCAGTTTGCCACGACCACCGGTCGACAACTATAAGGGCTGATCATGTCCCCCCCCCCCCCCCCCCCCCCCTTTAGACCTGGTCCAGGAATAGGAATGACTGAGGGCCCCCTACCATGGGGGGGGGGGGGGGGGGGAGGTACCCTGTGGTCCAGACATAGTTGTGGACCCTAGAACGGCCTGGAAGGCATCCCTCTTGGAGACGTCTCAGAAGCCTGCAATGGACACCATCAAGATCAGAAGCAGAACCACCACAAGTCCGCAAAGCAGACCCCAGTTCATCAACTGAAAATGTCAGATTGCAGACTCCAGCGTCCGCCCCTCAGCGATTTGTTTGTCAATAAAGCAGCAGATCCGCCTGTGGAAGACGAATCCCGTTCAATAGTGGAGTCCAACAGACCGGCAACAGCTTGCCCGCTGACCCTCCCGACAACCCTCCTGGATGCTCCCGGAAGTCCCTGATTAGCACGAGCGCCGGGCGCCGACGGCCCGTGTCACACACAAAGTCGAGCACGCCAATGCTTCCCCGTAACGTGGTGGCAGCCAAAGCCAAAACAAGGTATTCTAGGCACACGCAGCCTGCCGGATGAAGTCAGATACCATACCTTGTACACCTCAAGAGCATGCCCATCAGGCCCGCGGCAGGGTCCGGACTTTGCAGAACTTCCCCCTCGCCAAGCTCCACGAACACTTCTCGCAGACAGATCCCAGCTAGATAAGACAAGATAATGTTGCTATAGCCCAACCGACCGTAAAGGGTCACATCAGGACTGTCACCACGTTAAAATCAACTCACAAGTCGATCATTCACACAATTCTTTAAAATATATCGAAAAACCCATCCGAAAGTTTGTTAAAAACATTTCCACTGTAAAATCTCAGATCCGATGAAAAATGTTAATCTCTTTCAAGAACTCAAGGATCGTGTCAGGCGGAACATCTCTGAACAAGGTTTTCATGGAATCTGCTGTAAAATGTTTGTGTCTCACATCATGCAAGTCCCAACACTCTAAAAGAACATGTTTCATTGCGAGTGGCACATGACATGGAATGCACCATGGAGCTTCTTCACTCTTTAAAAGGTATGAATGGGTAAAATACGAATGGCCGGTGTGCAGCCGGCATAGAACTGTTTTTCTTTCTTATGACCACCAGACGTAGATGAGAGGAACTTCTTAAGGTTTGGACGGATCTGAAAGAGTTTGTTACCCGTCTTTGTATTCCAATCCTCCTGCCAGAGGTCTTTGACATGATCGTTAATTTTGTGTTTTTCAGATCTGAGCAGGGGATATATATGTTGGACAATTTTCCTGTTGTGGCATTCTTGGCCAGGCGATCAGCTATTTCATTCCCTGCCAACATGACCGGGAATGCCAACATGACCGGGAACCCAAGCCAGAACAATGTTGTAACTCTCCACTTTCAACCCGGTAAAAAGTTCAAAGAAGTGGAGAAGTTCGGGATGATGGAGGTTGCGGCTAGCTATGGCCTCCAAAGCTGACAGCGAATCCAACAGAACCAGAAAGTCTCTCTTCATAGATTGTGAGATTATCCTCAGCGCCAGAACCAAGCTGTAAGTTCAGCAGAGTAAACAGAAGCATCTGAAGGAATATGTTCTAACAGTATTTGAGAAGGAGCACCAGGGCAATAGGCTGCACAGGCCACTCCATCTTCAGACTTGGAACCGTCAGTGAAAATTTTCTGACAGGATGGAATTTTGAACAGAGATCGGCATACAATGCCTTGTATGCCAGAGAGTTGGCAGATTCTCTGCGAAAAGCTGCAAGGTCAAAACGAATCTCTGATGTGGGAAATGGTCCACGGAGGCTTATCTGGAAACTTGGAAATATCAGACACAACTCCTAGGTCTAGACCTGCATTCGCGCGCGTGAGGCTGCATACAAAGACCAAACGGCGGAATCTGCTTTGAAACTGAGGGTCAAAGACACAGTCATAGGCAGGGTTTTTCGGTTCAGTGAACAGTCTGATATAGTAATTCAAAGACAGTTTCAGCCTGCGGTTGGACAGTGAAGGTTCACCTGCCTCTGCGTACATGCTGTACACAAGGGTGGTGCGGAATGCTCCAAGACAGAGACGACGCCCTTCATGGTGGATAGGGTCCAACAGCTTAAGTAAGACGGTCTTGCAGAGCCATACACAGCACATCCGTAGTCCAGTTTGGACCGAACCAAGGCTCTGTAGAGGTGGTACAGCAAAGTTTTCTTATCAGCGCCCCAATCACTGCGTGCTACGACCCGCAGAATATTCAGAGCTTTCTGGCAAGCAGATCTGAGGTTTTTAATGTGGTTGAGAAAGTTGATTTTTGGTCAAATATAACTCCTAGGAATTTGGCATCTTTGACAGCTGGAATGGGAGATTTTCCTATTCGAAATTTCAGGATCTGCAAAATACTGACGAAAATTATGGAAGTGAACGCACTGTGTCTTCGTAGGAGAAACATTAAGCCGTTTTCATCCACCCACTGATGAATTTTATCCACACAAAGTTGGAGCCTACGCTGGACACTCGGGTACAAGCTTCCAGTTGCCTGGACAGCAAAGGCAGGAGACAGTATGCTCCCTTGTGGAACACCGAACTCCTACTCATGAACATCAGGGAGAGTGGTGCCAACCCGGACGTGAAACTGTCGTTCTGCCAAAACAATTTGAATAAAAAGTGGAAGATGACCCCGAAAACCAAGATCATGGAGATCATGAAGTATCCCAGATCTCCAGGTGGTATCGTAGGCCTTCTCCAAGTCGAAGAAAAAAATTGCCACTGCATGTTGTTTGTTTAGAAAGGCGTTCCGAAGCGTAGATTCCAGACCGATCAAATGGTCCACTGTTCTTTCGCCAGAAGACCGTCGGTTTCGAGTTTCCACGTGATTCTAGCATTGACCATTTTCTCCATCAGTTTGCAGACACAGCTGGTCAAAGCTATCGGACGGTAGCTTGGTTGGTTAGAAAGATCTTTTCCAGGTTTGGGAATAGGAATGATGAGGGCTTTTTTTGTCAAGAAGGTGGAAAGAATCCAGTAGTCTATACATGGTTGTATACATGTAGCAGAAGATGTTTCAAAAGTTTTATAATGGATTTCATCTATACCAGGAGAGGATTCGCTGCAGGAAAGTAACGCGGATTTCAATTCGTTTAAAGTGAAAGGAAGATTGTAGTCTTCCACGTTGTCTGACGAAACGTTGCACGGTGATTTTCCTTTCATGGCTTTGTTTTTGACAAAACTGGCTGATTTGTTAGAAGACGAGGAATTCTTTTCAATGGTTGAAGCAAGCAGATTAGCAACTATGTTTTTTTCTCGTTATCAAAGTTTCAGTAAACTTGAGATGGTTCACAGTAGGGCAGGTGTTCTTCCCTTTAATGTTCTTAATGATTTTCCACACTTTTTTCTTCGATGTTTTTGAATGTGAGACTTGAGCAAAACTGTTTCCAAGATAAACGTTTACTGCTTTTATAAATGTGTTTGGATTTGGCCCTAAGTTTCTGATGCGCTCGGACGTTGGGCATCGAAGGTCTGCAAGAGACCCGACGTTGAGCTCTTTTCCGGGTTTTGTTGATTTCCTTGCATTCAGAGTTGAACCAAGGAACTTTTGGCATTAGGGGATTCTTGGAAGATGTGGGGAATTCAGTATGAAATCTGACAGACTTCCTGCCGTATCTTCACTTTGCAGGATCTTGTCCTCTTCCAGACCATAAGAAACCTAGTGGCAAAGAGATCCCAGTCTGCTTTGTTAAAATTGAGGTGTTCTGGTAAAGACTCACTCTCTGCATTCGTATACCGAAGCAACACAGGAAAGTGGTCGCTACCATGCAGGTCCTCATCAACCTCCCAAACAAAATCCAGAAACAAAGATGTGACAGAAAGATGTGGTGCCATTAGCGGAGTGAAAGTAAGCTGGCGATTTCCCATTCAAGACACACAAATCAAGTGCAGGTTGGTTTAGAAAGCTGTAGCCAGAAAGTGAGAAAGATTTTTTCAGACTTCAGAAGAGTTTCTTGCAGTGAAACTAACGTCGGCTTAGTTTCACGGCACAAGAGCTGCAGTTCTTCGTAACTGGAAGACAATCCCCAGATGTTCCATTGTATGACTGTATCCATTGTGGATGAGGATTTTAATCGTCCATGTCTACGTTCTCTTCCTCTTCATCATACAGAGCTTCAAATGCATTTTGCAGTTTTGAGCTCCGCTTTTTAAGCCTGTCTGGTGGAACTGGAAGTTTCTTCTTCCCTGGAGGGGAAGAACCCAATGGTCTTGATGGCATTGGCGGAGGCTTTCCCCTGCACTCCACCAACGCCACTTTACTGGAAGCAACTGTCGGAGCACCTCCCTTGGGAGGTGGTCTCGGCTTGGGGGTTGTCTTGGGGCGAATCCCTAGCTGGGCCGCAGGCTTAGTGGATGCACTGGAGGTGCATCCTCTGGTGGGTTTCAGGCCCCCACCAATGGCCGTTTTTTTCTTGCAATGTTTTCGAAACCGGAAGACATTTCAGTGGTTCAAGACTACATGGGTCTGTCTGAACACTGGTTTGTACCTGTGGTGCTCTACGCGATTTTTTTTTATACCACTGTCGAGAAAAGCAGCGGGGGTTCCCTTCTGCTCCTGCACCAACTTTTTGGCTTCGAAGAAAGAAATCTTTTTATTCGTTTTTACACGCTGGATTTCGCTTTCAACTCGCCAAACAGGGCAGTCTTTTGAAAAAGAGAGGATTCACATCCGCCCTCATGAACTGCTTTGCTGCAGGTGGCACACACCTCCTCTCCCGGGCACTTCTCCTTGACATGACCAAACCGTTGACATCTGAAGCATCTCAGTGGGGATGGCACGTACAGGACTACTTTTACTCTCAGGTACCCCAACTTTATGGATTCTGGAAGAGTCAGTTTAGCAAAGGTGAGGAACAGAGTGTTAGTTGGTTTTCTTTCCGCACCTTTTCGGAAAGTCGCCCTCCTGACTTCTACCACTCCTTGATCAGCCAACTCAGCCTTTATTTCTCCCTCAGATATTCCAAACAACTTTCGGCACGGATGACACCTTTCGAGAAGTTTAGACTTTTGGGTGGGGACACCTGGATCGGGTAATTTACAAGACTTTCTGATCTCAATAAGTTTTTTGAGTGGACTCTTCGGTCAACCTGCACGAGCAGGGAACCATCCCTCAACCTTCTTCACTGATTTCGGCTGTGCGCTACAAGACCTGGGGAAGGGACAATGGATGGCCATAGCATGGCGTCCCTGAGCCTGGTACCGTCCCGCATGAAAACCAGACAGTGCATCTTCGCGACTGAAGTGGGATCAGCTACTCAGCCCCTCGCCAGGTAACTGTAACTTGGGCTTCCCCACTGCTTACGGCAGCGACTCAAATATCAGAGAAAAAAGAGTGTGGAAAAAGAGGCTTGAAGGGAGACGAAGAGAGAAAAGATTCGTTAAAAAAGGCAGATGATAGAATAGGAAAAGGTGGGTTACAATTTGTCTGGGTCCTCACACTCTTAACCTTTCTGATATGGGAGACCCCACCAGGGGCATCAATTCCTATCACGTAATGCCAGTCAGCAACTTGGCTATACAGGCCTAGAAGCGTTGACAACAACTAACCATCTAGTCGAGTACTGATGTCCCCGTCAGCAAAGCCTAAGGGATCAATGAACCACGCAAGCCTTCCGACCACGGCAAGTTTGTGCAAACCCAGGAGGGAGATACCAGCTAGCCCCTGGACAATTGAGGCGCTCAGGCAAACCACAGCCCTCCCCAGTACTGCATCTCGGGACAACTGGAAAGTGGTCATCCCCCTGTGAAAAAATCTCTGCGAGCACATCGCTCATAGTTCAGGGCCAGTGAAAAATTACACATCGACAAATCCAAACATGAAAGTGCACCTGCAAAAGAACGGATTCACGCTGCAGACCCACCACTCAAACAACACAGATCCAAAAAAGAATACACTGGTACTGCTCCGAACAAAGTGTCTCCCACAGCCAAGGCTTGAAGAGAGGTATCCAAACAAACAGAGAGGAAGACAGAATCAAAGAAAAGAAATCTGCGGATGAGCAACAAGACCCTTTATTTCCCCACCACCACTCCATCCGCGGTAAGCCGTGCCGGCCCCAAGACCACACTAAAGTCAGAAAGAGCAAAAGACACCAGCCACCATGGCGAAGTGGTTAGCGTCGCGCGGACTCCCGGCTGGGAGGTCGTGGGTTCGAATCCCATCAGAGTCATGTGGGTTTTTCTGCCCCGACCGGCTCCTACCCAGAGTTGAGTTTGCTGCGGACTTAGTTGGGAAGACTGGGACCACAGTCGAGAGTTTCATCCACTTAATGGATGCGTTTCTGATAGTGTTGCTCAAATGTCCTGACCAACACTGCAGGTGCTTGTATCTCTCGGGCCTGGTGGTTGACGCCGGGATATATTATGAAAGGAAGCGTAGAGTACAGCCCTGTCATGTAGTCTCAGACCGAAATGGAAATCTGTAGCATCATCTAATCATCCTCATTCTCATCGATCAGCATTAAAAAAATGTCTCAAGTTCTGTGGCCCTTCATGCCCTGCTCTCATGGTGACCTCAGTTTCGATGTTCTCTCCACGTCTGTGGCATTGGTTTGGTTCCGTTGGGGTCACTGGTATCGGCGGGTCCATGGGGCTGTCGTTGGACGGACGTGGTGGTGGCCCTCCGGATGGAGATGAGAGCTCACTCACGCCCGTTCCGCGACTAAGCAATTATTGTCGTCAGTAGGGGGCTTAGTAGGTGGTGTCCTGTGTAGGTTAGATCAAAACAGGTGCCACTGAACACCACCGAAGTGACTCGGCAGCAGTGCAGTGTCTCCTCCGGTGGGTTGCCTCTTGACGACTTGACACTGACTGCTCCCTGTGGATTGCCGGTGCCGGGGCTGGCGGCGGGGCCGACCGGGCTGTGGCTGTGGACGGGGTGTCGGAATGAGCGGCGTGGGTGCACTGCCTCTGAGGTGGCGCAGAGGTTGGGACAGAAAAAAAAAAAAAAAAAAAAAAAGCAAAAAAAGACCCATGATAACGAATCTGCATCTCCCGGAGACCAACCACCACAAGCTCCAGCCATAAATAGAGGAGCAGCAGCTCCCCGAAATCGAGATCAAGACCCCGGGCACTCCAACAGAACGAGGTACCATCCATAGTGACGCAACAGCGGCAGACACCCCAGACCACTTCCGCGTCCCTATACAGTAACCGCTGCACTAAGAACATAGTTGCAAGTCTCCAGCGCCACCGGCTGACAGGCCTGCAGGCCAATAATCCAGCAGGAGTTGGTGGAGACTCACAGGCCACCTCCACTATCCCAAATCCCCTCTCTACCTGGTCTGGGCTCCAATCCAAGAGGGTCAAAGGGGAAGGAAAACCTTCCAAACTGTCCTGAAGCGGAAGGCCCGGACCGTCTGCCAGTCTGGGAGGTGTCAGTTTTAACGTCTCCGCCTTGGACTCGTTGACTATTTGCAGCAGCTGGCGCATACATATCCCTTAACATACACTGAAGGCGGGAACGACAGGTCTGTTCGACAACACACGGCAGACAAAAAAAAAATGAATGAAAAGAAGGAAGTCAATTAACGAGTAACGAAAGAAGACCAACAGGGAAACAGGAAAAAAGTCAAATACAGCTCATGTGCCTGCCTCTCAGTCTTTTTATACAAAAGGCTTGAGCTAATTTACAGTAGCAAGCAGACCAAGAAAAGAAAGGAGGGCGGGTAATTAAAAACTAACCATGCCAAAAAAAAAAAAAAAAAAAAAGAAAAGTAAGCAACACACAATGCAGGAACATGAGTGGTAAATGCTTGGTGGAACAAACGGGAACGAGGTGGGAAAGTGAGGGGCAGGGTGAGAAAAGGGGACATATGCATACAGATCTTGTTTGCAGGGTAAAGATCTAATGTATTCAAACAACCGCAGAGCGCAGTCTTTTGTAACATTTGCAGGCCAAAGTCAGTGCAAAACGTGCTTAACAACATACGGGTGGGTCTTGACATTTGTTCCCAACGTATTCTTATAAACTGGGGTGAAGAGTGGGTGTTTGATGCTAACAGTGATCTAGTTCCCGCAGATGCTTTGCTCTTACTGTCTGGGTTCTTTTTCACTAACAGAAGGTCCTTGTCCGCTTGTTACAAGCGTGCATTATCGCCAATAATAACGCAGTTTATATCGTTTTCACCTAACATGCATGGCAAATTATGTTAATTGATACATCAATTTCGGATTCACCCATTATGCGCCCTACTTTCTATTACTCAGACAAGAACTTACAAAACCTACGTGGACACATCGTAAATTTTACGGTACCCACACAGTTAGATGCAAAGTGAGGCGACTGCAGGCGGAAACCTAAACAAATCTTAAAAAGTTTTAGGTACTATATCCGCCAAACATGAACAAACCAATCACAAGACAAAAAGTGTTTTTGTCTTGTGATTTGTTTGTTCATGTTTGGCGGATATGGTACTTACAATTTTTTAAGATTTGGTAACAATTTTTTAAGATTTTTTATCCACACTTTTTGTAAACTTCTGCTATTGTGGAAGAAAATGTGAAGTATATACTACTCTGTTGTACTTCACTTTTCTGTTATCATGATAAATAATACACCGACAGTATTACTTTGCCATAGTTGGTAAATCATATGTAAACTAATTTGCATTTACTACTTTGCATGCCGACAAATCTCAGCAAATCGTATCTTGTTTGAATCTAAATGAATAATTTATCATTAATGTGTGCATGAATTTTCGTTTAAACGCCTTTTATCAACGTTCCACACAGCTGATATAGATGATCACTCTATGAAATAAAATATCAGTTTCATACAAATTTATCCCCAGATTTTTGGCAATTAAGACTTAGTGACAGCAAATAGCTAGAAAGGTATTAAGAAAGTTTGTTTTAACAATTGAGCACTGTAGAAAAAAATATTTTGTCAAGTTGTACTTCATGCGCGCGCACACACACACACACACGCACACGCACGCACGCACGCACGTATGTGCACGCGCGCGGGCGGGCACACACACACACACACACACACACACACACACAACACACACACACACACACACACACACACACACACACACACACACACACACACACACACACACACACACACACACACACACACACACACACACACACACACACACACACACACACACACACGCGCGCACGCGCGACAAAAATAGGCAAATTAAACAGATGCAGCAAGTTATTCATGTCAGTCCAAATGACCCAGCTCACGGGTCCACGTAAAGAAAAGAAACAGGCAACAAACACAAAACACAGAAAAACACGAGTGGGTGCAGCTCACGAGTCAGCTTCGGTGATTTTGTTCAAAATGACTTTGGCCTGCGAACGGTCGAAAGGCAACGTGCCTAGTCGAGGCATGGACTGCAGAATGGCTTTGCCGTTCAGTTGTGTCAGCTGCTCAGATGTCAGGCCCACGACGAACTCGCCCATGTCCTGTATTTTCATGTAGTCCATTTCCACGGCGTTATCCTACAACAGTCGGTGAGGAACGGTTGTCATGCAAGTGCCTGTAAAAGCATACACCCATTTAACCAGAAGCCGAAAGGATGGGAACGAGGTCTGTGCCATGAAAGTGTCGTCGTACCTGTGATGTCAGTGTAGAGAACTGACAGCCAAACTTGCACGTCTCTGCCAGTCCCCCCACTCCCCTCCTCTCCTCGACCTCAAGCAACCACTGTCTCAAAGGACAATTCTAACTTCATACGTCTGTGAAATCACCGATTGGGTCTTTCAGTGTGGGTGATCAGACAGATCGGGGAGAGAAGGGTGTGTGTTTGCTGATGACGAAGAATAAAGGATTGAACACACACACACACACACACACACACGCACACACACACACACACACACACACACACAGAGGCTGGATTCCTTTTCCTTCGTTTGATAGAATTCGGGCGACCTTACACCAGACATGACCCTTATTGTGCATGTGCTTTCACACAGTGTATTGAATTCGATAGGTTTGAAAAAAAAAGACATACAAAAAGCACCAAAAGAAAATGATTTAATTTTTTTTTTCATCCAATCAACAGATTTGAACAGACAGCCTACAAACAGCAAGGAAAAAATATTCAAGGTATGATAGTGTCTTCTGTAAAATGAATTCATTATTTATCTATGGCCCATTAAACACTCTCTTTGTCTTCTCCCTTCGTGCATTTTGAGGCTTACTGCCAGACAGTAAGACACGATCGACGGTTGTGTATTATGCTTTAGCTGGTTTGTTTGAAAACGGGACTTTTTTGTTTTCCAAATTTCTTGCTGTGACGGATGAGACTTAGTCATGGCATCATCAATCGTATCATCATGCAAACTTATATTGAATATTTTCTTTTTCATTTTCAAAAGATTCTGATATCCTCTCCTTGCAATAACAACTACTCCGGTCTGGATCCTCCGAAGTTCGTACAGAAGTTCTTGATAGAAGTATTGAAATTCTCAATAGAGGTTTCTGTGCTTCAAGTTTCATCATTCATTCAGAGTCTTCAGTTAACATACCTTCCCTTGTCTGCATGTGCCACCAAATACATTCTGCACAACCTTGAAATAATCATTGAAAATATTCATGGCTTTATTGATATCAAAATCAATTCATTCTGTGGCACTTTTAATTTGGCAAGCATTTATGCTTAACAGAAGTTGTCTCTGTAATTCAATGTATAGCCATCATTACAAGACAAACATATCATACATTATTCGAAACGGATTTATGACTAGATTCCGTAGTGGATACACTGACATGAAATTCAAGGTACGTGACCAGAATCTGTTTTTTGATTTTTTTTCAGATACAGATACAAATATGCAACTTGAACTAGCAAAGACGAAGAACAAATCTTTAGACACGAGAAAATAATCAGTACCACTGCTTCCGCCGTCCACCACACATGTATAGCTTGCATGACGGTCACCCCAACATACGTCAAATATGAATTATTAATCAAAATCAGATCAGTGCTTTCACAATAGCTGGCCGTCATTATTTAAGACAGTATCATACTAGCAGCGATCACAGCATGGTGGTTGGTTTTTGTTTGCACAGACCCTAGACTTTCAGTTTCATCAAGGAGGCTCACTTCGTGCGGACTACTCCATATACGCTACACCACACCCGCTAAGTTTTGAGACCACACTACGCATGATTTTAAGCTGATGGATGAATGAATAAACAACTAAGATGAGAGAATTGAAAAAGAAGGTCTCGTAGCTACGACTTAGCAGATGTCTGACCTACGCATTAGCCCAATCCGTTGGTCAGACCTTGAGTGCCAACCTAACATTTTTTTTTTGTGCATGTGTGTGTAGTGAATGTACACCTGTGTGTGTATGGATGTGTGGGCACGGGCCCATGTGTGTGTGCGCATGTGTGTGTGTGTGTGTGTGTGTGTGTGTGTGCGCGCGCGCTTATGCGTGTGTGCGCGTTTGTGTATGTGCGCGCGCGTGTGTGCGCGCGCGCGTGTGTGTGTGTGTGTGTGTGTGTGTGTGTGTGTGTGTGTGTGTGTGTGTGTGTGTGTGTGTGTGCGCCTGCATGTATGTGCATGTGTATGTGTGCGTGTGTGAATATGTGTGTGTGTGTGTGTGTGTGTGTGTGTGTGTGTGTGTGTGTGTGTGTGTGTGTGTGTTTAATTTGTGTTCGCGTGAGCACGTACACGTATCTGTGTATATATATATGCACATATATCTGTGGATATGTGTGTGTCTTTGTATATGGGCATGTACACATGCGCGTGTGTGTATGCATTTATGCGTTCATGTGCATGCGTGTATGTGCGCACGCGTGTGGGTGTGGACGTGCACATGCACGCATGTGTACATGTGTGTGCGTAGGAGCGAGCGAACGTACGCACTTCTGCACACGCACAGAAAGAGAGAAAGAGAGAGAGAGAGAGAGAGAGAGAGAGAGAGAGAGAGAGAGAGAGAGAGAGAGAGAGAGAGAGAGAGGCAGAGAGAGAGAGAGAGACAGACAGACAGACAGACAGACAGACAGACAGACACACAGATGGCAGATAGAGAAAGAAAGAAATAGGGGGATACAAACAGACGGACAGACAGGTAAAGGGCTTCACGCTTCTTACCTCAGTTTTTGCTTCCACAAAGGCAACATTTTCTTCGCCACATTGGTAATCTGGTCACGGGACATTTTTTTGGTTGCCATACTGGACAGCACTGGCAGATATTCCTCTAAGGCTGTTTTGTCAGGAAACCGCATCTTATCCCATAGCTCAGGTCGCCTGCAACACGCTTGTAAAGTTATGAACACACACACACACACACACACACACACACACACACACACACACACACACACACACACACACACAGAGAGAGAGAGAGAGAGAGAGAGGGAGGGGGATGAAAGACACTGGGGCCGTGTTTTACTATCGTGTTGGATCTATCTGACTGTCTTTCTATATTCACAAACACACACACACACACACACACACACACACACACACACACGATGGTGGCTATGGTAATTAGATAATCTACACGCCTGCTGACTTTTTGCCGATGGTCCTGAGAATGACCAGGTTCCCCCCAACAAGAATCTGTACGCGCAGCCCTTCAGCGTTGACGACTGATTTTGGACACCGGCGATTTAGGAAAAAAAAAAAAAAAAGAATTCTACCAAGAAAATGAAACAAGGAAAACCCAGAGCTGAGGACCGTTTCTTCAGTTTGCCTCAGACCAACCGACCTGTGGAACGGTTCGCTCGTCCAGTCACAGGCCTGCCAACAAGTCTGGCGCCGTGAGTACTGTTTCAGAGCTGTTTCAGAGGAGGAACTATACAAAATCAAAATGAGGAAATAAATAAGAAACTGGTTGAGAAATGGAACCTCTCCGGGAAGCGATGGAATAGCCATCGAATTTTATAAATTCTTCTGAAGCAAAGTTGGTCGTCTAGTAACTGATTCGTTTAATGATTCATTTAATAGAGAAGAACTGTCTTTTATACAAAAGCAAGGAGTCATAACATTACTTTACAAAGGTAATGATTTAGATAGAGATAAGTTAAACAACTGGCGACCATTACATTAACAAACACTGATTACGAAATACTGGCAAAAAGCTTAGCGGTGAGATTAGGAAGGGGTGATACCGAATTTGGTTAACGAGGATCAGGTAGGGTACATAAAGGTTAGAAACATAGCAACTGTTGTAAGAACGATAGATGATGCGATAAATTACTTAAATATAACGGGTAAATCAGGATACCTTGTGGCTCTAGATTATTCCAAAGCTTTTGATTCCATATGTAAAAAATTCATCTTGCATGCTTTTAAAGTGTTTGGTTTTGGCAACTGCTTTCAGACATGGATATCGGTTTTAACCAGCAATTGCCAGAGTAGCATTAACCATGGTGGATGGATCTCTGAGGCTTTTGATGTTAACTGTGGAATTAGGCAAGGCTGTCCATTCTCTCCCCTTGCCTTTATTTTCAGCGGTAGAGAGATTTTGGCAATAAAGATAAGAAACAGTTGGAGGGTGTTGGGGGGGTGGTGGTGGTGGGGTGGTGGTGGTGGTGGTGGCGATGGTTGTGGTGTGACGTGAGAAGTGCTCACACGCTTAGGTAGAGGGACGAAGAGAAAAACGGGCAGCTGGACTGACGATATCCTTTCATGCGTGTGTACATACGGAATTGGTTGCTAACGCTTAATTTTGCTTTGGCACCGTGCCTTCAACACATAACTACCAGTGTTAACATACACATGTGTGTGTAAAACACAAAATGAAACACCGAAAATGATTATATTTTTTGTTTAATATATGCTGTTTCCTTTGTATATACAAAACATGATCAGAGTGAGTGTGCCAGTTCACCACACATTAGAACATCAACAAACCCAGACACTTTGTATCAAACGCCAAAAACACTAAAATCTGCAAAACTGTGTCCATCTGTAGGAGAACATACAGATTATGCATGGTGTGTAAGAGACTGGTTGGAAAAAAAAAAAACTGGATGACGAACAAGATCAGCACTCAGATTGCCAAACTGCCAGCTTACACATCGTATGCTGAAGCAGTCAGTTCGGGGCCAGTGCCATCGCCCGCGGAGCAGCAGAAGAGAGGCCCTCAATATATTAAAAAAAAAAAAAAAAAAAAAAAAAAAAAAGACCCCCCAAAAAAAAAACCCCAAAGACAAAGAAAAGCACCGATCCATTGAAAATAGAACGCAACAAAATCAGCGAAGTGACGTAAAAAAAAAAATTACGTCAAAAAGACAACAGTACGTCACGATTCTGCATATGGAGGAAAGAAGAAAGAAAGAACTGAATCTGATCTGCCCCGTATCCTTGTCTTGCACGATTCTATGACCAGCAAAGTCAATGATGAGAGACTTGGAGATTCCTTTGGATTCCAAGCAGAATCGTGGAAAAATTTCAAGATTAAGGACATCCAAAACACATTTGAATCGGCATACCAAAGACACGACGCACTATTGATCCACTGTGGAATAAATGACTTAAAGTCAACATCTCAAATGGACTGCAGTAAAGATCTGGTGCAGTGTGTCAGGCACATCAAGAAGAAAATCCTGGTCTAAAATAATTGTTAGTAAAGCAGCACCAGTCACAGATACTCAACTGACCATCAAGAGAGATCTGTTCAACGCCCTCCTGACCTCAGCGCTGAGTGAAGACGAGGACATCAGCCTGATCAGCCATAACAACCTGCGCACTAGCTCCTGGCATCTCCCTGACGGCCTCCACCCCACCAACAGTGCCAGCGTCTTGGCCAGGAACATCAGGTGCCACGTGAGAGACCTGCTGTGGAACCGACCCAGGAAGACCCGACGATCGCTGCACCAGCCACCGTGGTACTACCAGCCCTACCCGGATCCTCTGCTCTACAGCCTGGGCCCCCGGAGCAACAGATTCAGCGTGCTTGGCGACTGGTGAAAGTGAAACTTTGTCAAATTCCAGCACCACTTGTGACTATGGCGTAACTCACGCTAATATTTCAACTGCAGCATACGAAAATCATCACCCATTTTGCTTTGACTCAGACATTCATTAATGTGTATTTGTTAACTTTATCTAAATATCGTTTGTATTAACTTACAAATACCGGTAAGTTAAAATGCTTGTTATAAATTAAAATTCTGATGTTAAAAGGCAGCCCTTTTAATGTATTTCAGTGGAACTGTCGATCTATTATAACTCCATTGACCAATTAACACAAAAACTTGCAGAAGAAAACTACAAAGTGTTGGCCTTACAATCCCTAAACACACATAGAAATAAGTTACCTGAACTTGCTGGCTATTATTTCCCCCCAACTGTTCAACAGGGGAACACTAATGATAAAATCAACGTAGCCATTTACATCAAGGAAGGAGAGAACTACAACTCCAATGCAAGTCCTTCCTGTTCCACCAGACACACGTGACTCCTATTCCTGCGCAGTCAGGGTTCAGGTAAATGCTAACATCGTGTTAACTGTTGTGTCAGTCTATCTACCACGGGGACATAACAAGCAAAATTCTGAATGGTTACGATGATCTCATTTAAGACCAGATGAAACCAAGTCTTCTTTGTAACTGGAGATTTTAATGCCCATTCCCCGTTTTGGGAAAAGGATTGCCAGCTGATTACTAGTAACCGTTTTATTGAAAATGTAGTCGACTCGTCCTTACATCTTTCGAATGACGAGAGAATAGCACGTGTTCCTGACAACCCAAAGCATAAACCAAGTGCATTAGATCTAACTTTGATATCTCCAGATCTAGCACCCCTTTGTGATTAAACCCTCATGACACACTCAATAGTGATCATATTCCAATCATTACTATCTTCGAAACTACAAGGCATGAAACAATAGATTTGACAAAGGAAAAAGTCCCAAAATATAATTATAAATTAGCTAACTGGGGTAAATTCACGGAATTCCTAAAAAATTTCTACGTCGACACAAAAGAGCTTGATACACAAACCACTTACGGCCTATACGATCGGTTCCAGAATGCTATGTTTTCTGCCACGAATCAGTCAGTACCTATGATAAAAACCTATCAAATCAAGTTAAAAAAAATCACACAGTTAATGTCTGGTTAATTGAGACGTGTGAAAAAGAGAAAAAAGGAGGAAAACATCAAACTGAGAGAATATTTACGAAGCAAAGAAGAGCTCCCTAAAAAGCTTCTTGAGAAAAAAAAAAGAGCCAAAAATAATTTTAATCACATCACAGCACAAGCAAAACGGCAGTATTGGTTTAAGTTTTTAAGAATGAAATAACAAACTATAAAGATTTTCAAAAAGTGTGGGAAAAGTTAAGAACAATGAAGAATGGAGTAAACTTTGCCAAGATGTCCTGTCAAGCTCCCAAACTCTTGATTTCCCTTCTAATCTAGGACAGACCGAAAATTTTGTTGACATATTCGCAAAAAATGGCAGCAAAGATAGTTTATCAACAGAAAACAGACTGCACAGAGAGCAAGAAGAAGAAGACTTCACCGAGAACGATCCAAACCCTGTAATAAACCACCATCTGAATGCTCCATAACCGTTCAAGAAGTAGAAGAATGACTTGCTAATCTGGGAACCAAAAAAACATCAGCGGGTTTAGATGGTATCTCTAATGAAATGCTGCGTCATGTCCCACCTAATGTTAAACGCTTTATCTCGGTCTTCATTCAAAATACTGGGAAAAAGGCAATTTGCCTTCATTATGGAAGCATTCTATTATAGTTCCTATACAAAAACAAGGAAAACCTCGAAGTAACATAAACAGCTACCCCCAATTGCCCTTACGTCGCATACATGCAAACTAATGGGAAGAATTGTCCTAAACAGATTACTTTATTTTTGTAATAAACATCAAAATATCCCTATAAATCAAGCTGGTTTTCAGAAAGGTAGGTCAGCAAACAGAACATCTAGTGAAACTCACATGTTAAACAGCAATTCGCATGATGTAAAAGCATCTTGGCAACTTTCTTTGACAAAAGGAAAGCGTGCGAACAAGTGTGGCATAAACGACTTTTGTATAAACTGAAAACTATTGAAATAATGGAACCATGTATGATTATATCAAAGTTTTCCTTCAAAGTAGAATTATTCAACAAGAATGGAGCATACATATTCCACCACTAGAACACTGGAAATGGATCAGTATTATCTCCAATCCTGCTTAATATCCTAACTGCAGACATAACCAAAGGCTTATCCAAAGACGTACTTTTAGTACAGTTTGCTGATGACATATGTCTGTGGATGAAAGTCACTATGAAAAGAAAAACCCCATTAAGATTCTTAAATTACATAAAGATCAAATATCAATACGAATCAAACAATATCAGTAGTTTCCTACATGAAAATGGATTGACACTGTCGGTAGAAAAAACAATCTAATGCTTTTTAACTCTGGATATGACCCGGACAAACTTCCACAATTTTTTAGAAACACTAGTCATGGAAATAAAGAGCAGAAAAAATTACATTCAGCATTCGCAAAAACAGAAAAAGTAATGAAAAAGAAAAAGAAATTGAAAAAGAAATACTAGACCTGGAAAGTAAAAATTGCTTAACAGAAACAGACCTGGAGATCTTAAAAAATAAAAAGGGGCAGCTCAGTGAGGTAAGGAAATCGAAAATTGACGGAATAATAATACGATCTAGAGCCAAATGGGCATCTTACGGGGAAAAAATAAGCAATATTTCTGTTCATTTGAGAAAAGGAACTTCGTAAGCAAAATAATGCTTAAACTAGTCACGGACCAAGGAACAACTTTGACAGAAACGGATGATATGTTAAAAGAGACAAAGAACTATTATGAAAATTTATACGCAGAAAGGAAATATTCGATATTAAAATTGGAAAATATGTAGATAACCTGCAAAACTAAAGTCAGTTAGAATCCGAACAATTGGAGGGATTAATCACGTTAGAAGAAGCTACCAAAGTCCTTAAAAAGATGGAAAATGATAAGAGTCCTGGAACAGACGGCATGACGGCAAACTTCTTTAAATTTTTCTGGAGACAATTAGGAGATTTTGTTGTCCGTCCTCGCAATGAGGGATACAGTAATGGAGGAATGTCTGTAACACAAAAAGAAGGAATAATGATTGGTCTTCCGAAAGGAGAGAAACCGCGAGAATACTTGAAGAACTGGAGACCTATCTTACTCTTAAATGTAACGTACAAAATTGCTTCAGCTTGTACTGCAAACAGAATAAAAAATGATCTACCAAAGCTCATAAATGAGGACCAGACGGGGTTTCGTTCCAGGGAGATACATAGGAGATAGTTTACGAACAATATACGATTTAATACATTATTTAGAAGTGAATCGCTTACGAGGGTTATTAATTTCTTTCGACTTCGAAAAAGCATTCGATTCAGTTAACTGGTCATACATGAGTAAATTTCTGGCTGCATTCGGATTCGGAAAAGGTATTCAACGATGGATAGCATCTTTTTACGATAATATAAAGTCATACGTGATAGTGAATGGGAAAGTGTCTTCAAGTTTTATACTTGGAAGAGGTTGCCGTCAAGGGGACCCTACATCTCCATATCTATTTGTTTTTGTGCGTAGAAATACTAGCGACCAAGATAAGGCAAGACCCCGATATCAAAGGCATAAAGATAGAAAACACAGAATTCAAAATAAATCAGTTTGCAGACGACACTACTTTTATGTTAGAAGGAGATAAGAAATCATATGAAAAACTATATAGAAACCTTTATGAAATTTCAGCAAATATCTGGACTCAAATTAAACTATGAAAAAACGTTAATGTTTGGTTTGGTTAGTACAGAGAAAAATTCCACGAAAACATATTTACCCTACTATAAAATGGAATGGAACCCCTCACAGTTCAAAATTCTAGGACTGTGGTTTACGAATAGTCTATCAGATATGACGGAAAATAATATGAAATACAAATTCGCAGAAGTCCAAAACCTGTTCAAAATATGGTCAAAAAGAATAATAACACCATTAGGTAGAGTAGCTGTGCTCAAATCTTTAGTGCTATCAAAACTGGTGTACTTATGGATCCTCTTACCGAATCCTCCTGATTCCCAGATCGCTTCATTACAGAAAATGTGTTTTCAAGTTTGTTTGGAATAACAAAAATGATAAAATTAAAAGAAAATACTCAATACATAATATACGTAAAGGAGGGATAGGTATACCCGACCTGAAAATATATATCAGCTCCTTAAAAATCGCCTGGGTACGGAATTTGTACATGCACGACCACAAGTGGAAAATAATATCACATTCATTATGTCCCGAAATAGGTATCATTGATGCATATGGCCCCGACAGATTTGTTGTAAGTAATGTTATAAACAAATTTTGGAAAGGCGTCATTCAGTCGTATAAAAGATTCTGCAAACAGGTAGAATTAACTGAGAGTACAGATTTAGCCACTGAACCTATCTTTTGTAATGAAAAGTTCAAAGTAGGAGAAAAACCGTTCTTTTACAAGAAATGGATGCAGAACAGTATATTTCTAGTTAAACATTTACTCGATGAGGATGGTAATTTTCTAAGTTGCCATGAACTGTCGGAGAAAATGGGCTTTCATATCAATTTTCTAACTCATTTAAGTTGCGTGTGTTCGATCAAAGCTTATACAAAGAAACGAAGATTGAAATTAGATAGTAACATTGGTAATGATAAAACTTTAGCACTTCAAAAAATTTGTAGTATTAATAAAGGATCACGTGCTTATTACAATATTATGGTGGAAGCCAATGAAGTTCTT
>JADBJO010002667.1:10000-12500 GCA_016801955.1 Conus betulinus | reverse complement strand
ATGGGCAGGTTTCCATTATACTCACAACCTTCAAAAACAATAATCATTTTAACAATAGTAATAACACTAATGCTAACGACAACAACAATAATACAAGTAATAGTAATAATCATCATTCTAGTTGGTAGCTCCTCATCATGCCTTCATACTCCATTCAGACATTCATCCATTCCATTCACATATAACTGCTATGTCACAACGGAAACTGATGATGCGTATACACAATGTGAAACAAAAAAAAAAATGTTCAAAATGCTTGGATAGCTGTGCACTGGAAACAAATTAGGTGGGCTGGTTTCGTAGGGTGGGAGGCGGTGAGTTCCAAACAGCTGAGGCGGCGAAACTGAAGGAACACTCACCCGACCGATTTTAAATATCGTTTTGATATCTTCAGGAGTGTTTCACTGGTAGAGAGGAAACAGTAGCGTGTAGACTGGTATGCGCTGTTTATTCAGAGCAACACTAAACATGTTGGTTGAAATGTAGTCTGTGTTTTTTAACTGGTGATACTCAAAAACTAAGCTGCTTAATTCGTGAACAAAGCAAACTGAGGATTACAGTTCAACTGTCATTTTGCATAGAGTCTATTTCATGCACCAAGCAAACATATTTTGCTTAGTTCATGAACTATGCAACACATTTTTCCTTGCTCGTGGATTAAGCAGTTTGGCTGCTTAATTACTGAAAGACATTTTTCAGCTTACGTCATGAAATAAACAAGTTTACAGATCAAATGTAACATAACACAACGCAGCGAAGAAAAAAAAAAAAAAAAAAAAACCGCGATCGCTTTATGCCGAAAGAAACGTGATCGCCCAATGCCGAAAGAAAACATGATCGCCCAGTGTTGGAAGAAAACGTGATCGACCAATGCTGAAAGAAACAAGATCGCCCAATGCCGAAAGAAAACGTGATTTTCCAATGTCGAAGAAAAACGTGGTGGACGAAATAATCATTCTTCATCTCTGTGCGCGAAATGGATCGAGATCATGAAGGGCTGGCATCCTCTTTTGAGACACAGTACCTCTTCTTCTTCTGATTACCGTTCCCCCCCCCCCCCCCCCCCCCCCCCCCCTTCCCAATTTTAATTGATTCCAACTAGCTGTAAATGCTGACAAATGTAAACTGGTTGATAATGGAATAAACGAGAAGGGACACACACACGCACACGCACACACACACACACACACACACACACAGTCTCTCAGTCTCTCTCTCTCTCTCTCTCTCTCTCTCTCTCTCTCTCTCTCTCTCTCTCTCTCTCCTCTCTCTCTCTCTCTCTCTCTCTAACCCACTCATTCCAGCTTATATTTTGTCAACACTTCCTCGTACTCATCACCATCATCATTAGTATCGAGGTCCTCATCATTTTTCTCCTCGCTGTAACTTGTCCTGGGATCATGATATTTTTTCCTAAAGAGACAAAACAGAACCTGCGAAATAAAAACAAACTTAAACCTACGCCTAAATAGTACATAAACAAAAATAAAAAATGCGTCCCTTTGACGACTCGTCACTGATTCTGAAATCTTTAAGTTACTCTTTTAATGTGATTATGTTCTTTTAAATAAAAAATCTCGTTTTACCTCATTCTGAATTCCTCTTCCAAATTCTGTCTCTGCGGGATTCATGCCCAAGGCGTCGGTATTATTGTGCTCAGTAAAAGAGTAGATGGGCGTCCTCAGTAAACTGGATCAGAACAGGCATCAGAGACTGAAATGACTCAACAACAGTGCAGTGTCTCCTCTGATGCGCTGCCTGACATCGACCAGACACTGATTGTTTTCCTAGCGGATTGACGGCTCTGAAACTGAGCTCAAATACATCATACAAACACAACACAAAACAAAACGAAACAAAGCAAAGCAAAGCAGAGTACAAAACAAAACAGTAAATTCCACCTAACCTGAGGAAGGCTCCATCTGATCTTGGAGATATCACCAAGAGATGCATCTACTTCGTCGTCACTGACGGCGTCGATCTTGAGGACATCAAGAACTCTGGCCATTTGGGGTATGGACATTAGCTTCGACACAACCTTGGACCTTCCGCCCTTGATAGCCTGCGAGAGACAAAAAAAAAAAAAGGGGGGGGGGGGGATTGAAGGGGGGAGGGGGTTAAACCACACAAGTCAAGATGTGGATACTCAATTCAATCGTAATAGCTGTAGCGACTGTGAAAACACTGCTGATAATATGTTCCAAGCAGAAAACGTTTTTTAATGTGCAATATACAGGCGAAAACAAGAGCAATACATAAATGAAAAAAGAAACATTTTCTTTTTAATCTGTACGACGATTTTCAAGACGTTCTCCTCGCCTCCTTGAGAGTGCCAACAATTCAGCTATTATGTGATCCACAGACGAAGATAATCAAGTGTTGCTGTTGTATTTGATGCGTGCGCGTGCGTGCGTGCGTGCGTGTGTGCGTGCGTGTGTGCGTGTGTGTGTGCTGGTATATATGTGTGTATGTTTCTTTCATGGCACTGACGTTTCTATCT
>JADBJO010002667.1:5000-7500 GCA_016801955.1 Conus betulinus | reverse complement strand
ATCCTTTTATCATACTATTTTTAACAGATGTTTACCCCAAGGGGTTGAGCACCTTAAGATTTTTATTAGGCGTTTTAACAGTATTTATATATATATATATATATATATATATATATATATATATATATATATATATGTGTGTATATATATATGTGTGTGTGTGTGTGTGTGTGTGTGTGTGTGTGTGTGTGTGCGTGTGTGAATATCTGTGTGTCTCTGTGTGTGCGTGTGTGTGACGTGTGTCGGGCACCGCGATTCGTAAAATTCCTCACGACTGCTTATTACGAGCTCCTGCTAGTCGAGAAGGTCACAGTCAAAATAGTCATGGCTTTGACCAACGCTGCTGACTGACCTTGTAGATAAGGACTTTCTTCTGAACTGGACTGAAGTCCACTTTCCCGATGTCGTCCAAAACGTCGGCGACCACGTTGCTGTCCATTTTCTCGATGTCATGAGGGGTTTAAACCTTTGGCCAGTTTGCCCAGCTCCAGCATTTTCTCCGCTGTCATGGTTTCTCTGCCTGTAAGTCCGGACCGCAAGTGTATCAATAGATTTTCGACTCTAATATATTTTCGGTTTGTTGTTGCTGTTATTTGATGCTTAATACTTCCGGCCAACAGTAAATGAAACAATTATTATTGGCTCTTCTTTCAGTTTTTCTTTTTTCTTTTTTTTTTTTTTTTTTTTTTTTTGGGGTGGGGGGGGGGGGGGGGGGGGGGGGGGGGGGGGGGGGGGGGGGGGGGGGGGGGGGGGGGGGCGTAATCCGATGAATTCGGTTGTTGGGTTAGGCATCATAAAACATGTACTAAATTCGACTTTGTGAACAAAAAGACATTACGAAAAGGCGAAGAAAATGAAATTAAAACTGTTCACAAAATTGTACAAATTCACCACAAAGCACGAACAGAAATATATACACTGTCCAGATGATTCAAACGTTTTTTTTTTCTGTCCTAAATTTTCGTTTCAGTAAGATTTCAGGTTTTCTCATTTAAAATCTAAATCTGCTTTTCTGGGAAAAAAAAATCGGATGTTTCAAACCAGAACAGTTACTTGAAGTTGTCTAATGCGGGAACTTTATGTGTGACGTAAACGTAGAATGTGAAAGTAAAACTTCATGCTCTTTCTCTTTTTCCAGCATTTACGCATACGTGAGTGCACGCACAGAAATAAATACAAAAACAAATTTACAGATACACATATACACAGACAGATAGACACTCTCTCTCTTTCACACTCTCTAACACACACACACACACACACACACACACACACACACACACACACACACACACACACACACACACGTTTGTATGTACGAACATACACGGGTATATGCTCACAAGTACACATACCTTCTCCCCCAGTGTCTTTTAAAGTTCACGAGCCTGAAAAATACATGCAACACAACAGCTGTCAATTACGTTTTTTCTTTGGTCAACTAACATACTTCGAACGGATCATACATTTTCTGCTGTTACGTTTCAGAATGAAATGTGTGATAATGTACATGTGTGTGTGTGTGTGTGTGTGTGTGTGTGTGTGTGTGTGTGTGTGTGTGTGTGTGTGTGTGTGTGTGCATATGTGTTTGTGCGGTGTAGTGTGTACCTGTGAGTGCACGTTTGAGAGAGAGACGACAGAAAAATAGATACATAGAGAGAGGGCTAAGGGGGAGAGACAGAGGGAGGGGGGGGTAGAGAGAGAGAGAGAGAGAGAGAGAGAGAGAGAGAGAGAGAGAGAGAGAGAGAGAGGGGGGAGAGGAGAGAGAGAGAGAGAGAGAGAGAGAGAGAGAGAGAGAGAGAGAGAGAGAGAGAGAGAGGAGGAGGAGAAATGTAAACGAAATGCAAATGCAACGTTGTAACAAAACCATCGGGGATCAACGTATCAAAGTATATGAAATATTTCCTTTCAAAAACCTCAGCTGCTAATTCACATACACAGATATATTTCGTGTGACTCGTCGTCTCTTTTGTATTCTTAACACAGTACAGACAACGACCTCTTACAATCTGTTTGTAAAGAGACAGTTGTTGGAAAGGGAAGCGGCTTTGGAGAATAGGAATACGGTGGGAAGGGGTGGTGGTACGCAGAATGACAATAATGAGCGACAATCGTAGTTTGTTGTGATCTCGTTTCGCACACACACACACACACGCACGCGCGCTCGTGCATGCGCGCACGCGCACGTGCGCAGAGAGAGAGAGGGACGAATGCAACTACGTATTGAGGTACATACGCATAAGAGTAATGTACTGTACAACACAGCGCAAGAGAACATAGCACTGTATGGTACACATACAACGCAATAACAAACGGAAAAGTACGGGACTGTGTAAGACAATAAAACGGACTACGGTACATTACGACACAGTATAATATAAGTACAACGCAACACAGTGCATTTCAGTGCAACGCAACATAACGCAACATTTCACATTCAAACACAACGCGTAATCAGATAAAAAAAAAAAAAAAAAAGAGAACGAGGGAAGGCAGCACA
>JADBJO010002666.1:566073-570652 GCA_016801955.1 Conus betulinus | reverse complement strand
TTGACGAGGTGACAGCTTTGATATGGCCCCTTTGGTCAGCTGGGCTAACCAGCAAACAAGAAAATAGAAAAAAAAAAATAATTAGTGTCAAGAATGTGAATCATGGTTTATTCAGATCCCAGTCAAAGCAAGTCTACAGAACTTGGGAAAAATGAAAGTTACTCGAATATACATATGTACGCGCGCGCGCGCACGCACGCACGAAAGCATACACGCACGCACGCACGCATGCACAGATACACGCATGTACGCACTGACACACATAAGCACACACCGAAATACACTTGAACATGAGGACAGAAGGAAGGGGAAAGACTTCGACACAGGCACATGAGATAAGTCTTGCGTGGCCCCTTACCAGTGTGATGACAATGTTTCTTGCTTCTGTTCTTCTCACCACGATTATACTGAGCGAAAAGACAGATGATGCAGGCGTCTGTGAAACTTTCCAATCCCAACACACTGAGGGTGACAACTTCAACCACCTGTGTGTGACAGCAAGCGTTGCTCAACTTCACCGTCTGTTCCTGATGTGGAGCGTGGCAGTGCGCTTCACGTTAAAGTCAAGAAGGAGTCACAAACCAAAGGCACGTGTCGTAATACTCATTCATATTCCACACATAACACTGTTCTTCATTCTTGAAACCTCTGCGGTTCTGATCAGTTGGTTTTTGTTGTCTTGCGGAGATATTGAATCCAACCCTGGGCCGGCAAGGAGAAGCACAAAATGGAATCAGTACACTGGATTCCCAAATACCTATTACATTGATGATCGCTCTCCAGTCGATAGCAGAACTGTGCACTCCGTGACTGCTCAAAAACAAGCCCCTGAGTCTCTGAGTCAACGAATGTTCTCCATAGCAGGTTACCCACAGTACCAAAATAATGACACAATACGAGAATTGGAATGCTTTTGCGAAGCTCTGCAAAGAGATAACGAGCAGCTGAAGCATGATGTCAGCCTTTTGTCCGACAAGTGCCACATCCTGGAAGAACAATGCAAAAACCTGTTCCAGTGGAAAGATCTATTCTAGATGTGTCTCACAAAATGGATATACAAAGTGACAAACTAGAGTCCTTTTCTCGTCGCAACAACTTACGGTTCTTCAATGTTTTTGAAGGCCCTAAAGAGACAGATTCTATGTGTGTTCGTAAGGTCGTACAGCTACTAAATCGATTCTTTTCTTTCAAGCAATGGTCAGTCGACGATATAGAGCGTGCACACCGTGTTGGTCCAAGAGGAACAGTGGTCATCCCCGTTCTATCATTGCCCGACTGCGTCATGGTCAAGACAAGGTAGACATTCTCAAGGCCCAGGACTGCAGAAGGGAGATGGTGGCTGATGTCAGGATACGTGTTGCCTCGGACCTCACAGACCGCCAGAACCAGATCATTAAAGAAGAAAGAGGTGCCGGCCGCCACGCGCCTACTTCTGGAAGGGCAGACTATTCTACGGCAGGAACAGGAGGTCTTTCCCTCCATATGATGTGGAGAGATCAGCTGACGAAGATGCAGTCCACATCGACTTCATCGAGCAGCCCAGCACAGGCCCAACGCCTGAACCAGCCATCCTGTCAGGTTCCTCCCAAAACCGTGCTCATGACCCTGCCACAAAACCGTCTCATGGCACCGTCCCAAACCGTTCTCATGACCCCGCCCCATATCGTCATGACCCCGCCCCAAACCGCTCTCATGACCCCGCCCCATATCGTCATGACCCCGCCCCAAACCGCTCTCATGACCCCGCCCCAAAACGCTCTCATAATCTCGCCTCAAACCGTTCTCATGAACCCGCCCCTAACTGTTCTCATGACCCCGCCCCAATCTATTCTCATGACCCCGCCCCAAAACCGCTCTCATGACCTTCCCCACCAGAATCCTTGTCCCCCGGACAGCCAGCTTCCATGGACGGCAGACATGACCACTTTTCCGCTACTTCCAGGACATCGGGCAGAGAACACTGGCCACATCCCGCATGCATCAGCATTGTCAGCGGGGACACACCAGGGCGAGGAAAGGATGGCGCATAGCTATCTCACCTCACATTCTAATCACGAATTTACATCATTTACAAATCTAGGGACTGTACAACATTTGGAAGACCTCTCAAAACCCCAGCGCTCTTCACGGTCAAATAACGGGATCGTGATCAACAAGTGGGGCGCTAGTCTACTGGCTTCCACTGATCACGAGGTCACAAGATCCGTCCCTGAGCACGGTGCAGAGAGGAATACGGAGCATCAGCCAGTGTCTGCACCAATGGATGTGAATGGCCAGGATGTACTTGGCGACTACCAAGCACCTCGACAGACTACAGTAGCTGATGATGGTGCTATGGCACACACCCCTCTCCAGAAAACTATTCTTCATCGGCAGAGAATGGCGTGCTAGGCAGTAGCACCCCCCGTCTCCATGCTGCGCCCGGCTACCCTACGCAGACTGCCTGCGATGGAATCTCTCCAGCCCAAACAGATCTGTCCTCATCCATGTCCACAGTCAATTCACCTAATGTTGACAACCAGATGGACACTAGTGACACAGTCGTCAAACAGCTGGTTAATCCCTGGTCTGCTGTTGACCAGATAGAAAGCCAGTCCCCAATCAACTCAAACGATACAGAAGTGAGAGGCAGTCTCCGAGCTTCCGAGAAAAAGCTTCGTGAAGTCAGACCAGCAGAACTTTTCTTTAATATCTGAGACTCCCCAAACCCAGTGCAGACTGACCCGCAGCAAAGCAAATGCCAGACAACAACAAGTGACAGAATGCTTCCCGCGTGTTGGGACTGGTTCTTCACGAACTGACAGAAAAGGGCAACCTGCGAACACCTAGGGACTCGGCCCTGTCCGTGTCATGAAATCCTTTAAGTCCACTTGTTTCAACAATAAATCTCTATCCTTTGTCACTTATAATATTGAAGGCTTGTGTACCGTCTATCAACCTGAAGTCAGATTGTTTCTCTCTGATTATGATGTAATTTTTCTCACTGAAACGTTCGCATTCGATTTTCCCATGCATTTTTTTTCCCACCTTTGAGGTTTTCGTGTCCCCAGCGCTCAAACTGTCAGAGAGCGCAAACTCGCGCTTGTCTGGCGGCGTTGCTCTATTGGTCAAGAAGGAATTATCAAAATTGTAAAGCGTATTCCTTTAGAATATGACAACTGTGTCGTTCTCAAGATGTCCAAAGCAATTATGGGCCTACATTTTGATAATGTGCTCATTGGTATGTATATTCCCCCTAGTCAGAGCCCTTATTATGTTGATACAGAAATTGAAAATGGAACCTACTTATTGGAACATTGTATTTTAGATATTTATGAACAATTTGGTGAATTGCCTCTCATAGTAATGGGAGATCTTAATGCAAGGACTGGAAATGCAAATGCTGAAGACTTTTCTTCCCCCGATTTAATTTTGAGCAATCCAGATGAAACTGAGTTAGAAAGTCAGTATCAAAGAAACTCTAAAAAGACACGTCAACAAATGATTTTGGCAGATTTTTTTGCTGAGATTGTGTGAACAGTTTTGCTTATTGATATTGAATGGTCTTATTTCTGGCGACAAACAAGGCGAATACACGTATATTGCACACAATGGATCTAGTGTCATTGACTATTTTTTGATGTCCAGGTGCATTGTTGGATACGCTCAAAAACTGCGAGTAATTCCAAAAGTCGAATGCAAACATATGCCTATTGAAATGATATTAAGTACTCAAAAGCATTTAAGAGAGATTTGCGTCAAACCTAAAAAGACTGTAGTCCAAAGAATTGTTTGGAACCAGGACAACCTGTATACCTATTTACAAGCTCTTACGTCTAAAGACGTTATTGATACTTTCAATCAAGCTTCTGCATTAATTGACGAAAATATAGATTTGGCCATAAATAAATTATACGAAGGCTTGACTGTTGCTGGTCAGTGTATGATAAAAAACTGTTACAATTGGCGAAATAAGGAAAAGCCCATGGTTTGATACTGAATGTAAGAGGATGAAATCAGACTTGCAAATTTCTTCAGAAATTTCAATAAGTGTAAAGACAAAAAAGCGTGCCGAAGAACTTAGACGTTTCTACTCCGAAAACAGAAAAGAATATAAATCTCTATAAGTAGTAAAAGGAAGGAAGACAAAAAAACGCACGCTAGAAATACTAGAAGAAAATAAGACCGACCCAAAAAAGTTCTGGGGAACAATCAAGTCAAGAACATCTAGGAAAATAGCGGATAGTTGTATTACTAAAGAAGAGTGGTTTGACCACTTTAGGACAGTATTCGATTCTGTCTGTTCTAACAATGATGCTACACATGACGAAAAGTTGATTCCACTTACGATAATGATAATCAGTGTTTTTTCGGCACTATTTCGACAGCTCTGAACTGGATGCGGTAATTACCGAGTCAGAGTCAGGGGAGCTATCCGAGCACTGAAGTTTGGCAAAGCCTCTGGACCAGATGGGTTCAGCGGTGAATTTTACAAATTTGCTTCCCCGCAGATTATTTCTTTCCTACTAAACTGTTTAACAAACTTTTTGATTCTGGAACCTTTCCACTTTGCTGGTCCGAATCGCTTATTCAGCCCCTG
>JADBJO010002666.1:531073-553573 GCA_016801955.1 Conus betulinus | reverse complement strand
TGTTTGCTGACGGAACTGTTGATCGGGAGTTCGAGCCACGGGTGGGATCAAGTGTTTGGGCTGGAAATAAAAATCCTCCCTATGCATCCTGTAGTAAATTGGCTCCTGATTCATTCCAGGGAAGGTGAATGGGGGTGAAAGGAAATGAATGGGCTACGCCTCCCCTCAGGCTGTGCCTCAGACAGGGAGAACATCTGACAGTTTTCTAATGCCCGTAACGGATATAAAGCCATGGGACTTTGACCTACATCCTTACCACGTGTGCCCTTCTCTCGCCCCTACCCCGCCTCCCCGCCTCCTTCCCCCCTATCCTGACCATCGTCTTACTTTCCCTCTGATTCTATGCTCTGTCTGTCTGACTGTCTGTCTCTATCAGTCTGTCTCTCTGTCTATATCTGTCTGTCTGTCTGTCTCTATCTATCATCTGTCTGTCTGTCTCTCTGTCTCTATCTCTCATTTTCTCCTGTTCCCTCCTCTCTTTAAATCCACTCCAGGCTCCCTTCCGTCCCCTTTCACATTCCTTGCCTCCCCCTCCCCCCCCTCTTCCCCCCCCCCCCCCCCCCCTTCCCGTCTCTCCATAACATTTCTCCTCTTTTGGTATCTGTTCACGCTCTGTATACAGTATATGATATCCAGTACGCCATACACCCTTTTACGCCGTCATATCTGCCCCCCGTCCTCTCGTCTCGTCCTCTCCTTCTTCATTTCGCTTCCCCCCCTTCCCCCCCCCCCCCCCCAAATCTCTTTCTAATTCCCCCGTCCCCGTTTCCTTTACCTCATTCCGACGCTGACCCATGGTTTGAAAAAGAGATATAATGTAAACAAGAAGAGATAATGGAAATCACTATGGATGAGGGAGAACACAAGAGAAGGGAGGATACTGATCAATACTTGGCTTTCACACCAGTCAAGAGTTTCTCTCGTCGTCAGTTGTGATCGGCCCCACATATGTCATAGAATAGTTTTCATGCATGTCTATGTTTAGAATTGTGTGTGTGTGCGCGTGCGTGCGTGCGTGCGTGCGTGCCTGCGTGTGCGTGCGCGTGCGTGCGTGCGTGCGTGCGTGCGTGTGTGTGTGTGTGTGTGTGTGTGTGTGTGTGTGTGTGTGTGTGTGTGTGTGTGTGTGTGTAACCGATTTGTCCACACTCATATAGGTAATCCTTTGTACAGGGATGAAAAGAAAAGAAAATATCCGAGTCTTCAGGAAGGTTAAGTATTTTTTATTACCTTTTTTTTTGGAAAAACCTGCGTCGAAGGGAAGTAGACTTATGCCTTATTACGTTGCATGGGTGCATGGAATCAAGAAAACATTGACTCGAGGGAATTATGCATTAAGAAAACAGAGAACGAAGCAAACAAAGACTCAGCACAATGTATGCACGAGGAAACCAGGGATCTGTGAGATGGTGTGTGACGGCTGCAGAGGGGTGGTGGGGGATTGAATGGGGGAGTTCTTGAAAGTACCTCCATCATTCACTTTCTTCTTCTTTCTTTTCTGTCTCTATAGATCATGTATTTACAATAACCCAAACAAAAGATGATTTACCGCCACAAATGTTCAAACAGCGTCCCAGAACTTCTTTGAGAGATCAGACGTATTTTTGTATCTTGTTGGCATGGCCTACTTACGACTCCATGTCTCATTAGCAATTAGCCGAAGCGAGTTCGTCTCTGGCTGGAACCGTGTCGAGACCACGCTTGACTGGAATGGCAGTGACGTGCGTAATAACATTTTTGTTCCAAGCGCCTCCCTTCCCCATGCTCCTCCCACCCCCCTCCCCCTGCCCTCCATTCTTCCTTGCCGCCACCGACCGCCTCCCCCCCCCCCCCCACCCACACACACACACACACATATCCCCCGGTTCCTAAACCGGCAGAAACAGAGCACTGGTGGTTAGTGCTTTGTATGCTGTGTCACGTCTTCCGTTTACCATCTGGGCAATCTCTGGAGGAAGAGCAACTGACAGAGCGACATAGGATGTACGGGAACGCCTCCATCACTGGCACAGTGGGAATGCAAAACCAATCATTGTTTACGTACACACCGGGCCGTTGTTACTATGTGGACTTTGAACTCTCTCTCTCTCTCTCTCTCTCTCTCTCTCTCTCTCTCTCTCTCTCTCTCTCTCTCTCTCTCTCTCACACACACACACACACACACACACACACACACACACATACACACACACACATACACACACACAAACTCACACACACACACGCACGCACTCACGCACTCACTCTCGTACACGCAGGCACCAGGCACGCACGCACGCACACTCACACACACACACATACAGACAGACAGACAGACAGACAGACAGACAGACAGACACACACACACACACACACACACACACACACACACACACACCCACACACACACACACCGCACACACACACAACACACACACACACACACACACACACACACACACACACACACACACACACACACACACACACACTCGCGCGCACACACACACACACACACACACACACACACACACACACACACACGAAATGAAACATTGCTCTCACTTCCTTAGCCTGCTGCACGCTAGTCATCTGCTTGTTTCGCTGTCACAGTCTGCCCATTTTTCTCCCAATATACCCTTAGCTCTGCGGCACTTTTCTACCTTGAAGAGTGAAGCGAGCCTCCGGAGCCTCCGGAGTTTTCTGTCGCCTTTCTCAATGTTCAGGAAACATGTGTTCTCTCTCCAGTGTCTGTTCTATGTTTGCATTTTGTCTTCGCTTGCACATTCTATTATTGCTTTTCTGCCTTAACACCCTAGTTTTTTTGATTTGTCACCCTACGAGCGGACTTGCAATTTTGTCTTTATACCTCAACCATTGGTGTTTGAAAGCCTCCCAGGGGGGGGTTTACAGGGACGTGCGTTTCTTTTTGCCTTGTCTTAAGGTAAATTCGCTGCTGCCAACGTGGGATCCGTTTCCCCTCTTTTATAATTCCCCATCCACGCACGTGTGAAGTTAGTTTCTTTTCCTTCCTGGGCATAGCTCCAAGTACACAAGGTAAGGAATATCGGACTGGGATCCTACTAATCGGAACAAATTTAGAACTGGTGGCGGAGTGCAATACCGCCCGTTGAAAGCTCTCACTCGCAATCGAAGCGGTGGGAAAAACCTAGAATGAAGGGGAAAAAAAACGCGATGGCAAGGATACACATCAGTCAGAAAGGAGAGTCGCGTTCATCAGGTCGTCATTCCAACCTGTGCTCCTGTCCATCATATGCAATGCGCTCACCTCAACCATTGCAACCTCCTCGACTTCGGAAGCTGACGCTACTTCGCATCACTCATCTAACCGCATACACGTAGCCTCTTCCTACTCTCCAACCAACTCACACCCCCACCAACCTTAAAGCAACACCCAGACACCCGACAGACTGACAAGGCCAAGACCACCCACAACCACTCCACCGACAACACACACACACACCGACACACACACACCAGGTCACACACACCACAACACACACATGCACACACCAACACACACAACACCCACACTACATTTCACACACATCTACACACACACGTACAACACACACCACACACACACACACACACAGCAAGCATTACACACACATACAGGACCATGATGGAGCCCTCCTCTCCCTCTCATCATTCTCATGGCCTCACCTGTACACTCAAAATCCCATTCCCCAGATTACTGCCTACTGAGCAGTCAGTTTTTTTTCTCCTTCCCCGCTTCCTCCCGCCTCCGTCCTTTTCATCAGTCAGTATACCTGTTATGTTAACAGGAATATGGGCCAAAGATCCGGTGGCTTTGGTGGTTTGGCCATGTGTGTGAGGGGTGTGTGGTTAGGTGTGTGTGTGTTGGCTGTGGCGTGTGTGTGTGTGCGGCGGCCGTTGTGTCTGCGGGCCGCTGCTGCGACTGCCTTGTAGATTCCGTTTTGGCGTATATTGTTTTGGTGTCTGCGTTGCGGGGCTGTGCGGAGCGTGATCTCGCGTGTTGGTGCCGTGAGCGTCGCGTTGCACGTGCGTGCGTGCGTGCGTGCCGCGCGGAGCTTGACAGTGCGTTGCCCCGCTGGTGCCATCAGCTGTGTGTACGTGAACCGACACAACTACAGTGTAGATAACACTAAGTGATCCACACCGTGTACCGTGTGAGTCGACAGCATCGTACCACACACGGCAGGATTGGCAACATGACAGGCACTTGTTTGTTTATTTTTTACTACGAAGCAACACACATGACGCACACACGCAACAACAACACACAAACAGCGGACCGCAACACACTACTAACACGAGAGAAGCACACAGCCGAACGAGACACACCAACACACCAACACAGAACACACAAACACAAACACGACAACATCAGAACACCGCTTCACACTTTCTCTTAATTTTGTTCCTTCACCGATCTCTCCCCGGGAGTGATTTAGTGCAGACTTCACCTTTTCTCTGCCAAGGTTTGTGTTCCTTCACCGATGCGACTCTCTCATTGCGCTTCAAGCTTTCTCTCTCATTGTCCTTTCACCGTTCAATTCCCAATTTGAGAAGCGGAGAAGCGAGAGAGAGAGGATCGAACGTTCAGCCAGGTAAAAACAGAAGCAGTAAACAGAGGTCACAAGCAGGTGGATAAACAATATGACATCTCCTACGCACTATTGCATCAGGACATTTCTGTCTTGTAAGCAAATGCCCCAGGACTAGACAGACGGCCTGATGGGCACCAGGGGATCTAAATAATCTTTTTAGACCAGTAACGATCTAGGTGTCAGTACGAAACAGACCTCGCGCTACTTGAAAAACAACAGAAGAATATGAGCTGTCGCAAGAACACATGCGATGCCGGCAGAGACCGGAAGAACGCACAAAAGAAAAGAAAGAAAAAAAAGATATGGCGCCATGAGGACAACAGAGGGCACGAGTCCGCCGGACTATTGACTGAACGAAAGGATGGAAAGAAGGAGACAGGAATGACAGATCTTAGGCGGGAATGAAGACCAAATTCAGAACTGCAGTAGGACACGCACACCAAGTGAGGTGCACTGGCAGGGAACAGAGCACGGAGCCCTGCAAATACAGACAGAGGTGGAAAGAGATCAGACAGAACATACACACGAGACACTGTGGTCCACGGTCAGTCTTTCACCGAAATGACTGCAATTTGATCTAGGCGAGGGAGATAATAGATCAGACCTTAAAAGAAGACAATGTGTCTTTAAGTTTATTTTTCGCTTTACACTACTAACCTGTGCGTACAAGCATTGGCTATATCTATAACCACAAATAACAGAAGGTGGGTTAGGACCATTGTTACAGCCGTGTTGCATATGGTTCGTACGGGTATCCCCCCTCCAACCCCCCACCCAACAAAGGAGTGTAACAAAAAGGGAACAACAGGAAGACAGAACTGTGCGCCGCGGTATAAGGAGAAGTCAGGAAGCAATGAAGCGGGCAGAGGATTAAGAGAAAAATAAGATAAAAGAGTAAAATACAAGCACAAGTCGATACCTTCAAAAGAAGAAACAACTAAACAATGAATAGAATAAACAAACAACCCCAAACAAATGATCTTAAGGGGAAGCAGCAAGGAGGAGGTGAAAAATAAACAGGAATAAGAGGACTAGAATCCGGACGTAGATTGAGCAGTAGGTTCCGTGAAAGTCCCTGCATAGCATCAACCCCGCATCGCGCACCCAGACCACCTATCCTCGCGCCGTGCCCCCAATTACAAAAGAACAAAGCCCCACCAATCTCCATCGGGCTCCGGCCTGTAATGAAAGATAATACATAGCATTAACTTGACAACTGCATCCACTTACCCAGATGGCGGTCTGTCTCACCTCTTTATGAGGATGGTGCAGGTAATGGTTGCTGCCAGTAAATTGAGCGAGAAGGCGGTATTTGAGCACACTACAGTCAAGAAAAAATCGCAGCTGGAACAAAAGCCGTAGGGCGCTGTCTGGCCTGAGGTCGCGCGAAACCGTACACGGGCCATCAATCCACAATGTGTATATTCTCCTGCCGCCTTGACAGTTCAGGCGAACACCACAGCAGTAGTTTAGTGGGGGGCCGCACTGGTTAGAAAGACGAAGAAGGGGGGAGGAAGAGAGGGGAAGGGAAAAAAGAGGAAAAAGACAGAAATAAAAGGAGGAAGGAAGAGAGAGGGAGAGAGAAAGAAATGAAGAAGAAGGGGTAAGAAAGGAAAAGTGAAAGGGAGGAAGGAGGGGTAAGGGGGAGATGAAGATGAAGGGAGGGGGGCGAGGGGAAAAGGGCGGGATGGAAGAAAGGAGGGGAAAGACGAGAACGAAAGATGGAACGTGAAGAGGGGGGGGAAAAAACCCAAAGGGGGGGAACAAGGGGTGAAGAGAGGGGAGAGGGCGAAAGAAAGGGGAAAGGAATGGTGACAGGAGAAGAGGAAATTGGAGAAAGGGGAACAGGGGAAGGGGAAAAATAAATAGGGGAGAAAAAAGAAGACAAAAAAAAATTAAGAAACAAAAAAAAAAAGAGAGGGAGAAGAGAAAAAAAGAGAGGTGGGGGGGGGGGGACGGGACGAGAGAAGACAAAAGGAGAGAAAGAGAGGAGGGAGGGGAAGGAGAGGAGAGAGAGAATGGGGAAGGAAAAAAGGGAGAAAAAGGGAAGCCTGAGAGGGGAGGAGAGAGGGAAAAAAGAAAAAGAAGAGAGAAACAAGGGGAGGGAGGAGAGGGAGGGAAGGAAAAGGAGGAGGGAGTAGACAGAGGAGGGAGCAAGAAGGGGAGCACGAGGGAGGAGGGCAGGGGGGTGCGCAAACAAAAAAAGGGAAGGGATTTGTTGGGGGAAACGGAAACGAGCTGATTGGGGAGGGGTACTTTGGCCTAGTGGAAGATTCAAAGAAGGAACAGAAGGGGGTACTTGGTTAAAAAGGAATGGAGGAAGTAAGAAAGAAGAAGGGGGGACACTGTAGGGCAGAGAAGGGGTCGGTGCATAAGCGCAGGCGCACAGGATGCTGGATCGTGAGCGATCGAGACACCAAGCCGACAGTAGGCGTAACAGTGACCAGTGAAATAGACTACATGGGTCACTAAACTTCTGGAAAAACAACCAAAAGACCCATAACACACACACAGAACACACGCAGGGACAACCGAACGAAGCAGGAAGAGAGCAAAGACAACAAACCTACGCACATTGGCACACGGATGGTTCACACACAACAGGCGCCAGCGGACACGGGCAGACGCGACGAGCACGGGGCAAGCGCAGCGCAAGGCGGCAGACAGGGAAGCAAAAGACGGTCCCAGAGAGCCCGAAGACGAACGAAAGCAAGCAAAACAGGGAAACAGACAACACAACACAACAAGAGACAGCAGGAAGACACACACAGCGAATCAGTGACAAGAACACGACCGATCACATCTGAACTAACACATTCCTTTACCAGTCAACCACAAACGTAACTTTAGGGTGCATTACCGTTATCGTCATTCCATAGACAGTAGGCCTGGTTATAAGTTCTTTTTCCTCTGGCTCATCTTCTATCGTTCATTCCCACTACCTGTCCACAGCCACCGTCTGGCTTGTTCCGCCTCAGCTCCGGCATCAGCTTCTTCTACTTCTGCGTATGCAGGCTGATACTCCTGCGGACACTGCGTATATGGACAGACAAGCATTGATCCCATCTACCCAACAAAGGGAGTGGAGTTTTTGTGTGTATGACCATTTTTTTTTAATCCCGCCATTAAGGCAGCCATATTACATCTTCGAGGAAGGTGCATGCTATGTGTAACGTGTCATCCATACCAACGGCCAAACTGGCCTTCTCTTCCGAAAGTTGGTGATGGGATTTTACGTGTGTGCAAGATGTTATGCGTGCGTTCACACACGGAACTCGGTTTTATAGTCTCATTCGAAGGACTTATGGGAAATGGAGTCAGAACTAATGTTAACTCCGAGAGGGGAAAATCTCTCTGTACCGAAACGGCCGGCGGAGATTCGAACCCGCAGCCCTTGGATTACGAGTCCGGCGCTCTATCAACTGAGCTATTCCGGCCCGCTAAAGCAATTCACGGGGAGCAATCACAGTCGAGTTGTCATGAGGTAACCCTTAAGAGGAGACACTGCGCTGTTGTCGAGTCACTTTGGTGTGTTCAGTGATGCCTGTATTGGTAAAACACGACACCCCCTACAACTCCTCCTTCTGAAAACAATAATTGCCAAGCCGCTGAGCCAGCGGGAGTGAGCTCTTCCTCCGGATGACGCCGGCTCGCCCGTCCAACGACAGTCCCCATAAATTTGTCCGTACCGGTGACTCCGGCAGAATCTCACCTAGGGCATAGACGTAGGGAGGAAATCGAAAGCATGAGAGCAGGGCGTGAAGGGCAGGATAATCTGAGACATTTTTTTTTAAGCTGATCGATCAGGATGAGGATGCTGGTGAAGATGATGCAACGGATTATGTTCTAGTCTGAGACTGTATGAAATCACTGTACTCTATTTTCATGAAAATATCCCGACATCAACTATGCCCAGGGTTACCGGCACCTGCAGCGTTCATTAGATTTGAGCAACATTCCCAGAGACATACCCAAGGAGTGGAAGAAACTTGCCTGTGTGGTCCCAGTCTTCCCATTTGAGGCCTAAGCAAAGTCAACTCTAGGTTGTAGCCGGTCGAGACAGGCTCTGATAGGAATCGAACCCACGACCTCCCAGCCAGGAGTCCAGCGACGCTGAGTTCTTCGCTACGACAGCTGGCGTCTATGCAGAAGTCCAGTCGTGACTTCAAATGCCGAAACTGAGATAGAAGCAAAAGTGAATTGTGCATTGCTTACGTTTATCCTCAGCGCTGCTCAGAGGTATTGGAAGGTGTGTAGGGTTGTGAGTGGTGGTGGTGGGAGGGAAATGTGGGTCCTCGCTTGATTTATTTCCCCTGTTGCATCTCCTAGTAGGCACCCTGGGTCTGCCTCTCGACCGGAAACTGGTTTCAGGCAGCGGGAAAGTAAGAACGTCAAGAGGAATAACTCTGGCCCCGAGCGTGCGAGACGTGAGGTTATGGGCACTTGGCTATGAGGTATGCGAAGAACCCGAAGGAAGCACGCTGCGTTGTTTTCTGTTCCACGCTCTTTCATTGTGTGGTTTAAATGTGGCAGCGATTTTCTGGTGGGAACATTTGAGTGCCTCTCCCTGTGAAAGAACGCTGTTTTATCAAAGTGCCGTGCTGTCCAGAGTTTAATTAACCACTTCAAAGTAGAGTAAAGCTTAGTCGCTCACACACACACACACGTCCACACCCATGCCCACACCCACCAACACACACACGCACACATACACACAGAGACACAGACAGATTTCTGAATCACTTTTAGTGGAAGGACGTTAAACTGAAGAATAACACAGACAGACAGACAGACAGACAGACAGACAGACTCACACACACACATACACACACACACACACACACACACACACACACACACACACACACACATACCCCCCCCCCCCCCACACACACACACACATAAACACGCTCGCACGGATGCATTCACACACACGCGCGCGCGCACACACACGCACACACACAAACACACCCATCCCCCCCCCCCCCCCCCCCCCCACACACACATATACACACATAGGTCTACAAACACGCACGCACTCACGCATGCATTCACACACACACACACACACACACACACACACACACACACACACACACACACACACACACACACACACACACACACACACACACACACACACACACACACACACATACGCTCACGCGCATGCACGCGCGCGCACGCGCGTCGAGAAAGTTGTTAGGGAGAAACGAGACGCATCATGAAGTCGTGAACGTTATTTGCAGAAATCTGGGAAGAGCGGAACGGGAAGGTGTGTGTGTGTGTGTGTGGGGGGGGGGGGGGGGGGGAGTGAGGGGAAAGATTAGGAAGTGAGTAGTGCGCCAATTCGGAAAAGTTGTTGAAGCGGAAGTTTTGACGTTTTCATTTATTTATTTACATGTTTGTTTATATATATAATTTTTTCTTTATTTATATTATTCATTTATTCATTGTTTCATTTATGTTGTGTATTACTTGTTATTATTTATTTTGTTTTGCTTTGGACGACGACCTATAACGCTTCTGCATGAATCGGTAAACAGACTTGGGATTTTTCTTTTCTTTCTTTCTTTCTTTCTTTACTTTTTTCTTGTTCTTTCTTGTTCCTTTTGTCTTTTGTCTTTTTCTTTTTTTGTTTATTGAGGGAGATAGAATGAGAAGGATATGGAGGAGGAGAGGGCTGCCTGTTCCAGTGCCTCTATAACTCAGCCACCCAATCAGCCCCTGCCAACTGCGTCATTTCTTTGACTTTCCCAGGAACAACGTATTCGGACTGCATAAGGTTACCACCCTGAGCTAAGCTTTAACGATTTATTTCATTATCTATCAGTGCACGTGCCAAACCTGTTGAACTGTACTTCACCCCCCCCCCCCCCCCCCCCCCCCCGCTGAAAGCTGCACTGGTGTCAGCGAGATGAAGATTATACACAATGAGAACTACAGACAATTTGCCTCTCATTACTTTCAAGATGTAACAGAATAACATAACATGCTTCTCTTGAGTGCGTTCCAGCAGGAAACTGTACACATGATGCCCTGTTGACTATATTCACTAATTCATTTATATGGTTAGTTGTCCGTTAGGCGCGGAAGTGGGTTGAGTTGATTCCCAGCATACTAGGGATTATACATTCTGCTTTTGTACTCAAGTTTAAAGAAATCGTATGTGAGGTTTTCGAAAACCTTGATGTATCCTTGAACATCGTTTTTTTTTTTTTTTTTTTTTTTTCAAAGATCTCGTTCAAAGATCTCTCTCTCTCTCTCTCTCTCTCTCTCTCTCTCTCTCTCTCTCTCTCTCTCTCTCTCTCTCTCTCTCTGTGCACGCGCGCGCGCGCGCTCGCGTGTGTGTGTATGTGTGTGTGTTTGAGAGAGAGAGAGAGAGAGAGAGAGAGAGAGAGAGAGAGAGAGAGAGAGAGAGAGAGAGAGAGAGAGAGAGAGAGAGAGAGAGAGCTTTAATTACATCCCTGGCATAGCAAGCATCGTTTCCGCGATAAGGACGGGCGGCATAAAGCACGATGTCTGCTCTGGCATGACATAACCTACAAAGCCAGGCCTGTTGTGACTGCCAACCCATTTGTCAAGCGCCAGATGTGGAGCATCTTGGACCGATAAGACAAGCAGTGATTTTCGCTTAGTTTGGCTCCTGGTCATTGTTTAGCGTGCCAACAAACAAGAAGATACAACCTCCACCCCCCCCCCCAAAAAAAACTCCCAAAGTTTTTAACCACAAGATCAGAGGGTAAAAAATGAAAAAAAAGAAAAGAACAAGTGAGAAAGAAAAGATGTCTTGTTTTGAGGATTTTTTTTTCGGGGTGGGGGGGGGGGGGGGGGGGGAGGGGAGGGGAGGGTGAGGGAAGGGGAGGGGGGGGGGGGAGGGGGGGCTATCTTCTTTGGAGGTTTGCTGTTGACATGCTACAATGTACTCCATGGATAGTGGTTACAGAATTGAAGGTTCAGTCCCAAGGTCGCAGGTTTGATCCATTCTACACAGGTAGATGATGGATGGGGGTGGAATTTTCACCCATCTTCATAACATGAACATAACTATTGAGTGTTCAACTACTCACACACACATTTGTTGTCTTTATGCATGTCCCACTGAGTGACGTCATTCCCATGCTGATTATTCTTCGTTTCCAAAACACTGCCACATCTGGGCCCATGCCGTCAGAGTTTCAGTTCCAGCAGTTTACGCGGAGCAGACAAATTAAGCATGAAACACTGTCAAGAGGAGACACTGTGCTGCTTTGGAGTCCTACAATGTGAGGTGACAAGAAGAGGCAACTCTCCACAGGGGACGCTGTGCTGCCAGGGAGTCATTTGGAAGGCATTCAGTGGTACCTGTGCTCATCTAAGATTGGCTTGGTGTCACGTATACGTCCTCTACACACACACACACACACACACACACACACACACACACACACACACACACACACACACACACAAGAATGCTTAGTAGCAGAGCCAGTGGTGTGAGTGAGAGCAGTCTTTATTTCGAAGTTTCCATCCAAGGACAGCATCAAACTCAGAGACATGGGCGTGAAGAGGATTTAGAGATTCAGGTCATTAGGAAAAGGAAAACAGAGCTTGGAGGACCACTGAATCTGAGACTTCAAAAAAAAAAATGTTTTCAGTGATGATCAATAATAAAGATGATTTTACAGACATAAACAGGATGCTGCTGCCAGGGCTCTGGCATTTGTCACGAGGAAACAGTTCGCCTGCAGACTGATATATGATTCTCACCGGCTGTCGACTCCATCTCGTTGTTTTGGCAGACACTTCCAGTCGGGAAATTGATTAAAACAGAAGATAGTTGAAGCTGCACGATCAAAAGGGAAGTGCGCTTTGTGACAGGAATGGAAAAACACCTGTAACGGTGCCCTGCCTCATTTCAGCTCCGTCTTCACAATGGAAGAATAAGAAAAAGATACACCCGAAGGCGGTGCCAGAGAAGCCCTGTCCTGAACTGCTACACCAACCAGACGGGAGCAATCCTGCTCCACCGATGGAAGCCTGCGCAGGATGGTGGAGTAGGATTGCACCCGTCTGTTCTGTTTGGCAGTTGAGGACACGGCTTCTCAGGTCCCTCCCGCGACCTCTGGAGGTATGTTATTCTCATATATATATATATATATATATATATATATATATATATATATATATATATATATATATATATATATATCAAAGCAAGCCATCTTCGCTTCGTCCTAGGACGACTCTTCCATATTTGCTTACAACGCTGGTTGTTGTCAGCTGCAGAAGCAGCTCTTGAAGGCTACTCAGTATGTATCAAATACATCCCACCTAAAATTCTACATGAGTTACGAAGTAGGATGAGCATGAACCACTGTTTGAAGAAAGCTGATGGAAGTTCACGTAGTTGGGTAGATCAGTTCGAAGGGGACCATTATACCATTTAAGTTGTGAATAAATAAATAAACCAATCTGGTAATCAATCAATAAACGTAGCAAGATATACTGATGCTATTTTCTTTCCTAGTTCCCCCCCCCCCCCCCCCCCCCCCCCCCCCCCCCCCCCCCCCCCCCCCCCCCCCCCCCCCCCCCCCCCGAGAAAATTTGCAATCAAGGGTTCAAAGGAAAAAAAACTCTTTCACTAGGGTATTTGTGACGAGATAACATAACACATGTGGTCCTCCTTTTCAACTTGTATTTCGATCAATGTTTTTCCTTCATCAGCTGTCTTCAAAAAGCGGTTTCCAACAACCACTCGGGCTCATGCAGATTTTCAGGCGGCATTTCTTGCGCTTATGTTGGACAATTTCCAAAATCGGGAGACCTGCTTCCTACATCTCTTGAAGTGTGACACTGCAGTAGGCAGTCTGGGTTAGTACTCCTCCCAGAACGAAATGGCCATCGTTTGCTTTGGTGCTGTCATACACTGTGCCGTCTCGGAGAGAAATGAAACAGGGTCGCTTTAAAAAACTGTTTTTTCCATTTATCTGAAAGTGCTTGCAAATCAGCTGCTCTTGTTTCTATTTTACTCCCCCCAATTCGAGCTGGCACCCGAAAATTCAAGACGAGAGTCATCATGTAAGGAACTGTATCTTAGATTGTTTTCTCTTGGCCATGATCTTATGGAGTGCGATTTTGATCTGAGACTACATGGCAGGACTGTATTCACGCTCACTTTCATAAACATCGTGGCCTGACCGAGGTTTTTCCACAAAGACAAACGCCTGCAGTGTTGGACAGGGAATCAAGGCAACATGCTCAGTAACCCGCTCATAAGTTAAATGGATGAAACTCATTTGTATATATCCTATCCACCCACTTGAGCTTTTCATGCACTCAACAACTGCGAGCAAGAGCTGGCCAGGCCAGAAGTTCTACAGATATATTCCTCTGCTGGGTCTTGAACCCAAGACCTCGAGCTCGCAACCCGCGACCCCAGCCACTGAACCACACAGCAGCTGGTAAAGCCAACACAATGTGCAATCTTTCTAGTACCTGAAGCCTCGAGTGTACCCCCACACTCACATAGAAGATGGATAGATGAGTAAGTCGACGATGACCCTGTAAATCATGTGAGATATCGTTAGATCGTCAGAAACCCGTCAATATGCAACACTCGCCGGGAAAGTTCGACAAGAGATGGGCCACACAAAATAGTCCCCCGAAATAAATGCCTTGAGGGAGTCTTGGACAGCAAAAGGAGTAGTGCTGCACATGACTGAGGATGTCTATGTGTTGAAGCACTCAACGAACATCAGCAAGGGACAGATGCAATAGGAATGAAAACAGCGCTGTGGATTGCCTATGCGTCAGAATCCTTGGTTTAGTTTGGGTGCCCTTAAAACATTGATTTTCACGTTGGTTGTGAACGTGCATGAGATTTTACAGTTTTTGTTTTGTTTTGTTTTGTTGTTGTCTGTTTCTCCATCTGACGTTATGTAAGCTGTTTGGTTAAGGTACAATCTCTCTCTCTCTCTCTCTCTCTCTCTCTCTCTCTCTCCTCTCTCTCTCTCTCTCTCTCTCTCTCTCAACTGCAGATTTCAAAATTTGTTTTGATTTTGTTGAGAAACTTTTTTTCCGTACACATTTGTTTATTTTGACAAATACACGTTCTGACAAAACGCTTCAGTAACGATTGTTTTCCAGACAATATCTTTGGCAAGTCTGAAAATTAGATTAATGGCACATAACGTAGAACTTGTCAGAACAAGTAGACCTAACATTGTGCAGTCAGTACCAAGGCAGACTGGCAATCCACTTTAAGCTAACCTCATATTCTGGAAACTATTGGGCGGTTCATGCATTGTCTGGTGAGTTATGAGAATAGTAAGTATCACGTGCTGATCATGAAGAAAGGGGATGGGGCAGAAGTTCTAGACCGTTACCCCTTCCATTCTCTCTCTCTCTCTCTCTCTCTCTCTCTCTCTCTCTCTCTCTCTCTCTCTCTCTGTCTGTCTGTCTGTCTGTCTGTCTGTCTGTCTCTCTCTCTCTCTTTCTCTCAACAACTTTTTTTTTTTTTGTCCATTTTACACCCGTAGACCCTCCTTTCTGGGCAAACCATCCGCCCATGCACGACCTGAAATGTTTAAGTGATCTAGACATGGTTTGATCACACAGTAACGCATGCTATAGAATTATACAACTGGCAACACCTGGGGCCCTTTGTGTATACAGGTACTCATCATTGCCATTAATTTTTTTTTCTCTCCCCTTTCCATCTCAGCAAAGCGCGGTTTCGCTACCGTGCAACGTTAACGATCACTGGCTGGTCCCATCTGGCAGCTAGGATTCGGTCAATGCCTTTCGCTTTCAAAGTACTCGCAGAACCTGCTCTCAGAGGTGTACAATGATGCTAAAAACAAGAGCTACGCGCGTAAACGAGAGAAATGGCGGGTGGAAGAGAAAGGAAGGAAAAAGAGACAGAGAGAGAGAGAGAGAGGGAGAGAGAGAGAGAGAGAGAGAGGGAGGCGAGAGAGAGAGACAGAGACAGAGACAGAGACAGACAGACAGACAGACAGACAGACAGACAGACAGACAGACAGACAGACAGAGGGAGGGAGAGAGAGAGAGAGAGAGAGAGAGAGAGAGAGAGAGAGAGAGAGAGAGAGAGAGAGATGGGGAAAGAGGGCGTGCATGGGGCAGTTGGTGGCACTGGGGGTGTTGTAGGGAGTAAGGGACGAGAAAACATCTGGGGTCAATATACGATGTTCTTATGTTTTTTTTTTTTTTTATTATTTAACCATTAAACCATTAACGGAGAGGGTGCGTGAACAAAGATATCAAGATTACAGGGCAGATTATTATCGTCATTATTTCCACCGTTCTTTCACTAAGAAACCTTTTTCATTATCTACTCCCGAGGTGCTTCAGTCACTTCTTTGTGAGTTTGCTTGTTTTGGTTTCTTTCTATGTTTAAAAAAAAAAAATCAAATCAGAACAAATGTTGTGTAGCAACGACAATGACTTGCAGACTCTAGAGCAAGGCAACAGACAGACAAACGTACAAACATTATCAGCAAGGCAACAGACAGACAAACGTACAAACATTATCAGCAAGGCAACCGACAGACAAACGTACAAACATTATCAGCAAGGCAACAGACAGACAAACGTACAAACATTATCAGCAATGCAACCGACAGACAAACGTACAAACATTATCAGCAAGGCAACCGACAGACAAACGTACAAACATTATCAGCAAGGCAACAGACAGACAAACGTACAAAACATTATCTCCCAATTCTATTAGTGAACACGGGAACCCTAAGTGCTTGTTCGACTTGTCCATCTGTAGGTCTCGGACATCACGAGATATTCCCTCCTCCTGTACTATGTAGAATGGTCTCAGACATTGCCAGATATTCCCTTTACCTGTATCTCGGACATTGCGAGATATTCCCTTCTACTGTACTGTATGGTATATGGTCTGGAACGTTGCGACATATTCCCCTCTACTATACTGTCACAACGTATAAGACGGTGACAGGGAACACCCTAGGGATGTAATGGGTTTCCCTATTTAAATCCTCCTCCCACTAACTAATACTAACACGCACTACCAAACAGACACAAGCAAACGAATACAGGTGCACAAACAGCCAATTTTATTTACAGTCACTCCCACAATCATTCACAATCATCTAACAGCACATATACCTTAACTTCCACATTACAACCCCATGAGCACTCAAAGGACAGGCATATAAACCCCAGCAAATTCCTTCGCCACAGCACCCAAGTGCACAGCGGTCAAGCACAGACCCAACTCCTATGCATACAAACACCCACAAATAACAACATGCCCTCCTGTCGCTGGGAATCTCAGGGGATCCCGACCACACCCAGAGTCCAACCTAGACAAGGGACACCACTGGCGGAATCACATGGTAACCAAGGGCTGGACTGCCAGGCAATTAGACAGCGCCACCGAACCCTTGGTGCCCATGCGATCCCCAGCCGCTCAAGATAACCTGACCAACCTCTGCTGGCAATTTGCTCACCCAGGAGCACTTATCTAACAACAAACACACCCACCACTTCTTCCCTCAAATAATCAAATTACTAAGAAACATATATATACTTGTCAAACAGTTTCCCAACTCACACATTCGCACTCCCCCGCCACAAAACACATCCGAGAACACCATCAACAGCGGCTTCACCCTAGCAAGTCTCTGCAACCATCAGTGGTCACCACATCACCACTGGGTAATCAGACGGGCATGAAGAAGGACGACAGAGTGAGGCGCAGCTGTCGAGACCCAACGATGACGATGACCGAAGCCTACAAGATGAAGAAGACTGAAGACTAACAACGGAGACTGAAGATGACTGAAGATCACCAACTGATGATATTGTAGAGTGCACTACCTATCACAAAGTGTGTGTATGCAGTAGTGTAACTATCACACCCTACGTGTGACACCTGAGGGCCACAGTGGAAACAACCTTGCAGTCACAGAGTCGCAGGCCGGAAGCTGGCGGTGAGGACACACGTGACCTGGACAGGTCACGCACGTAGGACTCTCCTCCAAATGGCAGACGCAGGCGGCAGGTGACACCACACCCACACCCCTCGTAGCCTCACTTAGCACCCCCCCAAGGTCGGTTCCACCTCGGACTGGTACGGGTGGTGGGCGCGTCAGAGCCAAGCCAAGGCAGAAGTCAGGCGACCATCAGAGCAGACATCACAGCGGACGACAGGACAGCTGCCAGGGTAGATTCAGGCGCAAACCAGGAACGACAGCCCAGGCGGGAGTCAAAGGCGGAAGCCAGGGCGGTCTGTCAGCACCTACAGTTACAAAACGTTCTTATAACTACACGGTACCGATACTGGTTTAACGCCACTTGACCCAGCCCACTGCTGTTCCTACCAGAGTTTTTGACTAGCAGTCGTAAATGTTATCGGTCCAGACAACAGTTTTTTTTTTTAAATCACCAGAGTTCATTTGGACATGGGGCTGAGTTTGTATTTCTCCATAATATGTACCCCCCCCCTCATACAACGCGACTATAAAGGTGGACAATGCTCACACCAGTGGCACACTAATCAAAAACCAATATTGTCACCAGCAAAGTAATAGAACTGACCAGTCGGACATTAACAGCACAAGGTCTGTCTCAATGCCATGGACGATTTCAACAGCATACTATAGCTCTTGTTCACATACAATTCTATCACTACTAAACCATTAACAGAACTACAGAACAGTCGACAGTATTCCCTCTATATTTGGTACCGAACTAGAATAGGCAAACCCGTATCGACCTCAAATCTCCATTTTTTTAAGTCGTATTGACAAATGCCTGTGGTAATACTCTCTCAATCTTAAGTTACATCCCCCCATCGACATTAAATCAACAGTAAAATGTAAAAAAAAAAAACATGACCGCATAAACATTTCCTCACAACCAAACATGGGATAGCACATCACATATCATAGCACCGCACATGAAAACCTATTCATATACATAACAATTAACATCCCTGCACTCACTTTATAATAAGTATTATTCTTAACCCAAAGATACCCTTAAGCTACCCCCTCTATAATACCCAACCTTAACCTAACTATTGTATACGCTACTATAATATCCATAAGTTACCCCTACCCTCATCATACCCACCCCCTCCCTTTACCTACCCCCCTTTTATTTGATTACCATAGCAAGCCAACTGGGACTACCACCCTCTCCATTCTCTACATCACCCTGTTCCCTACACCTTATATAAGTAAACCTCACAACAGCCCACACGTACGTTTAGCGCGTCTGCTCCAAAATAAGGAATGTACGGAAATATTTTTAGTTACGCGACCCGTTTTTCTTACTGTCACAATTCAGGCGGCCTTACCAAGCACATGTGGCGTTTAACCATTCGCACGACATATACGACGCCGCACAAACAATACCATTTCACCCCCCCATCTTTCCTCCATCACGGAATAACCACAATAAGCGCCACACCCGAGATATTATGGCTTGCACCTTCACAAATGTGACCAAACAACGCCGTAGTTTCACCTTAAATACATAACCACCAATTAACGGCACAACTTCCCCCAGTCTATACATATTTACCATGGTCATGATCGTTACCACCTTCCACTCCTCACATCCCATATAACCTCACCTGGATCAGAAAAAAAAAACAGCACACCGACACCTGGAAGCAGGACCCGACCTTGAAGACCTCCGTCTCCCTCACAGGACGGTCGACCCCCAGGACAAGACAGGACAGGACACCCGCGCTGCAGTGTACTAGTGGACGCCTCTGCACCACTGCTCAACGTAAACTGCAGACGGCACACCGAAACAGAGAAACAAACGCTCGGAAGCCAAGCCAACACACAGTCGACCGAGAGCTCACCGTGACACCCTACCAAGCGCGAGGCAGCAAGAGTGTCAGACACCATACTGCAACTGCCGAACCTTCGCGGACGGTTCCAGGAGTCGAAACTGATGAGAGAAGCCAAGCTAGCATCCCAGTCGACAAACTGACCACAGCTCACCAGCTTCCCTCAACCAATAGACAACAACAACACGAGCTGACCCTCACGGTGATCATGGTCACACACACGTGAACATCGCACCCACAGACCTTCTCGCCTGGACTTACCTCCCTTAACACACAAGCCAGAATTACAACGGCTACACGCCTCAACAACAAAACGTAACGGCGTCTTGCGCGTGACATATACTGTGTAGAAAGGTCTCGGACGTTACATTATATTCCCCTCTACTGTACCCTGTAGAATGGTCTCTGACAGGGAATCATTGCGAGATATCCCGCTCCACTGTATTCTAAAGAATGGTCTCGGACAGGGAGTCGTGGCGAGATACTCCCCTCGATTATACCCTGTTGAATGGTTTCGGACAGTCAGGGCTGGCAAGACATTACCCTGCTGTACTCTGTAGAGTCGTCTGGGACAGAAAGTCATCATGAGATATTGCCCACCGCTAACTGTACCTTGTAGACTGGCGAGACATTACCCTACTGTACCCTGTAGAGTGGTCTGGGACAGAAAGTCCTGAGATATTACCCACCGCTGACTGTATCTTGTAGAATGGCGAGATGATACCCTACTGTACCCTGTAGAGTGGTCTGAGACAGGGAATCATGAGGAGACATTACCTCCCCCCCCCCCCCCACACACACACACACACTGTACCCTGTGGAAGGGTTTCGGACAGGTAGACATAGTGAGGTATTACCCCGTTACTGTACCCTGTAGAATGGCCATGGAAAGGAAAGTCCTGGCAAGATGTATGGCCATAACCGTGTGTCTGTTCTGTTATGATATTCTGGATTTATAGGAGAGAGAGAGAGAGAGAGAGAGAGAGAGAGAGAGAGAGAGAGAGAGAGAGAGAGAGACAGACAGACAGACAGACAGACAGACAGACAGACACACACACACACACACACACACACACACACACACACACACACACACACACACACACACACACACACACACACACACACACACACGGCAGAATCAGGCATGGGTACAGATAAAAGACAATATTCTGCAATTTCATAACGAGATAAACTAATCTTTAGAGAGAGAGAGAGAGAGAGAAGAGAGAGAGAGAGAGAGAGAGAGAGAGAGAGAGAGAGAGAGAGAGAGAGAGAGAGAGAGAGAGAGAGAGACGCCTTTCATATGGTAGTTGGGCCGTGGCCAACCTCTTTGATCCTCCTCACGATACCACTAATGATCCTATGCGGTCGTGGCCAAGACACTTAACAACTCAAACTGCAGAGCTATCTGACCCTCCAGACCTCCTGGTCAAACATCAGACGACGGCGGAGACATACATCACGTTATCTTCGATGCACGTTTTACATCTTCAGAGCACCCACATACTCCAGAGAGGAGGCTAGCTACACACGCAGGCAAGAGTGACAGTGTTGTTGATGTTGAGGGATGGGAGACAGAGTTGTTTCTGGACAGTCTTCGCTCCTTGTTCAACATCATCAAAAAGAAGCGGAGAAAAGAGTTAGTTTCAACAGCACCCAATCTACAACAGAAAAATGCACCTTTATCCTCCTACCCAGACTAGACCGAGTAAGCACCATAGATTCGAGCATCGCGTTCACAAAATTCCACATTGGTGAATCTGCAGGATGCTCCAGTGGTACAGCTTCAATGACTGTGGAGCACTTTCCTGCTGCACTGTCTAACACACGTAAACCGCCTCACACACACACACACACACACACACACACACACACACACACACACACACACACACACACACACACACACACACACACACACACACACACACACACACACACGTGCGTGCGCGCGCGCGCACGCACGCACACACATACGCATGCACGCACGCACACATACACACACACACATACACACACGCGCGCACGCACGCACGCACGCACAGCGCACATGCACGCACGCACGCACGCGCACGCACGCACGCACGTACGTACGCACGCATACATACACATAATATAAACACACACACACGCAAAGTTAATGCATATCAACAAATCACAAACAAGCAGGAATTGGTGGTATGAAAGAAAACCTCCATACTTGTTTAAGTCCTCCCATTTCATGACATGTAAATATTCAGCATTTCGTTCCGCCAGGCTGCAGTTGCAAAGCAATAAAGGCCGGCTTTAGACAGCTGTATATTACAACTGTCATCATTACACTGCAGTTATGTACTGTAAACCTCTGTTATAAACTACAGCTTTAAACGGAAAGACCATTCGGCAGTTGAAAACCATGAACTACAGGTATAAATTGTAAATCATGACAAGAAACAGTAAGTAAGCTGCAGCCATACACTTTCATCTATCAACAGTACATTGCAGCTATAAACTGTAAACTAAGCTATCAACAGTTGACAACAAATGTAAATTGTAAATTACAGCTATCAAAAGTACACTTCAGTTATAAGCTGTAAAGTACAGCTATCAGCAGTATATTATAGATATTAACTGTAAACCACAGTTATCAACAATACATTACAGATATAAACTGTAAACTACAGATTTCAACAGTGCACTGCAAACATCAGTTATAACCTAGTTATACACATCGCACTGCAGTCACAATGAACAACGCATTAGAATCATAACCGCTCCTCTTAGTAAACAACAAGCATAAACTGTAAACTATAACTTTAAAACAGGACACGGCAGTCACGCAGAGTGAACTGCAGGAATTAATTACAAGCCACCGCAAGAAGCTTCAAATATAAACTGTAAACTAAAGCTATAAACAGTGCATTACTGTCACAGCCAGTTGCATGTAAAACATGTGAACTGCTTCTCTGAACCATGCGCTGTGCAGGCATAAACCGTAAACTGCGGCTGTAGACCTGAGAGGAACCCGCTGGGCTTTACAGTAACCTGCAGCTGTTAACGATAAACTGTACCCGTACACAG
>JADBJO010002666.1:513573-516073 GCA_016801955.1 Conus betulinus | reverse complement strand
ATTCCAGTTTTATCCAAAAAATAAATGAGTCCCAAATTAATAGTACCTGGATCGGCACACAATAAAGACGCTCGCCTAACTGACCGAGTGAACTATGACCCGTAACATTACATTGTAGACGTTTATACCTGCTTTCTAGGGACTCGAAAATGATATTGACACTGACAGAGCCGCCATTTTTTGTTTCTATTCCTGAAGCTCTCCTCACCTCCATTCTCTTCTCTTCCCATTCTGCACCCAGTCTGCCTCCTTCCCTTCCCTTCCTACAACCCCATCCCCAGCCCACCCCGCCCACGTTCCTTGCCCTACTTCCACGTGTTCGCTGTGACATTGCTTTCGTGCCATTCATTCCCAGGGATCGGTCGTACACAACACACACCCGGTCCAACGGCAGCTGCCAATGTCAGGTAGATCTTGAGCCAGTCTCCCTTTGATTTCTTTTTTTTTCTTCTTCTTCTTTTTTTTTTTTTCTCTCACATGCTGACCATTAACTCCGTCCTTTGAGTCGTCCTTGACTTGTGGTGGTTTCTCTGTCTGTCTGTCTCTCTGTCTCTGTACCTTTCCTCGAATCTCTCTCTCTCTCTCCTCTCTCTCTCTCTCTCTCTCTCTCTCTCTCTCTCTCTCTCTCTCCTCTGTCTGTCTGTCTGTCTGTCTGTCTGTCTGTGCGTGCGTGCGTGCGTGCGTGCTATTATCCTATGCGCAGTCGTAGCATGCAGAAACAGAATAATTCTTTGTTTTTGTGGGCTGGCGTGGTTTGGTTTGCGTAGCAGAACATCTCTCTCTCCTCTCCTCTCTCCTCTCTCTCCCTCTCTCTCTCTCTCTCTCTCTCTCTCTCTCTCTCTCTCTCTCTCCTCTCTGTCCATGTCCATGTCCATGTCTGTCTGTCTGAGCATCTATCTGTCTGCTCGTCAGGTCAATCTGTCCGTCCGTCTTCTTTCCGTCTGTCTGCCTGTCTGCCTGCCTGCCTGCCTGCCTGCCCGCCTGTCTGTCTGTCTGTCTGTCTTTTTGTCTGTCTCTCTCTCTCTCTCTCTCTCTCTCTCTCTCTCTCTCTCTCTCTCTCTCTGTGACGCTCTCTCTCCTCTCCTCTCTCTCCTCTCCTCTCTCTCTCTCTCTCTCTCTCTCCTCTCTCTCTCTCTCTCTCTCTCTCTCTCGTCATATCTCCTTTCTATTGCTTTTGACCTTATCCCGACCGCATTAGACCATATCATGGCTGTACATACACATACACGCACGCACGCACACACACACACACACACACACACACACACACCACACACACACACACACACACACACACACACACACACACACACACACCAGAGAGATAAATACACAGATAGATAGACAGATAGACTGATTGATTGATCGATACACAGACAAGATATAAAGTTTCTTTATCTAAGAGACAGACATCATACGGTATAGCACTTTCAACTTACGTAAGTTCATCATCATCATCATCATCATCATCATCATCATCATCATCATCGTTGTCGTCGTCGTCGTCATCGTCATCATCACCACCATCATAATCATCATCATTATTATCGTTATTATTATCATTATTATTATTATCATTATCATTATTATGACTATTATCATTATTATTGTAATTATTATTATGATTATCATCATCGTTATTATTTATTATCAATATTGTTGTTGTTGTCGTCGTCGTCGTCGTCGTCATCGTCGTCATCATCATCGTCATCATCGTCATCATCGTCATCGTCATCATCATAGTCAGCCAATCCACTTGAATCATCACCTACATTATACCAAGAGGGAGAGAGAAAAGAGAAGTTGTTTAAACAATGAAATAAACAAACAAACAAACAAACAAAAAATAATAATCAGAAGAACACGGACGGGGGAAAAGACTTGACTGGCAAAATAGACACATTGGGACGACCTCTCGCGTCCGGTCTGGACATTGTCTGCAGTCTCACCGCCTATGTTAGTCATCATATCACAACAGAAAAGCTCGACAAGTCCTTGGCAGAGTCAAGATGCTCCAGAACAGGAGACAGATGAAAGAATCATAATTATTAGCAGAAAAAAGCGGATGGTAGAAAAAAGGGAGGTGATAGAAAGAGGACATTACTGATACAACGTATGCCCCAAATTATGGGTGCATGGCATACCCACTGGGGCTCGGGGGAAAGGAGAAAGAGGAGGGGGGTAATTGTTAACTTCGAGAACAATAGATGCGAATGGGTAGCAATTAATTAAATGCAGGCAAACAGTTCTTCCGTCATTATGAAAACAATTTATTGTCAGACGCACTCGACAATTTCATTCATTCAGTCATTCATTCAATCAAGGACAAAATCCGGGGGAAAATGAGTCTGATCTCAAACCACTCGTCTAGAGACTTTATTGTCTGGGTCAAAAAGCTAAGCAATCAAAAGGAGATGTCCAGCGTTCAGTCGTATGGTCTTCTGTGATTCATCTAGCGCTTATACTGGGCTACATTTTTCTCTGAACATTCCTTGTACAA
>JADBJO010002666.1:491073-501073 GCA_016801955.1 Conus betulinus | reverse complement strand
AACGTCTGCAGATGACACGTATATAGAAAACCTACCTGTCTGTTTCGTAGTGGTTACTGAAATAACGTTACTTACACCTTGTGTTCTTGTGTGTACGTACTGTGGATTAATTGTAGCATAACTATGATGGGACCCCTTTTCTCTCACTCACACTCTCGGTTGTGTTTGTTTGTTTGTTTGTTCGTTTTGTTTTGTTTAATTAACGGCAGTGGAGTGGTAGGTTAATGGGTTAGACACTTTTAAGCAAATGAGAATATCCGATATCCGTGGAGTACGTTTTTTGCACGAGGCAGAATGAGTGAGAATGGCTTAAGCCCGCGATGTGTGACTTGCTCAGGGTGGAGTGGACGTAGCGAGGATATACAGTGGCCACGTGTGCGTGCGTCTTGTATGGAACAGAGAAAGTCAGGATGCACGATGTCCATGATATACAGATCGGGTGTTAAAAGAATTTCCAGACATTGGGCAGTCTCCCCACTTCTTGCCTCAGGCAAGATGTACATGTATCCCAGACAGTGGAATTCTAGCTCACACTGCCCTATACCAAATACAGACCATACCAGGGCGAGATCAGCGAGAATATAGACATCCACTATTCACGAAGTGAAGTCTCGTGCAAGGTGGTTTCAGCGAGCCTAACCAGTGTCGGTGGTGTAGGGTTTGTCTTGTCCGAGACGGGTTAAACGATACAATCCCTCGCTAATACTACCTCGCGCGAGACTTCATACCTCGCGCTAGATAGTATCAGCGAGGTACCCAGTGGCTGCGGTGTTGCCTGTGTCTCTTCTTCGGGACGGATTAAACGATATGTGAAGTCTCCCGATAGGAAGTACTAGCGAGAGTACCCAATGCATGTGAGAATATTGCACACGGGGAGCATATCCCACGTCCGTGGTGTTGAGTACTGCGCTTGGCGAGATGAGCGAGAGTATCTTATGTATCCGCGGAGACGTTCCGAAGAGAGTAGTTTTTTTTTATTGTATATGTTTTTACACACACACACACACACACACACACACACACACACACACACACACACACACACACACACATATATATATATATATATATATATATATATATATATATATATATATATATATATATATATATATATATATATATATATATATATATATATATTTTTTTTTTTTTCCTTTTTTTTTTTTTTTACTCATTATCCACTGGCCCTTCAGTTGCAAAAGACAGATCGTGTTTCGCAAGAAGACAGTTTCTTTAGTGGTGATGTAAATGGTTAGCAAGAAAGTGTATTGCTCTGGTTAGTAGACAAAGTAACGATGAAACTAAAAAACGAAATATACAGAGGAACAGCGATTGATGCTATGGTATTGCACTGGTATTGCGACACCCTATCTACGGAAAGATATCCAAATTTGGCACAGAGAAATGTGTTGTGAGGGGAAAGTCATGCAATGCATGTCATGGCGGAAGGCCCCCCCCCCCCCCCCCACTCTCTCTCTCTCTCTCTCTCTCTCTCTCTCTCTCTCTCTCTCTCTCTCTCTCTCTCTCTCTCTCTGGGTCAGATCATTGTAGTGGTGTAGTGTGCTCAAGCGTTCAGCAGCTGCAAAACAATCTGGCCAGCCAGCACAAAACAAGGGAAGCGTGGAATGGCGGATAGAAAACGGATAGGACATAGCAAAGAAGGTGCTATAGAATCCCCCCTAACTACACCCTGCTCAACCCCACCCAGCTCTGCCATAACCGTTCTTGTCCCGTCTTTGCCTGCTTATTCTGTTCTACTCACAGTAATGTGCATTACCTTTCCTGTCTGCCCTGCCCTGCTCTATCCTCTAATGCTGTTTCTGCTGTACATACAATACCTACCCCACCATACCCTTCTCCTACAATTACCTTACTGTGCATACCTTATCGGACATAACACACGTTTACCTGCTCATCTGATCTATAATCGTATCCCATCCTTACCTTTACCCTACCCTATGGCGCCCATACAAGTTAGCGAAACTACATTATAATTATCGTCTCTCCTGTTGTCACTGATCTTGCTGGACCTGTCAGCTGAATTTGTTTCACTTCCCATTCTCTTCTCTCACATTACAACGCCTGATTTCATTTTACTGCTTCACTTCATCTCACCGGGTTTTTCCGTGCCATATTTTGTAAGCCTTGACTTACCTTACCTTACCTTACCTTACCTTACCTTACCTTACCTACCTTACCTTACCTTACCTTACCTTACCTTACCTTACCTTACCTTATCTTACCTTGCATTACATTATTTTACCTTACCTTACCTTAACTTACCTTACCTTACCCTTATCTTACCTTGCATTACCTTACCTTACCTTACCTTACCTTACCTTACCTTACCTTACCTTACCTACCTTACCTTCAATCTCCCCCTTCCTTCCTCAGCCGCTGGCTTCATTACCTGGGAACAGTTCAAACCGGTGTTCGAAACCAAGCTTCGTGAAGACGAAGACGAGCGCGAGCTGCGCGAGGCTTTCCGCGTGCTGGACAAGGGCAACAAGGGGGTGATTCCTGTGGACGACCTCCGCTGGCTGCTGAAGTCGCTAGGCGACGACCTGACCGAAGACGAAATCGAAGACATGATTAACGAGACGGACACGGACGGCAGCGGCACAGTAGACTACGAAGGTCAGTACTTTGGGGCACGGACAGGGTCCAAAGGATATTTGTCAATCGGGTGTTTTTCTTTTTCTTGTCTTTGCTGGGTGTGAGAGGGGGGGGTGGGCAGGCGGGGGTGATCGAGTGCGCAGGAAATCAACGAGGAGCCTTGAGTTGGATAGGAATGGAGGTTCATGGATTCATGTTAATGTGGGAGTGCCATAGAAAATGCCTAGGTCTGCGTGAAAACAAAGAGACAAATGGTTTATAGTATTACTCGAAAGAGACTGATGAGCATAACTTCATTTATTTTTGTTTATTTCATGTCTTTAAGGTAGGGCATAAGGGACTTTGAGCATGCATATTTTTAGGTCTATTTAACTCGTTGGGTGATGATTATGTTACTGTCAAGGTGTAAACGGAGGCTTAGATAACTTACTCTTAGTTGTACAACGTTTTTTTTTTTTCCATTTGCAGTGATGATAATAAAAAGATGATGATGATGGTGACATGAGATATGTGTGTCTTGGGTATAGTGGGTAGGGGAGAGAGGGGGGGGGGGGGGGGGGGGGCTAATCAGATTGATACAAGAACAATGAGTTGGACTCAACTGCACCATATGGACAAACAGAACGAAGCGATAGTTGTGGAAGGACATCATCTACAGATTAGAATGGCGCTGTTTTTGTTGTTGTTGTGTTGTGTTGTTTTTTTTTTTTTTTTTAAGACTGAGAATGTTTCCATTGACATGGGATCATTAGACAAGAATTCTTTGTTTGATTGTTTTTTAGTTTAGTTTCGGTTGCTTGGATAGGCACACATTCAGCAGGGATGATGATCGTGATAACTTACTGTTGGATTCAAGCGTGGCATGTAGGTAGCTTTCTCTTAGTTGTACAACGGTTTTTTGTCTTCCTGATTGCAGTGATGATAATGAAGATGATGAGATGGTGACGTGTGAGATGTGTGTGTGTGTGTGTGTGTGTGTGTGCGTGCGTGCGTGCGCGTGCGTGCGTGCGTGCGTGCGTGCGTGCGTGTGTGTGTGTGTGTGTGAGTGTGTGTGTGTTGGGGAATGGTTGGGTAGGGAAGGGAGTGGGAGGGGTGGAGAGATCAGATTGATACAAGAACATTTACTGGATGATGATCTCTCTCTCTCTCTCTCTCTCTCTCTCTCTCTCTCTCTCTCTCTCTCTCTCTCTCTCTCTCTCTCTCTCTCTCTCTCTGAAGATACTGACGTTGAGATACTGACGTTGAGAGGCGTTAAGGTGACGTTGAGAGGCGTTAAGGTGCCGAGAAACGTTTATGCTGTATTCCGCACTCGCAGATGCAGGGAATGCAGCAGTGCACAGAGTGGGATTCAGTGGGGAGAAATGGAATGTTGATACTGAATCGCTTTATACAACGCACACGAGACGCGTTTCGTGCTTTTTCTTTTAAAAAAGAAAGATATGCGCCTAAAGACAGAAACGCTCTGAGCACATATAGTTATACTTTTCTGTTAGGTTTGACCACCCGGCAAGAACATGACATTGTTTTTTTGTTTTTTTTTAAATTTTGGTTTCCCTTCTCCTTTGTAGAATGTCTGTCTTTTTTGAAGGATTTGATGAAAAACTGAACAAGTGCCCGCGTCAGTCGATGGCCAGTGCACAACAGGCGTACTTGATGTTTGCATGGAAACAAGCATGGAGTTTTCGGTGATTGCATGCCGTGGGTATTTGTTCATAGAATTGCCGTGTTCAGCCCAGTCAGCTGTTATTGTTGTTATTGTTTTTGTTATTATTGTTTATTTATTATCATTACCATTACTATTATTATTATATCTTATTTTTATTGTTATATTTACAATGTCAACTTTTATTATTTCTAGCATTATGCTCTTAAAATAAGCATCCATGATGTAAAATGTATGCATCCCCATGAACTGCAGAACAGCGTGATTTCAAATCTGGAAGGCCGAAGATCTTGTATCTGGTCGCATTCGACAGATCGAACTTTTTTTTTTCTCCCTATTTGTCCTCAGTTTCGGGGTGAAACATCTTCATCTTCTGGTCCAAAAATGTCCACTGACCTGTTCACTACTAACTCGTCTAAGTGGCCGTGTAAACTGACACATTATACAAGCTCGCAGACACGCCTCTTCGATGAAAATTTACTGGGAGACCCACTTGACATCGCCCCTTGTGGTTGGCTGGGCTGTCAAGAACAAGGCTTGAACCGAGTTCAATTTGTCAAGTAGTGAAGAATCTGACTATTCTATTCTGGGAATAATTTGTTTTGACGACACGTGGATGTGATCTTTATCAGGCTGTTGGTGAACAAATCATTGTCAAGATTTGTGGCGTTTCTGCTCCAAGCACATGTACGGCGTTTTCCCCCGTAAAACAAGAGGAATTCACTATCAGTGTTTTTTTTTTTTCTGTATAACAGACGGAAAGGTCCTTTAGGAGACAGAGCCGGAAGGTCCATGAATGTAAAGATTACTTTACTGCCGAGCTGGTTCATTTGCTCTGTGGCTAGGGTGTGGTGATGATATCGCGCAGGTCGTGGTTTCTTTTCCCATGTGGACCACTGATTTTTACACACACACACACACACACACACACACACACACACACACACACACACACACACACACACACACACACACACACACACACATATATATATATATATATATATATATATATATATATATATATATATGGAAAGATACCCCTCCTGCCCTTGATTGTTACACTTGCCAAATGTTATTCAGTGTACACAATGTGACTGTCAATGTTTTGCCCCTGTCCCTTAGCAATGACAACGTTGTCATTTCACCCGGTCAGCGGAGATGGAGTGTGAAGCAGTGGATTGGGAAGTTGCTTTCGTCCATGGGGACGGACGGTAGATTCCCTGTTTCAACATTTTTCTGTGCAATTTTGCTCTGTCATATTTTCTTTCTTTCTTTTTTTCCATTCTCGATGTTTTTATGCAACCTCTAAATTTGATGAATTTTGTACCATGGGAACAGGGTTCCCGTTTTCTGTTCCATGTGTTAAACTTGTCAATTTTCTTCTTCTGCTTCATCTGCTTCATCTGCTTCTTCTTCTTCTTCTTCTTCTTCTTCTTCTTTCTTCTTCTTCTTCTTCTCGTTATCATCATTGTCATCATCATCAGTAATAGTAATAGCATTTTCCTCGACATCACTGAAAGCACAGTTGTTACCATGGTCAACCCACTTCGGGTCTGTTTACTTCATTGTATACTTCAGTTATTGGTTTTTTGTCTGTATTACTGATTACGTATGTGATGATCGTGTCAAAAGCGCACCTGTCTGTTTGTGTTCTATGTCGTATATTTCTTAATGTTTTTAGTGATAGTGTATGCATAAATTGAAAGAATTGCTCCAGTGTGCGTAAAATGGGTCGGAATAACTGTAAAGCTAAATTAAGATATCGAGATACGTTTTGATAGCTGCGTTTATGTTATATTATCAGTGGTTTAAACTGTGCATAAAATACATTTGACTTTCATTTTAATAATTTATTTATTGTTTGAAAAATCGTGTGCAAACGTACTTTCCTGACAACTTATGTAAGCGCTACACTGACTAGTTTAGAATTGTGTAGGTGATTCATTTCTAAACATCAGGAACAAAACCTGATCAGAAGATCAACTTAATCATATCATGGCTTGTGCCATAAGTCCTTCGTAATCTACGACTATTTCCAAGTCATTTTAAGGAAGAGTTTTGACCCACAAAGTACGCCCCCTCAACCCCGGCCCCCTTCATCTCACGCCATCGCCCCCCCTCCCCCCCCCCCTTTTTTTTTTTTTGTGGCTTCTCCTTGAAAATTATTTTGGCTTCTACAAAAGGAAACTTCCTGCTCCAGTGACCTATACCTGGAGATTTCGTTGAGAGTGTTTTGCCTCCACTTGTTCTTGATGAGAGTCTACGTGTCTCGAAATGACAGGTCGCAGCATGGCTGAGCCATCTTGTTACATTTTTTCGCCAGCATATCTACCCTTTCAATACTGCTGATTGTAATTTGACGTGGCAGCCTTTGGAGGACAACTGTAGACGTCCTGGAGACGTATCTGAGCTCGGGCATGATCGTTTTAAAGCTCAGATGCCAACCGCCGGAACTGAGGTATTTTACACGAAATGTGGAGTCGGCTGTCAGACTACTGCAAATTTGCATTTGTTTCCGGATTGTTGTTTGTCCTCTGTGTATGGTTTTCAGTGCGGATGCTGATCTGGCTTCATTTCTTTTTAAACGTTCGTGTTTCTGCTTTTGCCGAGCCGAGTGATGTCCCCGAACTTGATCTGAATTATCCTTTGGAGTTAATAAGATTGATGAACATAATAGTAGTTTAGAGCCGATTACTCCTGTCTCATACTCCGTCCACTTCTCGCTGAATTACAGCTTTGTTCAGAGCCATGCAATTATGGCAACACACTGCGCAATGTCCTGATGATGTATAATCGCCAAGGGTTGGTAATTTCTCAAAGATATCCTCCTGGTCACGTCGTTTTGATCATATCGATCATTTTGAAATTGCGCCTGTGTGGCTTGATCTTGTATTATTTGCCGCCTTCTGATTACAGGGTGTTAATGAATGGTCTTTAGCTGTTTTGCAACTATGACGTCTGCTAGTATGGAAAATCGTTAATTCACTAAGTCACTTTCAATCGTCAGTTTTGGACCAGGTTCGATAGGACAGACGGAAAAATGGAAGGAACGGCATGTTACTTCCCTTGCGGATAATACAGAACGGCTTCCCTTGCCTGGATGCCCTGCAGATCTGTATAGTGGAGTTTACTTCGCTTTCAACCTTTTCTTTAATACTTTGTGTGTGTTTTCAATGGTAGTTTGTGTTTTCTGCACTCCACCTTGGTCATGTCAAGGTATCTGCCTTTTTATGTCTCTCAAAACAAGCAAACAAAAAAATGACATCAAAGACAACAACATATGTCCCGTCATCGATACTGTAGTTCTGCTTAGGATAGTTATTAATTCCCTTTGTTTCGTTTCTCCATTTGATGAGTAACATTCTAATAGTAACACGAGAACAAACATGGATGTCAGCATTCACTGATTTTCATGATTTTTATTAGTTGAGAAACGCGTTTTTTCCCACGTTAAAAAGGCACATAATAAATCTAGCAGTAGTGATAAAACGTGATTTCAACCAGCGAGAATGTGAAGACGCTACCTTTGAATGTTGAGGGAAAAAGGATGCTAAAAGAAAAGTACTTCGTTGCCACAAACATGTAGAATGATGAATGGGAAAGGGCGATCGTGAAGGGTGGAAATACCTGACAGAACTGAACTGAAATTCAAGTGTGGAGATTAAAGAATGTGAAATTCTTGTTCTAACTTTTAGTCTGATAGATGCCGAAACGGATTGTAAACAGATAGATATCTGTAGGGGGGGGGGGGGGGGGGGGGGGGGGGGGGGGTGATTCATCGATCATCCGAACGCAGTTTACCTTGCAGTATGGGAGACAACTGAAAATGAAGAACATACTGAATACAGGCAGAAGGTAGGTGAGGGTGGGCATCCTTTCTGTACCACCTGGGAGGGAAACTCCCTCCTTTATCAAGACAGAGTTTGAGTGAGTACAGCCAAATTCGTGGACAGCAATCACTATCGTCTGTTTTTTGTTTGACATGAATTCCTGATTTACAAAATATATTTGGTTAATAGTAATAACCGATTAGTGGATAACATCGGGATATTGTCTATAATTCCAACTAAGAAGCAACTGATAGTATTTTTGTATTTCAAAATAATTCATGTTTCTGTGTATGCTCTTTTGTGGGGTACTGGTACGTGTTATGTGTGTCTACTGCATAAATATCGAGTTTTGAAGACGCCAGGTTGTGATTATACTATTGTACACGGCCCATGCATGTTGCACTTTTTGTGTATATGTATGTGTGTGTGCGTGTGTGTGTGTATGTGTTTTTGGTGCGTGGCATGTACGGTGACGACGTGTGTGTTTTCTCCTGTCTTTTTCAGAGTTCAGAAACTTGATGAATTCGTGCTGAAGACAAAGACATTTAACAGCAAGATTCCAAGTCGTGTTATCCGCAGCTGTCACCGGCAGATGTTCATGGTGTCATCAACAAACCCCATTGCTTCCTTTGTCCTCTTGACTGATTGATCAGAGCGGGGGGAAAACAGACTTGGTGAACAAGTTAAGCATCTAATGTAGCGTTGGAAAGCGGACTTGCTGACCAGTGAAACACGTACCTAGACATACAATTACACTCAAGGCTGCACTGTCGACCAGGCTCAAGATTTGTCGACGACCCACTTCCTCCCTTTTTCGCCGTCTTCATTTCGTTGTTAGGGCTTCCGTTTGATGCTTCAGAGTAGTTGGGTGATCAGGAGTGGATCGAATGCTTTGGTGGAAGATTCGGAAATGCTGTTGATGGAATTTTGGATGCCATTATTCATGTTGTTGATTTGAAAAACCTGTCTGTTCCTTTTTTTATGTCACTGTTTACTTTTCAGTGTTCATTTTTGTTGTCACTGTTTACTTTTCAGTTTGTCTGTCTATCTGTCTGTCTGTCTGTCTCTCTCTCTCTCTCTCTCTCTCTCTCTCTCTCTCTCTCTCTCTCTCTCTCTCTCTCTCTCTCTCTCTCTCTCTCTCTCCTGTCCCTCTCTCTGTGTCTCTGCTGTCTCACCAAGCTGACTGTGTTAATCATGGTTTGGATGTGGCCGTTTCGTCACAGTCATGTATTACTCCAGCAACTGGATGTTTTTTTTTTTATTCGTTTGTAATTTTTTTTCCTGTTTGTTCATGGAGAATGCAAAGTTTATGCGCTACATTTTCTTGTCTGTGTCTGCATTTCCATGGAGTGTTGGTTGATTAACATTGAGGGCATGTGATCGTAGCGGGTATGTCTTCTCGTGTGCTTGCTTGTTGATGCTTGTCCTCATCGTGTCACTGACCATTGCCTTGTGGATGTTCCGTCTGTGTAAGCTGCCTTGTGGGTAACTCCCCTTGAGTGTTGTGCTAACAGTAGCAGGCTGATAACTCTTCCCTCTTCTCTCCTTTCTGCAGAGTTTTATAAACTGATGATGGCCTGAAAATAAAGGCGCCCCGTGCCAGCAGCAGCAGCAGCCGCAGCCGCAGAAGCAGTAGCAGCAGCAGCAGCAGCGTCGGCAGCAGAAGAAGCAGCAGCAGCAGCAGCAGCAGCAGCAGCAGCGGGCTGAGTGTCTGACCCACTAAGCCTTCTTCCACCTTCTTTGCCATTTTCTTTAGCTGCGGAGAGCCCGGACCAGGCCCAGTCAACTGGCTGTCGACTCAGTGCTTCTGCTCACTCCATCGCTTCTGACCCCGTTCTTCTGCTCACCACCTGACTGCCTGACTGACTGCCTGCCTGCCTGACAT
>JADBJO010002666.1:468573-473573 GCA_016801955.1 Conus betulinus | reverse complement strand
TTTCTCTTTCACACTCCCGTCTCCACCCACTGCGTCTCTCTGATCGTGTCTTTGTTTCTACTTGTGTGTGTATGCGTGCGTGCGTGCGTGCGTGCGTGCGCGCGCGCGCGCGGCGTGTGTGTGTATGTGTGTGGGTGTGTTTTTGCGCGCGCGCGCGCGCATTCCCGCGCGCTTAAAAGCCTTGTGAGCGTGTGTCAATGCCCGAACTCTACTCGAGTGGAAATTGGATCCGGAACAGACGTTAATCCCCTTTCCCCGCCCTTACATCTCCTCCCTCACCTTCGCTCTGCCTCGTTCCCACCCGTCTCTTCTCTCCTCCCCCCTCCCGCTGCCCCCGCACGTCCACCCACACCTCTCAACCGTCCCCACAATCACCTGCCCCCTACCCCTCTGCTCTGCTCTCCTACTCCCCGAAATAAAATTTTGATGCGGTACACAAAATGTTGCCTCCGCTAATGCTACAGTTACCAGCTTGAAGGACTTGGGAACAGAGAGAGAGAGAGAGAGAGAGAGAGAGAGAGAGAGAGAGTTTATGGACTGCGTGTGGGGGTGGAAGGAGGGAGAAAGGAAGGGATGAATAAAGCTTAGCTCGAAGCAGAAGCTTAGAGGTGCGTTGGGGTGAGAGGGGTTGAGAGAAGGAAGGGGTGGTGGGGGAGGTCAAGGAAGAAGGGTGTCTGTGTGGGGGGCCATACCGGAACAAGGAAGTTCAGTTTTACCGTGGATTGGATACACCTCTGCCCCCCCCCCCCCCCCCCCCCCCCCCCTTCCACTGCTGTTGTCCGAAACCGGTTACTTGGCTACTTGTAGTCATGGCAACATCCTGATTCTTGAGGTTCCGTCACTGTGGTAATTGCGCTTGAGTTGGAGCAACAGATGGCGAATCGCCTGAACACTCATTTTGTCAGACAAAGTCCATTAGTCAGCTGAAGTCCATGATGTATGCGCCTCCTCTTCTAAACTAGGACAGGGTGTTTTAAAGAGAAGCGCCAGGGCCCTGTGTGTCATGTGCTTTACCAGAATATATGTCTGCGAAGCTGATGGTTTCAAGTTCGAATCACACTGTCTCTCTGTGTCTACCCAGCAGTATAATTTATTGAAACCTGATTCTGGCCGGGGAAGCTTAGGGCGGCAGAAGGAGAGGGGTGAGTTTGACCGGACCTAATGCCAGGCCTCTGACGCCGTGGAACATTCATAGTTCTTCAGCCGTAAGGCTACGGGATTGTTTGCTTGTTTGTCTGTCTGTTTGTCTGCCTGTTTGTTTGTCTGTGTGTGTGTGTGTGTGTGTGTGTGTGTGTGTGTGTGTGTGTGTGTGTGTGTGTGTGTGTGTGTGTGTGTCTTTGTTTCTCTCTCTCTCTCTCTCTCTCTCTCTCTCTCTCTCTCTCTCTCTTTTCTCGCGGTGTCTGTCTGTCTATCTATCTGTCTGTCCGTCTGTCTGTTTGTCTCTCTGTCTCTGTAAGTGTCTGTCTGTCCTCCCCCCATCTCTCTCTCCTGACTTTCCCTCTGTCTGTCTGTCTGTCTGTCTGTCTGTCTGTCTGTCTCTCTCTCTCTCTCTCTCTCTCTCTCTCTCTCTCTCTCTCTCTCTCTCTCTCTCTCTCTCTCTCTGCGTGAATCAAACGCGTCATTTCCGCCTCCGCATGAATGGCACAAGTCAGTGGGAAACACGGAGATTGAACGCACGGATCATGTTTCACGTCCCGTTTTTCCGGCTCTGGCCGTAGAAAGGTTGTTGCTATTGTTGATGTCCTTGCTGATATGACGTCACTAGGTCTCATGCCTTGTTCAGGATCTTCAGTGGGTCGGTCAATGACTTGTGTAGTGCTGACGCAGGAACTGAAAGCAGAAAAGAAGAAGGAACCAGAAGGAAGAGATGACTGATGATGATGAGGGACGACTACGAGAACGACGATTAGCAGAAGACTGAATGAAGAGGACGAGAGATTGATGATGATGATTATGATGATGGTGAGAGGTACGCTGACGATAGAGAGACTGATAGATGAGAGGAGGAGATTGATAAGACGACGAGATGGGAGTGAGATGAGGAAGAGAGAGGAGCTAGGATGAAGATGATAAAGGAGAGGCTGATGAGTAGATGATAGATGATGATGAGGGAAAGAGGATAATGCTCTCAAGAGCAAGGGATATGGAAAGATAAGAGAGAGAAGAAGAAACGCTAGGGGATGGCCTGGAAGAATACAGAACGAGGAGAGAGAGGATAGGAGAGATTCATGAAGATAGAGAGGACGACGAGAGATTGAACCCGATGAGTGATGAGAGAGAGAGATATGTCCGAGAGATGAGACTGGCGATAGAGAGATAGAGGGATGAGATGATGATGATATGCTGATATGACGACGCTGGCGTTGCGACGATGCGATGATGACAAAGATCTTGTGGGGTGGATGATTGTGGGGATGATGGATGAACGAATGATGAGATGAATGCTATAAGAGCATGAGACCAGAAAGGCGTTTGGGTATCGCCCGAAAAGCAGAAGAAAAGAAAAAGAAAAAGAAGAGAAGAGAGATATGTGATGGGAAAGAGACGAGAGGACGCAGAAGACGAGAGAGAGCAAGAGATATCGGACGAGAGTGAGAGAGGAAACTGATTATTTATTGGAAGGATGGGGAGAGAGTGGTATGATAGCTGATGATGGTTCGGGTGATGATTGACACATGGGGGTAAGAACGACAGTTGGGGATGGGGATAGGGGGTGGCATGGACCGGATGGCGTTGGCCGCTAAAAAAAAAAAAAAAAAAGACAAAAACTGGGCATCTAGGAGAGCGAGGAGTATGAAAGGCCCATTTCTGGTATCAGTTGTGGACTTTGCAATTACAAGCAGGGCTAAAAACTCGGCGGGCGGGATGGGATTTTTGTGGAGGGGGTGGGGGGGGTGGAGGTGGGGGGTGGAGGGGGGGGTATGAAAAATGTGCATGACAGTAACTGATTTTATGAATTAAACATTTCCCTTTGCAGTTAAACAACCAACACACACACAACGCACACACACACACAAGGGGGTCACCAACCAAACAAAACACACCCACACACACAACACACCCACCAAAACACACACACACACACCACCACCAACGCACACACACACACACACACACACACACACAACACGCCCAAGCACTACACACACAACATGCACGCACACACACATACACACAAAGCACCGAAGAGACAGGGGGAGGATACGGAGAGAGCACTGACGCACACACAGGGTCACAGGAGGGATGGGACTAGATAGAGCGGGAGAGAGGGAGATATATAAGAGTAGAGTATGAGAGAGAGAGAGAGGAGGAGATGGGAGAGAAGAGAGAGATAGAGAGAGCGGGGCGTTGCTAACTGGACTACTATGAACACATTGGTTGAAGAAATTTATTCTGAAGATAACATCCGTGATTTCCACGCAGTAACATTCAATCACAAACGTATTTGATGAAAACAAAAGATAATCAGAGAAAATGATCGGCTCAAACACCTGAGGTGTTCTATTGATAAGAATGTAATTTGAAATGTGAGCAACTGCGTGAGCAACCTTGTTTTTTTTAATGTTCTTTATCTATGACGGCCACATGACATCTTCAGGGATAATGTGTTGTTCAAGGTCCACGCTGTTTACATATTCAAACGAAATCGGTGTTTATCTTGTTTTTTTCATTGATCTATGTGCTGCTCTACAACGTTATTTCCAACTTTACGAATTGTGCAAATGGTAAATTAACGTTTGTATGGGTGTATTATCTTGACGATGAGTATTTTCTCTATTCAATTGGCATGCGTTCACACTCAGTTTGAAGTTTCATCCAAAGAACTTCGGACATACAATACTGGCGGCAGAGCTGCCAGAGACGACACCGAGGAGAAACATCACTTTGTTACGTGCCTGTCTCGAGTAGGATTTCAACCCCGAACCTAGCGTAATGAGGACAATAATTATGATTCACATCTCGGCCGATCGGCTCGTGAGGGGAAAACATCTGCACAAGTTACACACATTGTTTTAGTTTTATGATATCACCATGAGAGAGACGAGGCCTTTCAACGGATGCTTGTCGTGGGTTTGGTTATCACACTGTTATGTAATGGACTTGACGTAGTGGACTTGACGTAATGGACTTTGACCTAAATGGGGACTGGATGGTCAAACCAACAAGCAGGTAATACAGTTACAGTCAGGAACCTGGCAACTGGAGCATGCTGATAAAAGAAGTCCCCCAGCTTCCTGAAATCGCGAAGCATTAATGTTCATGAGACGTAGCTGACATCCGCAGCTGGAGACTATACACTAAGCAAACAGCCAACCAATGGACAATAATTAGCTGATCGACGAAAGTCTTTTGATTATCGGGGTTCTCCGGTCTTCCATTTGAGGGGGGATCGGATCATTCCATCAGTCGTCCGGGAAAGAGGGTGGGAGGCTGGAATGCTGAGGAGTGGTAAGTGGAAGTGTGAAGGATGGGGGTGGGGGGTGGGGGATGGAGGCGAGTTTAGAGTTTACGGAGGGCGCAAACAGTTGTCGAGGGGGGAAAGGAGTGGGGATGGTGGGGGATGGGCAGAGACAGCAAAAAAATGCTGAATGAAGTGTCTCTTGCCATGACTTTAGTAGTTGAGCGAGGAAGGCCAATAGGGTACTGTGGTACTCGGGGCAGGGGGGGCTTAACATGCCACAGTTAGGTGTTTGCACTAAATCACTATAAAATCCATGTCAGCGCGTTTTGATGTGTAGGCAATAATATACTTTGAGCCCGAAACGGACATTAAACTGATAACAGAAATTAAATCTGAACCCCCCCCGCCCCCCCCCTCCCCCAACCCCCCAACCAATCGTTTCCACTTGTTTGGGGGAGTTTCTCCACCGCGCGAAATCCCTCACAATCTAGTAACACATGAGCTAACCCCTTACCTGACGGTCACCTGCCAGGCCTTCGCACTCAGAGCCGTCGCCCTATCTTTGCGCCAGGGGGTTCCCTTAAATAGTCCCATTCCT
>JADBJO010002666.1:456073-463573 GCA_016801955.1 Conus betulinus | reverse complement strand
TGGCAGCTACACAGGAGTGTCACTTTGAGACATTGGCAGCAAGCTACATGGTTCTAATATGAAACACAGTTTACAGGTAAGAGTACAACATTTTAATATTACTGGCAAATATCAAGCTTGTTTTAAGGAAAGGCATTCTGCAGTGGATCACATGTTCATATTCTTAGCATTTATACAAAAGCAGTAATCATCACATCGTAAATTTTCTGTCGCTTTTATTAATTTTGAGAAGGCCTTTGATTCCATTTTAAGGAAACTTCAATGGCCAGTTCATCGAAAGAATCGTATTAAAGGGAAGCTATTTCGGGGCATAAAAAGTATGTATTCTAAAGTGAAGGCAAAAGTAAGGTCTGACAATTAACTCATAGACTGTATTTTGTGGATACAGAGCGTGAAACAGGGAATTGCTTGTAGTCCTACATTATTCATTTATTTATAAATGAATTGGCCTAAAAATCACTGAAAAGTGACATCATGGAGCCACATTTTCACTTGAAACCCTCGGATTATTATCCTGTTTCTAGTCGATGAAACTGCTTCGTTATCGGAATTTCCTTTGCACTCCAGACCCAGTTATATAATTTCAACACCATATATTGTTTGGATCGTTAACGTCCCCCTTCTTAAACAAGGGTTGAACTATGGAGTTCGTCCAATTGTCTGGGAACATGCCTTTATCAAACAACGTATTTAAAGCTTTACAAAGAAGTCAAAAACTCGGTCCCCACCATACTTCAACAACTCACCAATAATTTCATCTGGTCCAGCAGCCTTGCCGTTCTTTAACTTGTTTACGGCTAGCAAAACTTCTTCTCTTGATATTTGACGGTTTATAGAACTATCCTCCTCCTCCTCCTCGATACCATTGCCATTTTCAGCTAAGTTTGCTACATCTGTTACATCTGTTGTTACTTCTAATTCAAGTAAATCTTTAAAATGTTTGAACCAGTCATCGACTGTTAAAGTGTTTTGAATATGTTTTCTTTTAAAAGATATTTTATGCACACTTTCCAAAAATTCTCTCTGATTGTTTACTGATGAAATAAGCCTATTTAGTAACATATCGTTATACTGTTTTTCTTTCCTTTTTATCAGATGTTTTATATTCCCTTCTTGCTATGCAGTAGGCATCGCTGTCTTCTGTTCGTCTCGTCTGTCTAAATATAGAAAGCAGCCTTTTTGCCTTAATCTTGCCTAGCCTACATTCTTTATCATACCAGTCACTTTTTTGTTTTTTTTTTAATCGTACTTTGTCAGATTAATTCTCTTCTTCATACAACTAGCTTGCTTTTTAATCCAGTCATTAAACATATATAGAGCATCGTTGAAATCATGATCTATAAAATGTGTGGCATGATCAAGTACGGACAGTGTTTCATCTGAGAGCATTTTCTGTATAGACTGATTCTAGATCCTTGTTCCACGCAAACTTTTCAATGAACTGGTTCATTTCTGCGGGTTGAACTTGCGATCCATTTTGTGTTTTTGAAAATCTAAAATGTAATTCAATAGGCAAATGATCTGAGTCTATTCTCTCTGAAATCACAATTTCACATGAAGACACAATGAAAAAGAACAGTTCCTTAGACAGAAGAAAGTAATCATTAACACTACATCCTGTCTGTGATAAGTACGTAAAATTACCATCAGTATCACCATTACATGTGCCATTTACAATCCACAGTCCAAGGGTTGTACACATATTTAACAAACATTTCCCATAATTAATGAGAACACAATCTGCAGACTTTCTCATGCTATTAGTAGAAAAGGAACGATTATAATCGAAGTGATCATAAGAATTATTTTCATCAAAAAATATGTGGAGAAATATCAGAAGTCCTGCTATTCAAATCGCTGACAAGATCACATGCACGTTCTCAAACTCGAATAATGAATCAAAAAGACATTCTTCAAGCAAAAAAACCGTTTTCAACACCAAATGAGTGTAATAAGGCGACCCCTCTGGAGGAATATAAGTACATACATACAAGACATCTTCCACAAAGCCAAACACGTTCTTATCAATCAAAAATAAGAGTATTGGAGCTGTCTGTCTTAATTTCATGAACATAGGATGTAAATTCAGTTTTAATGAGACACATAACTCCTCCAGAACGTCTTCCTTGTTTTGTAAACGTAAGTGCCGGTTTACAGAAAACAGTGTAACCCGGAAATACTAAGTTTGAGAAATCCTCTATAAAAGTTTCGGCAAGACATATGAAGTCAAATTTCAACAGAAAAGTAGTAAAGTCTTTATCATTGAGTTTAGACAAGAGTCCATTTACATTCCAGTGCAAGAACGAGAATGAAGCACCACAAACATCATCTACACAGCCATCAGTATGTAACTCACTTCCATTCTCGCTGTAATCTTTCCTTTCACCCCTCAGTATATTTCTCTCTCCTCTCGATCATCCGACAAATCATTCTCACCCTTGTCCTCTCTTTCTGTATCAACATTTTCCTCTTGAGATGTTCCCCTTTTAATAACTAGGTCACTGTCACTGTCAGTCTGCGAGTCACATATCAACGCTCGGTATATAGGCCTTTCATTCCGTTCTCCTCACCAATATCTTTGCTGGTACATATTACAGTCGCTTCACCTGTATCAATATAATCAGTCACATTTACATCAATAGGAACATTTCGATCATTATCATTCAATATAAATCCTTCTTCCGTATTTGCATGTGCCCCCCGTCCCACTCTTGCGCGCCCAGTGTTTCTAATGTCCACCGGTTCACAACACAGTTTTCGCACACCACTTGTCTCGCACTCCCCCTTTTGGCGTTTCGCGCTACTGGCACGTGCAGATCTGTTGAATGTCACCGGTGTCGTGTTGGGCTGGCCTCCCCCTATCTTGACTCTGTAAGAGTCCCCCCCCCTCAGATAGTACTTCGCCCGTCTATAAGGAGGTGGTCATATACCATGGTCGCTCGCTTGCCCTCCTCTCCGGCCTTTCTCGTATGCGGGGACAGCTGTTTCCTTACGTCTCTCACACGCAAAGAGAAGTCTTCTCCAACGAAAACGTCACTGCCCTTCAATTTACGTTTTGCTTTAAGGATTCTCTCTTTGTCTCTCTGAAGAAGGTGCACCGGGCGATGACGGGCGAATTGGGTTTGCCATTCAAGCGATGCACCCTGTCGAACTGTACATCGCGAGTCAGATCCATTTCATCCACCAGCAGGTCGCCGACGATGCCCTCACATTTCGCCTGTGTTTCGTTTGGCTTACGAGGAAGACCATAAAAAATCAAGTTATTTCGCTTGGAGCGTCCTTCTAGGTCATCAGCTTTGCGCTCTGTGTCCAACATCCTCTTTTTCAGCATTTCATTTTCTTGACGAAGGTCGGAAACTTCTCCTTTCAGGACCTGAATCTCTTCCTGTACACCGGCGAAACCATCACGAATGTTTTTAATGTCGTCTTTGATATTGTCCACTTTACTGTTCAAATCCTGAAGCATGGACACGACATCCATGAGGGTGGGTAACTCAGCAGGCCTGGAGGAGGATGACTTGGTGGACGACGGACTTGCTGTTTTCTCAGTGCTGGCACTGCGACTGTTAGAGTTCAGGCTGGTCTGGCGGTAGCTGTCCTTCCGTGGCTCAGGATTTTGTTTCCACATCACCGCATTGGAGCAGTAAACTACCCCAGAATAAAACGTGAGGAGGCAGCCTGCCGTTACACCGTCTGCCGCCGTTCTCAACTTAAGTGTCTTCAGGCGCATGGCGACGCTATTTTCGGCTCTTTTTGCAATAAACGACAAAAAAACTGGTACAAAGCACCCACATCTCGCTCGAAAATCAAGTTGTGACGAAGGCATGACACCTCATGAAAGTATTTGCTGCACCCACAGTCAAAACACTCTCCCGATCCAGTGTAATTAACAAAAAACACAGAGCTAATGGACATGTGTCACACTCTTGAATGCTGCTCACACAACCCCCAGAGAGAGAGAGAGAGAGAGAGAGAGAGAGAGAGAATCAATACCCTAATGTACGTCACACACACATACACCCCTCCACCCACCCCTCCATCACCCTGTCCCACCACTAGCAACACACACACACACACACACACACACACAAACTCACGCACACACGCACGCACTGCTGTTTATTACATAATACTGGAAATTGGCAGAGACTAGCATACCAATACAGAGGCGTGTTGTACGGGGCTTAAAACAGTCCACGTAACTCCGGGCGATTGTGACATGCCGTCCATTACTGATATTGAGTGGTGGACTGGTCAGAATCGACCAGCCCCTCGACCAGTAAGCATCTACAAAATTGATTCTCTCCCCCTTTTATCGTTCTCTTGGTGGTCAGTGTGTGCCAGCAAAAGTATTAGTCCTGTGGTCGTGGAACATGAAGCCTTTTGGGATATTTTTTCGTTGTTATTTGTGGCTGCAAGTCACGTTCACATGGATGATGACTATTATGGGACTGTTACCATTTGTGAAGAGCCAAAACGGAACAGACAATTCCACAGTCTCTGCAGTGTTGACAGAAACCGAGCTGGGACACAGGCGCCAGGCTTCAGCAGACCTCAGCCTTCATCTTCAGAACCTGGCAGTGGCCAAGCAAAAAATCCCTCCCCTGACTGTCTCCACTGACACTGGACGATTTGAAGTGCCTGTCAACATCTCCGTGTTCATCGGCTCTGTCTTCAAAGTCAATGATGCGGAAGAAACGATGACGAGCGCGTTGGAAGTAGAGTTACAATGGAAAGACAAAACACTTGCCTGGAACGCCTCAGAGTTTGGCGGTGTGGAGCATCTTCAGATACCTGTGGATACCATTTGGATCCCTTATGTTTATGTTTTGAATTCTGTGGAATTTTCCAATATACTCCACGAAACGGATGATCTCGTAGTCAGTAGCGATGGAACTGTCAACGCGTTTATCTTCACAGCGAAAGAGACGACTTGTAAATTAGATTTGTCGTCATACCCTGTAGACACACAAGAATGTTCTCTATTCTTCTGCACTATGTTTGATGTCGTTTCCTTGACACTGTCCGAGTATAGAACATTGAACCGGGAATTAAAGTTGCTGTTAAACATAGAAAACCAGTGGCATTTGGACAAGGTATCTTCTGGCAACTTTCCACAGTTAAACGGTTCTCCAATCGTAGACATTACTTTGACGCTGAGCCGTAAGCCATTGTTCTATGCGATCTGCCTGCTGTTGCCCATGGTTCTGACGTCCTACCTCAACACGCTAGTGTTCCTTCTGCCTCTGCAATCTGGAGAGAAGATCTCTTTCCTGTCTCCGTCTTCGTTTCCACTTCTGTCTTCGTCAGCTTTTTCAAAGACGTCATGCCTCGGGGACTGGATTCTGTTCCTGCTGCCATGGAACTTCTCATCGGTGTCATCATTGAAAGCTTTGTCGTCATCTGCCTCACCCTACTGGTGTTGCGGAGATTTCACCAAGAGGAGGCAGAGAAGAACACTATAGCGTCAGAATCCATTAAGGATGTGCCAGATATCTCCCTTGACACGAATGAACACAACCCTAAATCTGTTATTCCAGATCGAGAGACAGTGACCGCTTCAGGTCGGGGAGAATTGTCAGACGCCATTCCTCCTGTGCTGGACAAGCGTACAATCCACACCCGTAAGGTGGCTCCATCTCCCACAAATATGGTGCCGGAGGAAGAACGAGATAGCTTTGGCTACCCAAAGGGAAGGGAAATTCGAATAGGAAGGCTGACATTAGCACAAATATTTGGGAGGCGCTTCTGGCTCGCCAAATGGAAGGAAACTAAGGTGACTGCACAGTTCCTTGATCGGTGTTTCTTTGTTACTTCCATTATTGCCAACACCATTTTCTTGATAGTATTCCTTGGGATTTCTTGTCCTGAGCAATGGTTTGTGTGTTCTTTATTACATTGAATTGGCATACATCTCTCTCTCTCTCTCTCTCTCTCTCTCTCTCTCTCTCTCTCTCTCTCTTATCTGTCTCCATCCGTCCACCCACCCTCCCACCCACCCCCACCTGTCCATCTACCCGTCTGTCTGTCTATCTGTCTATCTGTCTATCTGTCTCTGTCTCTGTCTGTCTGTCTGTCTGTCTGTCTCTCTCTCTCTCTCTCTCTATATATATATATATATATATATATATTATCTATCTCCATCCATCCACCCACCCTCCCACCCACCCACCATCTGTCCATCTACCCGTCTGTCTGTCTATCTGTCTGTCTGTCTCTGTCTCCCTCTCTCTCACTCTATCTCTCTCTGTCAAATAAAAGAAACATTCAACAATTATATCAGTCCGATTCTCAAAATTTTTATTTCTTATAGCCTTTCTTAGGACATTTATGTACATAGAAAAATAAACAAAAATGTTCTCTAGACACTTAAAGCTCTTTTCGGTTGTGGGTCGAGGTTTTGGTTCCTCCAGATCTTTTCCGTGTCCATTCTGCAATATTGTTTGTCCCTTATTTCTTTGCTTGTTTTTTTTTCCCCCTTCTTTCCGTCTCCCTCCCTTTATGGTTCCTCGGAGGATTGTTTTAGTAAACTCATTGGATCTTGTTACGTGTCTATACCAACTGAGTTTTCTCTTCTCAAATGATGTCAGTAGATCTTTGTAGTGCGCGATATACTGCCAAATGATGTAGTGTATTAATTCACTGGTAATGTTGGTGTACATGCCGTTTAGTATCATGTCTTAACACATCAAGGATTGGATTCTTCTGTCAAGATACGCTATGATCGTTCATGACACACGTTCATATAGATGTATGCACTTGGCGTTATTTGCATAGCTTTCATGGTTTGATTACAATTCTTTTTTAACTTTATGTATGCCATTCTCCATTGAGAGTGTGTGTCACATTTACACTAGCACTATTTTTTTTCGAAAAAAAAAGCTCTGTGGTTGTAAACAAATCATTTAGATCAATAATATACGACGTTAGGAAAGATGGTGCTTTGCTGTCCAATTTTTTTAAGTTAATGACATCATAAAGTTTAAACTCATTTTAAAACAATGCCTTTGTTAAGATTTTATACAAATGCTTTTTTTTTCTTCATCATTTGATCAGGAAAGAAATTATAAGCAGACAAAACATAAAAGAAATTCATTTACCTATGTTGACATTTACTTAAGATCGAACTGTCTAGGTTTGTGTATAAACTATTTCTATGGAGATACATGTTTCTATTTCAATTTGTCCTCTGTGTGTGTGTGTGTGTGTGTGTGTGTGTGTGAGTAAGAGAGAGAGAGAGAGAGAGAGAGAGAGAGAGAGAGAGAGAGTGTGTGTGTGTGTGTGTGTGTGCGCGCGCGCGCGCTTGTGTGTATGTGTGTGTTTCCCCCATTGATGATGTTTTCTCCCCTATTATATTTCAGTGCTTGTGCATACTTCCTTATATGTGGTAATCTCAAACACCGTTACTAAATTTACACGCTTTCTTTTAATCTTATGTAAAGTCATGACACTTTAAAACTTAAACAAGTTAACGATCTTTCCCGGCAGAAAGTAACCCGA
>JADBJO010002666.1:421073-451073 GCA_016801955.1 Conus betulinus | reverse complement strand
CGTACAAGTGTCAGCAAAGATGTTACAGTTGTTGTATGGCTAACGGATGAATTTTTTTTTCCAAGAGCGATCGAGAGGTGCATGGTTCCCCAGTAACATTGTAGACTGAATTTAAATGACAGACCGGGACAAAAACTAAAGCAAATAAAAAAAAATGTAAAAAAAAAAAAAAAGAAGACACAGGAATTCATATCAGGATATACTCTACCATCCTTGATATGATAGTATATGAAATGAATGGGTATAAGAAACAGTGACAAATATGAGGCAGTAAACGATTCAGTTCAACTCTACTTATGACATTGTAAACATGCTCGCAGTTTCTGGATCAAACTAAAGAGCATAAGAAGAGAAATTTATAGAAAATGTATCAAAACGGCTTAGTATCGTACTGGTGTTGCTTGGTTATGGTATTGTTGTTCGTCCGTCGAATTGACGAGAAACCATTTCAGTCTTCTAGGGGGTGGGGGTGGGGTGGGGGTGAATTGATTTGTGGATAAGCAGGTGGCTGATCAAGCCGATGCGTGCCGACGTGCACGGAATGTGCGATGACAGCTTGAACAGCCAATGTGGGAGACCTGCCCTTACTTGCTTGTGCGGGATTTCCTTGCCTGTCTCTTTTGTTGTGCTGCAGCTGTCCTCCTTTCTTGACATAAGTTTGACCTTCGTGGATAGAGTAGCGCCATCTAGCTCGATCCATAGAAGACTGTGATGTTAGGCTGATGGTAGGGTCTGCCTGGAGCAGATTGATGCAAAACTTCCGTCTTCTTTGTATTTATAGGGAGACCGAAGTTGGCGAAGTTGGTTGATACTGGATAGCATGCCAGTTTTTAGACAGCGTTGAGGGCGTTGTCGTCAGCAAACAGAAAGTCCCTGAAGATGTCTATCAGCAGCTTAGATTTCACCTGAAGCCTTTTGCAGTTAAACTGCTTTCCATCTGTTCTGAATCTGATGTTGATGCCTACGTCTCCTTCTCTGAAGGCATCAGTCAGCATTGCAGAAAACATGATACTGAACAGAGTGGGTGCAAAAATACAGCCTTGCTTTACGCCACTTGTGACAGGGAATGAGCTAGATGTCTCTCCATTGACCTGAATCGAAAAATGTACACAAAGAGAAACGTGATAGACAGAATTCAATAGAAAGTGGTTCATATGAAAAAATATCAAAAGCGGACCTGAAAATAATGATGTCCAAAATTCTTGATATATCCAAGTTTTTCATTGTTCTTTCTCTGTGTCACAGATTGCTATATCTACGCGGATTCAATGCCTTGATTAAAAGCATTATACCGTTACTTACTGGATTAACTATTTTGCCTTATCAGTTGTAAATATGGAATGCGTGTGTGCTTTCTTAGTTCACAGAAAATATGAACAATACAATAAAAAAAAAAGCTGAGGGATTCTGTTCATTTGATTACCGCCGGCCCGTATTCAACCGGAATATGACTTCCTTTTTTTTTTCTACTAAAATCTTCAGATCACCATCGAAGATAGTTTTCGTTAATAGATAATCATTATATACATTTAAAATTTACACAATCCCAAGAAACAATAAAGACAAGAACTATTTACTTTTATTTACTTTACTATTATACGGATTTCAAACGGAAAGGAACATGCATTAACTATCTTACATTGATCGTAACCCCAAAACACAAACAAAAAATGGTACCGGATCAGTTGGGGTTTTTTTTTTTTTCGCTTCTTCCTTTCCTTTCATAAGGCTCCATGTTCAATATTCAGTGTCCTCAAAGAGACGATGATAACAATTCTTTGTTCCTTTTTGTAAAGCTGTATTATTTTCATCGCTAGCGTTATTAAAAATGTCTTTGTTTCTCTCCGTGTTCTTTGATTGTTTGAAGACGACTAGAATAATTCAGAGATTTATCATACGGTCCCACTTTTCTGCAAAATCCACATGTTTGAAAAAAAAACAACTTGATTTTCATTGAAAACATTTTGCGCACGAAATGTATTTTGACTATCCCTATTTTAAAGCAGAACTAATCATTATTCAATTCGAATTTGTTTGAAAAATAGGTTCAGCGGCTATCTGCTTTTTACTGTCCAATTCGATGTGATCGTCGCCCCGGCGTCAGTTAGGCTCGAATGATACAGACACCTGCAGTGCTGGTCAGGAAATATATAGCAACATTTTCGAAGACACATTTAGTAAGAGGACGAAACTCGACAGTGTGGTTGCATCCTTAATTAAGCCGATAGCAAACTCAGCTCTAGATAACAAATGGTCGGGACAGAAACATCGCACAAATAGATGGCTGCTATGGGACTGGAACCCACGATCTCCCAGTAGGGAATCCGCGATGCAAACAACAGCGCCACGGTGATCAGCATTTTTACTTTTTTTGTGACAGAATCACTTTCGGTAATGTTTTAATAGGCTGGAAATAATTTCATCCAATGTATAAACTGGGAATGCATATAAAGAATTTTTTTTTCAAAAGGACATCAAATTTAAGGATTGAAGCATTTAAGCTCTCTGGATGCATAGGCTTTTAAACTTTATATACTCAGGAAAGAGTTCATAAACAACAGGCTATGGAATGGTAGGCTATTTGAATCTGCAGTCTTTTATCGATCATGGTAAAATGATCGGACAGCGGGTGGTGTCTCAAAGACATCCCCAGAATGAAAATTGGGAGCTGTCTCTCTCTTGATTCAGCTACTTACAGAAAATGATTGCCGAAGGTATCAGCAGACCAACAGATGCAGTGGTATCTGATTTTGTTTTGACTTGTCTGTAATTTTATCAGCAACATTCCATAACGACGCTTTTGTGAGCAATTTCCACTTCCTGTAAAGACTGTCTTTTTGTCAAAATTTGATAATCTGTTGCCCTTCGTTTTATATATACTGCTTCGACCAGGTCTGTAAGGATGCGCTCTAGGTCACGATGAAGAAATTTAACATCAGGACTAAACTGATTAACGTCATCCAGCAACTGCACTCCAAAGCAACCAGGGCAATGCTTATACAGGGCACTATTGGAGGGTGGCTCCGTGTTTCAGTTGGAGTTCGTCAGGACAATCTTTTATCTCCTACAGTTTTCTACACATTCCTGGAATTAATCCTGACTGATGCACCTGGAGATCACGTTAGAACAGTCAGCTCTAGAAAAAAAAGAACCTTTGCTAACTCGCACTTTACAGATGACAACAGTAAGCTGGCAGTGTGCAACAGTAAGCTGGCAGTGTGCAGAATTCCAACGCTTGTTGGAAGGCTGAATGAAACACCAATAAGCTATAACATATGGCATGGAAATTAGCACTTGGTGCACCAAGTTGATGGCCAGCTACAACATCACTAACAATGCTGATATAACTGGCCACAGACACACACACACTAGCAACTGTTGAACAATTCATTTATCGGTGATCCATCATTAGTAATGAGTAACCCAAAACAGAAGACCCGTCAAGGGCCGCACAGTCAACAGCAGTGTCCAGACAAAGGCTTGTATTGAAGGAAAAAAACATCTCCATGACACTTTGGGTTCTTGCATGCATTAGTCTAGTCCGTCTGTTTGACTGCGTGCCGGGCCCTCACAGAGGATCTGAAAATTAAAGTAAAGAAAATTCAAGCCGTCAAAGTAAGATGTTTCCGTATAAATACTACATGTGAGATATGTCGTTTATTTCAAAAATGAACAAGTGCACCAGACTATCGAGGAGCACACTGGACCACATGAAAAGAAAACTACGTTGGTGTGGCCATGTAAAAAAGATCAGAAGGCCTTGCCAAAACAACCCATGTTACACGTCATACATAGGCACAGAGAGAGAAGAAGAAGAAGAAGAAGAAGACGGGAGTTGAGCAGTTGAGAGTGCACACAGAACTGTCTAGTACCTTCATGGAACTATTGAACTATTGAGGAATGGAAACAGAGGAAAACATGGAGAAAGAAAAACTACGGCGCACTGACAAAATTAAAGAATGGACAGATGAAACAATAATTACAGAGACCAGAGTTTTGGCATACAACCGACAGAACTGGACGAACCTAATAAAATGTTCGTTAGTGTGGCGCCACAGTGACACCCCACAGACTTAACGGAGATATAGAAGACCTAATTAGAAGACGGGCTGGATTTTAAGGTTTCTCTCGAAACCACATCCACTCAATATTATGTAGTTCTAGATTATGTCGTCTCCTGGTACCTTGATGCTCTAACATATGTATGTGCTGCTTGTACCGTTTTACAACGTCGAACGAAAATATGACTGGGAATGACAGAACTTCATTCGTGAAACGAGAATGAATATGAGTGTCTGAGGCCAAGAAGGTGTGTGGGAAGACGACTCATGCAGTCTGAAAGATACGACTTAAATCTTAGTTGACAGATGATGAATGTCTATCTAACTAACTGTCTGTCTGTCTGTCTGTCTGTCTGTCTGTCTCTCTCTCTCTCTCTCTCTCTCTCTCTCTCTCTCTCTCTCTCCCTCTCCCCCCCCCCCCCCCCCCCCCCCCCCCCCCCCCCTCTCTCTCTCTCTCTCTTCAGATTCTATTCTTCGTTCAGGCAATTATGTGTTGTCCCGATATATCTGTTCATTTTTAAAAAAAACCCTGTTCTCAGAAAACATTTGCCAAGAGTCAGAGTCGATGTCTCACAGTTGAAACCCCACCGATATAGATATTCTAAAAGGAAAGAACATACTAGTATTTTGCCCTAATTCTGAAGAATCAGAATTGTATTTTATATTGGTTTGTGCTTACTGCAAAGCTATCCGAGAAATGTATAAGCCACCCAAATATTGTTTCCACCCAAATGCGTTCAAATTAAGCCTGATACAAGAATGTGTATGCCCCTTGCCCAGTGCCTGTCTAAAGCATTTACTTTCAGAAATCAATGTTTATATGATATTTAACGATCAATTTTTGCATACTTATGAACATGCTACTTTTCGTCATCCTTCCCCCAATCCCCACCCCAACCCACCCGACCACTACCTCACCCCTCGACTTCTCCTATCCCATCCCCCTCTTTTCGCGGTTTAAAGACGGTGTCGATTGATTTTACTTATCTTATGTACGATATAAAGATATGAGTTACCTTTGTTAACTCTCCCCCTCCTCCCCTTGACATGGGCAGATGGCCTAGCACAATAAAAATTGGCCTTGTCTTGTCTCGTCTTCTCTCTCGTCTCTCTCTCTCTCTCTCTCTCTCTCTCTCTCTCTCTCTCTCTCTCTCTCTCTCTCTCTCTGTCGATCTATGCATGTAACAGAACAATGATCGATCACCCGTATCAAAATATCAATGTAGCCAAACAGCAAAAAGTAAGTGATGTAAAGAGTGCACCTACATATCATACGTACGGAGAGAGAGAGAGAGAGAGAGAGAGAGAGAGAGAGAGAGAGAGAGAGAGAGAGAGAGAGAGAGAGAGAGAGAGAGAGAGAGGTCATTTTCCCTATTGGGCGTCACACACACAGACACAGACACACACGCACGCACACACACACACACACACACACACACACACACACACACACACACACACACACACACACACAAGGGGGGGGGGGGTAGGAGAGAGAGAGGAGAGAGAGAGAGGGGGGGGGAAGGAGAGAGAGGGAGAGAGAGTAGGGCTGCTCACTGAATCATTTAACAGGACACGGAGACTGGTTCCCCACACCGGTGGGTGTTTACATATCTGAATCCGTCTACGTAACGACGGGCTATTGATCCACCATTATGGAAATTGAAATGGACAGAAACAGTCGGCGCGACTGGCGGACTCGTCAGTACTGACAGGTGCGTTGACCAGTAAGCATCTACATATTTTGATTTTTCCTTTTTGATTCTTTTCGTGTTAAGTACATAAGCAAATTTTGTCTTGCGGTGATGAAACATGAACCTTTGGGGACATTTTTCGTTGAGTATTTGTGGTTGCAAATCATGTTCTCCTGGATTGTGCCTTTGGTGGTTCTGTTACCGTTTGTGAAGAGCCAAAACGGAGCAGACAATTCTACAGTCTCTGCTGTGTTGACAGAGACCGAGCTGGGACACAGGCGCCAGGCTTCAGCAGACCTCAGCCTTCATCTTCAGAACCTGGCAGTGGCCCAAGCAAAAAATCCCTCCCCTGACTGACTCTCCACTGACACTGGACGATTAGAAGTGCCTGTCAACATAACTGTGTACATCGGTTCCGTCCTTAAAGTCAATGACGCGGAAGAAACGATAACCAGTGTGTTAGGAATCCAGGTAGAATGGAAAGACAAAGCGCTCACGTGGAACGCCTCGGAGTTTGGCGGTGTGGAGAGTGTTGAGATCTCATTGGATGCCGTTTGGATTCCTGAGTTTTTTCTGACAAATTCTCTGGAATTTTCCAACATGCTTCTTGAGACTGATAAGCTTGACGTCAACAGCGATGGGTCAATCATAGTGTTGTTCTATACATCGAAAGAGACGACATGCAAGTTAGATTTGTCTCTATACCCTGCTGATACACAACAGTGTTCGCTCTTCTTCTACACCACATCTGACGTCGTTTCTTTGCAGCTGTCTCAGTACGAAATGGTGGACCGACTTTGTCCTTACTGTTGGCCTTTGAAAACCAGTGGCGTCTGGAAGAAGTGTCTTCTTCTAACCCGTTCCATTGGTCCAAAGCCGTAAACTGCTAAGTGTATCTTTGACGCTAAGCCGTAAGCCATTGTTCTATGCGATCTGCCTGCTGTTGCCCATGATTCTGACATCCTACCTCAACACGCTAGTGTTCCTTCTGCCTCTCTGCAATCTGGAGAGAAGATCTCTTTCCTCGTCTCCATCTTCGTCTCCACCTCCGTCTTCATCAGCTTTTTCAAAGACGTCATGCCTCGTGGGCTGGATAGTATTCCCGCTACTATGCAACTCCTCATCGGTGTCATATTTGAAAGCTTTGTCATCATCTGCCTCACACTATTGGTGTTGCGGCGATTCCACCAAGAGGAGGCAGAGAAGAAAACTATGGCTGCAGAATCTATGAATGACGTTTCAAGCAAGCACCCCTCCCCGCCGCAAATAACAACAACGGAGAAGTTCTGAATCCAGGCTCAGTGGCCGTTTCCAACGACAGAGAACTGCCTGTCACCACAAAGTCTTCTGTGTTGCATGCAGGAGCTGGCTCTGGGGGGAAGAGGCTTCGCCTCCAGCAAAAGTGGTCCCGAAATCCACAGAAAACGCTTTGACTACGGAAAGGTACGGAAATCTCAAATGGAAAGGATGACACTGACACAGCTGTTTTCGGGGCGCTTTTGGCTCGCCAAATGGAAGAATACTAAGTTGACGGCACAGTCTCTTGATCGGTGCTTCTTTGTGGCAAGCATTATTGCAAACACTATTTCCATGGTAGTGATTTGCTGGAATTTGTCTCTATGAGCTGTGGTTTGTCTGTGTTGTATTACGATGACACACCTGCAAACATATATACATAGACATATTCACATACACACACACCTATACATACATGCATACAAACATATATGCATACATGCATACATACACATATGCATACATGCACACATCTATACATACATACATACATATATATATATATATATATATATATATATATATATATATATATATATATATACATACATACATACATACATACATACATACATACATTTTATACGTGAATACATACATACATCTAGTTATAACATATTTTGCTAATTTTATGTTCCCACTTTCTTCATCTTCAACGCCCCCCCCCCCCCCCCCCCCCCGTCACACACACACACACACACACACACACACACACACACACACACACACACACACACACACACACACACACACTTACCCTTTTAATTTTTTTTTTTAAGTTCAAATCTTTGCCAAGTCATTACTATAATGACGGAAGAATTGTTATCTTGCACTTGCGTTCTCCCACTACTTAATTGTTCAGCATTTTCTGTTGTTTGGTCAATTAGTGGGAGATTGCATCTCTTAGGGAGATTCAAGCAAAGGTTGTTCTGCACTAATCTTCACAATTCTTAGCCGCTGATAATGCTTGGGTCATTGAACAGCAGAGGTGGCCAATCAGACTCAGGCCATATCTTTTGATCTCCCTTGCATCTTGATTGGATCCTCAAGTATAGGCTCAAAGACTGTCCCCTACATGTTATACTGTTTGCATAATGCTTTTAGTTTTTGAGCAACTTTTTTCCTCTCCACACTTTCGTTTTGTTTCGTTACTACCCTTTGCTGGCTGCTTTGGGGGGTACAGTTGATTTTTTTTAAACCCTTGGTGGTGAGAGAACACCACATAATGACTGTGGTGTGTCTCTATTTGACGCCAAGAGCACAGCTGCTATCATCTGTATCTTTTTGATTAGTTCGATCCAGCGGACGAAAACCTAGGAGCAGGCAATATACATAGATCTGCCTTTGAGAGGGATTACAATGGTTCCATCATACAGCTAGCGAAGTGTTTTCATGTTTACAGTATATAACTAGATGTAATGTCCCACTTTCTACATTTTTAACTCCTGTTTAATTTCAGTTCACATCCTTGCCAAGTCGTTACTATAACGACGGAACTGTTGTTAACTACACTTGAGTATCTACCCACTGCTAAATTGTTCAGCATTTTGAACGTATTAAAATGTATATCAGTATATTCTATGTATGTACGTATCTACCAATGTAGATGCAACATGAAAGAATGTAATAAGACCCTTACTTTATGGCTACGGTCATTGTGCTCTCCCTGTTTAGAAAGCTTAATAAACCTTCCATATTTCTTTCAGACCAGGATTTAGTTCTTTTCCCAATTCTTACCGAAATTGTAGTGCCACATGTTGTCGAGCATCGCTGTTTTGACCCTGCAAGGATCTTGTCCGATTCAGCTGTACTATCGCTTCTTCATAGACATGATGGTCTTCCTGATCTTTTGCCTTTGTTGATTAACAGCAGACAATTAGGACTGTTGTCTGTCTACTGGTACAATGTCTGGTGGTACTACTATGCCCGGTCGATTCAGTTACCCTCTGAACAGTTCTGTCCATCTCTTCAGCTGTTGTTGTGGAGGGGTTTCCCTGACTGTCTAGTAACTGGTTCGTTGCCCCCTAGAACTTGCTTGTCAATTTCTCAGTTACTGTATAATGGTCTTTCCGGTTTCACTGCTCAGGAGTATCACCTGTTTTTTGTTGTTTGTTTTTTTTGCCAGATCAGTGATGTGAAATCCTTTCCTCTTTTCAGTACTTTTCTGCACTACTTTAAAGGCTGCTGTGTACTCTACCTGTGCTTTTTTTTTCCTGACTAAATCCTGATCATGATAGCTGCAGCGTTCCCTTTTCTGACAACTACCAGTTTCTTTAGTGTATCATTATTTGTATTGCGTTTTCTGTTTGCTCAAGTCCTTTTGACACGTATCGTTTCAGATGCTAGTGTGTAACCTCTGTGTTTCAGTGTCATTTTCAGTGTCTTCCGACGGTACTTACCACTCACGGAATCTATGGCAGGACTGGATTTTGTCTAATACTGTATTGTTTGGTAGCATTTCAACCTTGTAGATTGTGTGCGTGTTGGATTCAGTAACGTGTTCCTTGAGTCTGAGATTTGCAATTATCAGTAAAGGACGAAAGTCTGAGAACACATCAGTACCTTGCATCATGCGGACGTTTGGACAAGATCATCTCAACCTCAGGTAAATAGGGATATGGTCAGACTGGTTTTTTGTGTGTAGTTTTCAGACCTCCCTGTGACTTTGCGAATCTCTTTATGACGAAGGATTCCTTCTCCGATCACCAGCTGATTCAGGGAACAGAGATCAGCAAAATTTCCAGATTTTCATACAACACACCTAATCCGTATGACCCCATCATCTCTTCGTAGCTTCTCTTGTTGTTTGAACCTTTCTGGGCATTGAAAATCGCCCATGAGGGTTTTGCCGTTCTTTGCTCCTCTTATGGGTTTTTTTTTTTTTTCTCATAAGGCTGGGTAACGTACCGCTGGGTAACGTTCACTTAGATGGAATTTTTCTTGCAGACTAGCATGAATATGATGATGCGTGAACTAACAGGTTTCCTGATGATGGAGGCAGGTTTTACTGTCTGCCCGTTACAGTTAATGACATCACACGTTTCAAACTTTATTGTTACAAAACAATGGCTCTGCTGCCATGTTAGCAAATGAATTTGACTAGTAGCTCAATGAAGAAAACACGAGGAGGAAGCAATCTGGCAGAAGTATGTCACATTCATTAGTTACAAAAAATTTCGAGGTTTGTGTGTTTTAAAGCATTGCGATTTAGGCCCAGTAGCATATAACAATTTGTAAGTGCATTTCACTTTTGCTAGGTACGGTGTGTGTGTGTGTGTGTGTGTGTGTGTGTGTGTGTGTGTGTGTGTGTGTGTGTGTGTGTGTGTTCCTATGCCATTTCTAAATCTTGTACATACTTTTTTGTTAGTGTACTTACAACTACATATTTAGCACTCTCCGAAGCATATTCTATTCTTTCTATCTTGTCAAAGCTGCTTTGAAAAATAAATTCTACCTATTTCTTTTTTTCACGTTTTAAATCTTTTACAAGTAGAAAGTATTTTCTAACCACGCTGAGTTTACATTGTTTAAAATCAAAGGTTTTCTCTGAGAAGATTTAGTGACGAAGGCTCAAATCAAACAGAAAATCGCAAAGGGTAAAGATCTACAACTTTTAACTAACATCTCTTGCCTTCTAGAATACATGTTGATTTCACCTATTGTGTAGTGCTGCAGGTACAACAATATCAATCAATCAATCAATCAAAAGATCAGCCAATTAGCAAATTAATCAGTCAACTCTCTCTCTCTCTCTCTCTCTCTCTCTCTCTCTCTCTCTCTCTCTCTCTGCATGCATGCATTCATTTTTTTTTGTTATATGGATAATTGAATACAGGTTATCTATATGCATGTGATCTGTGTTATGCGATAAAGTATTTTACGGCTTACGCTGTTCAGAAACTTCACGATTCTTGTAGTTTCCGATAGATGTGCAGATTTTGCTGTTCCAGGTAATGAAAATAAACTTGTAATTCGCACTATTTCTTATGAGTTGTCGTCGTTAAGATATTTTTCTTTTTTCATTCTGTGATCTCTCTCTCTCTCTCTCTCTCTCTCTCTCTCTCTCTCTCTCTCTCTCTCTCTCTCTCTCTCTCTCTCTCACTTTGTTTCCCTCTTTCTTTTTCAGTCTGTGTGTCAGTCTGTCTGCCTCTCTCTGTCTTTGTCTCTCTCTGTCTCTGTGTCTCTGTCTGTCTCTCTCGCTCTCTCTATCTCTCCCCCATCCCTCTCTACCGTTATCTGCCCAACATCATTGTGTCTAAATGCATGCATGCATGCATGCACGCGCGCGCGCGCGCGCGCGCGCGCGCGCGCGCGCGTGTGTGTGTGTGTGTGAGCGTGCGTGCGTGCGCGCGCACGCTTGTTTGTTTAGGCATCCATGTGTATATTTGTGTGTGTGTGAGTGTGTGTGTGTGTGTGTGTGTGTGTGTGTGTGTGTGTGTGTGTGTGTGTGTGTGTGTGTGTGTGTGTGTGTGAGAGAGAGAGAGAGAGAGAGAGAGAGAGAGAGAGAGAGAGAGAGAGGGGGGTGGGAGGTTCTTCAGCTAAAAATCACGAGCCAATGAAAAGCCCGATGACCCATCAAGAAACCCGAACAGCTGTCGGTTTATTTGGTCAACTGACTCCCCCTTAGACACATCAAGTAACGTGTATTCATTGGAGACAGGTTCTGTATCCTAACCCTTTCACAATAACCGCAAATCTGCCAATTTTAAGACAATGTTTTTGTTGTTCTTTTTGTACTCCCAGTTTATATAGAACAGGGAGCACTTTGCAATGGGAACAAAGAAATGCTGTCTGTGTGTCTGTCCGTGGTCAAAATGTTTTTCACTCGCTCCAGACAAAACTTCAGCGCCGATCTTTCTGAAAATTTGTAGGTATGTTCATTATGGGTCACGGATGATGCCCAGTGTTTTATTTGACAAGAATAGCCGTTGTTAACGGCTATAACGGCTCACAACGGTTTTTCTTCTTTATGGAATATCTCAGAAAGTACTCGGTCGATTTATAAGCGGTGTTTGCCGGATTTTAAAAATAGCTTTAGATCTAATAACTGACTGGTAGATCAGGGGTATTTTCATAGTAAACATGCTCTTGACATGTACACGCGTATTCAAGATCAACTGGGAGCACGTTTATATGCTTTGCATCTTGCTTATTTACACCGGGATGGATTTGCTTCCATCACTCCGCTCTCCCCATCCCCTCCCCTCCTACTCCCATTCTCCATCCATCTTTTGAAATTTAAGGCGTATAGACCTGGATTTATAATCAATTCTGTTTTGCATCTATTGGGAATTGGACTTAAGGGCTACACATTTTCATTTTTTTTCCTTTACTACCTTCCTATCTGTCCTGTGGAGCCCCGGCCCTCAGGGGCAAGAGGTTCAACCTGACTGTGAGATGGTCCGTTTTAGCTTATATGGTAGTACGCCTCTTCAGCCTCCAGCGTGCAGACAATAGGAAGCCTGATGAACTGTTTCACGCGGAGGGAAATTGCTCATGCTTCTCGGTTCGCTGTGCTTTCTTTTAGAAAAACAATCGATTTGTAGATCACTCGCTGTCGAAGGTGTGTGTGTGTGTGTGTGTGTGTGTGTGTGTGTGTGTGTGTGTGTGTGTGTGTGCTGCGTACGCAGAAAGGAAAGAATCATATAGCAGTGTTTCTCACCACCCAAGCAGGTAACTGGGACCTAAGCAAGCCTAATGAGCTCTTCACAAGAGCGAAAAAGATGTCTTTTGCTGGTCCTGTTGACATCCCCCCCCCCCCCCCCACCCACCCCCTCCCTCCTTTGAAGGAACAGGGAAACTAGTAAGCTCGCGTACAAGGGACGGATTTCACGTCAAGTCCTCTTCGCCTTAAACCCAAATCTGTTTTGTAAAGTCACATGTTTCTGGTGGGATCGTTTTTGGTGGTTCCTCCACTTCTACTTTGAAAAGTAACGGCATCTTACTCAAGGTCAAGGTATATATATATATATATATATATATATATATATATATATATATGTGTGTGTGTGTGTGTGTGTGTGTGTGTGTGTGTGTGTGTGTGTATGTGTGTGTGTGTGTGTGTGTGTGTGTGTGTGTGTGTGTGTGTAATACATCTGGGTCATGATGTCTTCATTTTAAGCAAAGGGAAAACAAAAAACGTTTTAATCTAAAAGATCTTTACCTTAAAATGATATGCATTTCACGAAATAACAGAGGACACTAACATCTGTCTATCTCTCTATCTATATACAAATCGTCCGTCATTCACAATAATCTAAATGGTATTAATATTATGAAATTGTACCTGGATATTTTGATAGACAGATAGGTAAAATAGGTAGGTAGGTGGGTGCATAGACAGATTGAGAGATTGGTAGATGAAGACAGAGATTTATAGATACCCAGAGTCCCACAGCTTTGTGGACGTAGGGGTCCAGAACTGTTAGTGGCACACTGTGTTCAGGCATAGTATATTGGAAAACGGAGTCCATCACTCTGCTACCACTATCTTATCATTATATGGCCAGAACACTAACCTTTTCACTACCGGAGGGACAGAGAGGATTTTCAATCTGACCCCACAGAGAGAGAGAGAGAGAGAGAGAGAGAGAGAGAGAGAGAGAGAGAGAGAGAGGAGACAGAGACATACAGAGAGAGAGACAGAGAGAGAGACAGAGACAGACAGAGAGAGAGAGAGAGGAGAGAGAGAGAGAGACAGAGACAGAGACAGAGACAGAGAGAGAGAGAGAGAGAGAGAGAGAGAGAGAGAGAGAGAGAGACGCTACGACGCTTCAGATACGCTTTTTTTTTACAATGGCCTTCTTATAGCCTTTATGTCAAGAGGGTATACATCCATTTTTACAGCGCCGAAACAATATAGTGCAAAGAAAAAAAAAAATATCGTTACTATTTATGTAAACATTAATGCTAGGACTCGAAACTATGTAGTAGGAAAAAGAAAATTACATACGTTTCATCTTTCAAAATGACAATGCAATTTTTTCTAGCAACATAACCATTCACACAAAAGTACCGCACACAGGCACACATATTCGTCGTAGTAAATCATTTTCGTTCGACCACTTGAAGCATGAACTTCCATCTCACGATTATACATAGTAGCGAAGAGAACGAAAACGTTTTTGAATAAGGTCATCAAGCCGCGTAAGGTACTTGAAAAACAAACAAACAAACAAACAAAACCTCAAATATTAGTAGTTGTTACTGAACTTATCTTTCTCCTGAAATAAGACGCCTCTGCAACATACTTAGCCAAGAGAGATGTTATCATATTATCGTCAGAGGATAGCAAACTATAAAGATATGATTTTTTGTAGCAATGATGTTGAAAAGTTGAGATTTTTCTCTGATATCATTATAAGCTGTACAATGGAATATAAAATGATCTTCATTTTCTCTCTCAGCATCTGTAGCCTACACATTACACACACAAGTCATCTACAGTGCATCCAGGATTAAACCATCGTCTGTTTGCATTCAGTCCAAGCGTTCTACTTCTGAATCTGGCGATCATATCCCTCTGCCATTTATCAGTAACTACAATGAGAATTTTTTCTTGCTGTAACATACTTTTAAAAGAATAGAACCATGAATATTTCATATTGTCTTCCATCTTGAAATGCCAGTTTTGTTTAAAACATGAAATAAGACGGTCTTTAAATTCCAACATGAATGTTCTTCTATCACCAACCCCCTAACTGAGCCACGCTACACCAAACCCGTTTACTGTCAAGACCCGCGTTACACTAAGCAACCCGGCTGTGCTTTCCTAACTCAAATTGATGCAATAACATATCATATGTGCTTGTTTACATAACTTGCTTGTGGGTAGCTGGGTAAGTTTCAGCCAATATTTAACGCATTTCCCGAAAGATCTTCCAGTATCACCATATGCCATTGTATTTGATGAATGCAATGGGATGTTTAGGAACCGTTTAGCAGCAAAAGTATGGACTTCTTCCATTAACACCTTTTCTTCAAGTCCCCATATTTCTGCTGTACGTGTTAACATTGGTTCTATTTGTGTATCAAATAACTTCCAAAATAGGAGGGATCAATTGCATTTATTTTTTTTTCATAGCGCTTAGGATTTTTCCCTTTCCTCCTATACATTTCAGACCATCCAGAATTTAAACCTAACCTCGTTGTAAAAATCATTCCTAGATATTTGCATGCATTGGTTACGGTTACTTCAGCATTAGAATAATACCATTTTAGACAAGTAACTCTTTTAGACAAGTAACCACCCACGCGAGAGAGAGAGAGAGAGAGAGAGAGAGAGAGAGAGAGAGAGAGAGAGAGAGAGAGAGAGAGAGAGAGAGAGCAACACCAAACGGTCGTGGTAAACACAAGGACAATGTCATAATATCCATTAGCATCTCACAGTGCTGGAATGGGAGGCGAAACTAAGCACTTCATTCATATTTCAGTAATTCTACACGCCAGTCGTTCCTGTCTCATCGTGCTTTGCAACCTAAACCTTCCTCAGCTGCTCCACAGCATCCATTGTCACTGTGAGAACTGAAGCCGTTTCTCTGTTGTCGCGCGGCAGGCGTTCAGGACTAACGTCCATTTTTGATGACAAGCTGGCAAGCCTATAATGAAGATCAGCCATAATGGACATACCTGCACACGTGGGATCTCCACCGAGAGAAATGGAAAAGATCAGTTGTTCATAACCCTGGTGGTGGGTTGAGATTTTGTAATTTGTTTATTTATATATTAATTTATTTCATCTTTTATTTATTTATTTTTTGTTTTGTTTGTTTGTATGCACAGGGGCACGCGCGCGTTTGATTGTGTTTGGACAGAGAGAGAGAGAGAGAGAGAGAGAGAGAGAGAGAGAGAGAGAGAGAGAGAGAGGACCACAAAACGAACGTCAATGTAATATGAGGTCATCGTGGTCGAGGAGTTATGCCCCTCACTCGATTACAGTACTTGGATGGGAGGAGAATGAAACATCCCATTCAGATTTCAGTTCTCCTGTATACGAGTCAGACGTTGTTTAGAGCTGTATGGTCAGTACATGCGACCTGTTTGCGATTCTTTTTATTTTTTTTTTTTTCAAGAGCTTTGTGTGCGTATGTATGCAGTGGGTGGTTACCACTTCCCGCGGTCACTGAGGAGAAACAAACAGGTTTCGAAATACCAGTATCTGACCAGAGTTTATACGTAGGCAAGTTTCCTCCCCCATTGGAGATTGTCTCCCCCTCAGAGACTATAAGCTTGCTGAAGGCTCATTTTGAGAAGCATTTATCATTCCCCGTTCATCCACTCAAGCACATACCGTTAGTTGGGCAGAATTATCTACCACTGCTGATATGAAAGCTTATTTCCTCCTATTTCTTGAATCTAAGACATAAGAGAGCGAGCTCTGTTTATAATTCAATATTTCTTGCAGTCATTGCAACACCAAGCTGCTCTTTAAGTTGCTGAAATGGTGCTCGGTTGCTTATCCTTGGAATTTATTAGTTAATTGTAATTTAGTCGTTTGCGGATTCATTCCAAGAACTGGCGCTCAGCACTTGTGTCTCTAAGAGGTTATCTTTTTATATTTTCTACTTTTCACAACAAAATGTGGCTTGTTTGCTCTTTCATGATTTTCTTTTGCTTCGTAGGTGGCTCCTTTGGTTGGTTTTTTTGAAAACTCAATGAACATACTACGGTATTGCACACCAGCCTTTTTCTGGTATATAATTCTTCTTAAAACCGAAAAGGCAGAGGAGTCAGGTTACCACTTTCCGCGGTCGCTGAGAAACAATCCGGTTTCGAATTACTGGTATCTGACCAGGAGTTATTACTGGTATCTAACCAGGAGTTATACGTTAGCGAGTTTTCTCCCCATTGGAGATTGTCTTCTCCTTGAACACTATAAACTTATTGCAGACTGATTTTCAGAAGAATTTATTATTACCCATGCATCCACGCCTGCTCATACTGTTAGTTAGGCAGAATTATCTACCACTGCACATATGAAAGCTTATCTCTCTCTATTTCTTTAATCTACGACGTAAAAACAACACCAACAAACTTGTTTCAAGCTCTCTGCTCTCTTCAGGGTGTTCATTTTGGGCACGCTACCGTGTTATATATATTGTGTGTGTGTGTAAGCGTGAGTTCTGCATGTGTTTCACGTGGCCTGTATCTTTTTACAATTTTGATTTTTTTTTGGGGGGGGTGCGTTCAGGGAGGGTGTGTTAAGGAATGGTGTGTGTTGACAAGAATTTCCATTTGTGCCTGCAATTGTTTATGATCTCAACTTTTTAATTCAGAGTTGTAGATGAGGTTTGCATAATATCAGCCACTTTTCTGTAGAACATAGGTTGCATTTTTTAGAGATATTGTTGTATGGTGCTGCTCTTTTTTTATAATTTTCCATGATATATTGTAGTCTATTTTTTTATCTTTAAGTTTCCAAATGTGTTTGCTTAGTTCTGTTTGGTTTTTTATATTTTTCATTTTTGAAGGACTGTTTATGGTTTGCATATCTAGTTTTGAAATGGTTTGCAGTAATCCCTATGTATGTTTCTTTGTCACTATCAGTTGTTACTGTGGCTTGGTATACAATATTATTGTAAAGGCATTTTATATTTCAGGGGGCATTGATCTTTTTTTTTAGCAGTTACAAGATGTCCTTTTGTTACCCTTTTTGGCTGTGTTGCCTTTAGTTTTGTTAGATGAGTCAATTATGTTTTTGAGGTTGGGCATACATGAATATGATAGCTTGATGGTGTTTTTTTTTTTGAATATTTTAGATAGTACATGTTCTTTTGGAAATGATGTTATAAGAGAATTTTAAAGAATTCTTTTCCTACATTAGTCTTTATTCTTCCATCATATGGGGGATTATACCATATGATCTTCCTTTTCCTGTTTTTCTTATTACTGTTCATGTTATTATCTGGGTTGTATTGTAGTTTGTAGTTGTAGCCACTTTTTTTCAGTGCCTCTTGGTATTCAACTGCTGCACTGTTGAATACTTTCTCGTTGCATGACAGGTTAGATAGTCTTTTGTTTATGCCATTGGGTATGGTTTTTTTAGGATAGAAGGTGGATGGTTACTTTTGATGTCTACGTAGATGGGTATATCATTAGGTTTTTTATATGGTTTGTATACATGGTCATTAAGGTCTCTAATGTTATGTCTAGGTAGTTTACTACCTTCTTGTTGGCTTCTACTGTGATTTTTAAGTTATGGCTTTGGAATTTTTTTGCAAAGTTCTTTTTTCTTATTTTCAATGGTTTTTGGTTTATTGTTTAGCGCGGCGAGGCCGTCGTCTCTGTACAAGCCAACCTGTTTACCAAGTGTTTTTCTGTATATTGGATAACATGAATAGTCCAACTAGTTCACATGTTTCGGCACCATCATATGAACCCATTGTGACATCAAATGTGGAATTATTGCTGTTTTTTTTTTTTGTCCAAGTATCATTACTGCTGTGGAGTAGAGTTTTTTTAGTGTGGAAGATGATTTCCATCTCAGCCTCTGTTATGTTTGTATATTTGTTAGCAAATTTTAAAGCTTTGGTAAGCAATTCCTCATCTATGGATGGATAAAAAATCCACTATGTCAAAAGTGATGAACACTGTGTTTTTCTGTTTGTTAATTTCCTTGAACCATTGGATAACTTCATAGCTATTTTTCCAAGGTTGTATTCAGTGTTTGATTTTATGTCCTCTATAGACTTTTCCAGAATTTTTTTGCTTATTTTGCCTAATTCAGACTTGGATGGGTTTATTAATCTACATGTTGGGTTGTTGGGGAAATTAGGTTTGTGATCTTTAAGTGTTATAAAAGCTTCTTTTATTGCTGTTGTTTCTATCCTATCATTTAGATCCATACGGTGCACAAGTTCTTTTTTTTTTTTACAAATGCTGTCATATGTGGTTTTATCAGTTTTTTTGTAGTTTTTCTGAATATTTTTGTTGAGGAGTTGAGAGTATTCATTAGGTTCCATTTTATAGAAATTGCTTGTCTTATCAGCCTTTACGAATACCTTTTTGTCATTTTGAATTTGTTTTATTTCATTTTGTAATTTTGTTTGGAAATTGTTGTATGATTTTCTGAATTCAATATTGGCTATTAGTCTTTTCATATTGTCTTCAAAAGGTTTCATTTCCTCTATTATAGGTGGCGATCTCCATGACTTAAAACCGTATGTTTTTTTTATCTTCACATTTTGCATCAGGGTTCAGGAAGAAGAACGCCTTCCATCTCATGTTGCGCACAAATTTTTCAGTCTGCTCTATTAGTTTTTTGATGTAAGATTGTGGGTTAGAAAACGGTATATTTTTAGTGGACTGCCCAAATTGATTTTCTCCATTTTAAGTTTAGGTTCTGTCAGGCTAGAGTGCTCAACGTAAGGAGCGATTATCACAAATAAAAGTGGAGAGCCAGCAAGAACTCTAAAAACGCTCAACCGGAAGGGAGCGACATAAGCGACATAAGTAAAAACCATTTGAAAATAAGAAAAAAAAGAACTTTGCAAAATCTTCCAAAGCCATAACTTAAAAATCACAGTAGAAGCCAACAAGAAGGTAGTAAACTACCTAGACATAACATTAGACCTTAATGACCATGTATACAAACCATATAAAAAAAAACCTAATGATATACCCATCTACGTAGACATCAAAAGTAACCATCCACCTTCTATCCTAAAAACCATACCCAATGGCATAAACAAAAGACTATCTAACCTGTCATGCAACGAGAAAGTATTCAACAGTGCAGCAGTTGAATACCAAGAGGCACTGAAAAAAAGGCTGGCTACAACTACAAACTACAATACAACCCAGATAATAACATGAACAGTAATAAGAAAAACAGGAAAAGGAAGATCATATGGTATAATCCCCCATATGATGGAAGAATAAAGACTAATGTAGGAAAAGAATTCTTTAAAATTTCTATAAAACATCATTTCCAAAGAACATGTACTATCTAAAATATCAATAAAAAAACACCATCAAGCTATCATATTCATGTATGCCCAACCTCAAAAACATAATTGACTCATCTAACAAAACTAAAGGCAACACAGCCAAAAAGGGTAACAAAAGGACATCTTGTAACTGCACTAAAAAAGATCAATGCCCCCTGAATAATAAAATGCCTTTACAATAATATTGTATACCAAGCCACAGTAACAACTGATAGTGACAAAGAAACATACATAGGGATTACTGCAAACCATTTCAAAACTAGATATGCAAACCATAAACAGTCCTTCAAAAATGAAAAATATAAAAAAACCAAACAGAACTAAGCAAACACATTTGGAAACTTAAAGATAAAAAAAAATAGACTACAATATATCATGGAAAAAAATTAAAAAAGAGCAGCACCATACAACAATATCTCTAAAAAAATGCAACCTATGTTCTACAGAAAAGTGGTGATATTATGCAAACCTCATCTAGCAACTCTGAATTCAAAAGTTGAGATCATAAACAATTGCAGGCACAAATGGAAATTCTTGTCAACACACATTCCTTAACACACCCTCCCTGAACGCACCCCCCCCCCAAAAAAAAAAAATCAAAATTGTAAAAAGATACAGGCCACGTGAAACACATGCAGAACTCACGCTTACACACACACACAATATATATAACACCGTAGCGTGCCCAAAATGAACACCCTGAAGAGAGCAGAGAGCTTGAAACAAGTTTGTTGGTGTTTTTTTTTAATCTCCTTTTTAATCATATTTTTAAAAACTTATGTCGCTCCCTTCCCGGTTGAGCGTTTTTAGAGATATATATATATATATATATGAGAGAGACAGATTAACATACATGTATACATATTTTATATATATATATATATATATATATATATATTTTTTTTTTTTTTTTTGACCACAATACCAGGGACCGGGGCACAGGACCGACAGATTGAGTTGCAGTTGAAACAATACAGATAGAAAGGCAAACGAGGACATGCCAAACAGAAATATTTGATGAACATTTCATACATGAAAATGGATTTTTTTTCCCCACGAGAACTCTACTCAACTCAAATAGTTTCATTGCAAAGGCTACCGACCTATTTGCAATGAGGTTGAAAAACAGAAGTAGAACACACACGCGCTCGGCGCATATACTGAAAATTATGAAAGAAAAATATTTGCGTAAGAAAAATTTGTGTTTTTCCTAATATTACACTGGCATTTGTGTTAACTGATAGCAGTTCTTCTCTTCGTTTCAGTGCTTTGAAATTGAACATAGCTACAGAGCGAGTTACAATTCTCTTTTCATTTTGCAGTAAAAAAAGAAGCAATGATACTTGATAAACATTTCTAGTATGAGGCAAAATGTATTTATCTCTCAAATTTCTATAGGATGGACAAACAATAAAGCAAATGTATTTCGTTCTCGATTTGATTATAGAATGGGCAGTTTTGGGAGTTAAGCTGTATCTTTGATGGACATTCAATCTCCCGAACACTTTGCGAGATTTAAAAATTGTAATATCAATTTAATGTTTCTAAGGCTGCCATAAGGATTTGAAAGACGATATGTTGAAAAGAGAGAGAAGGAGAGAGAGAGAGAGAGAGAGAGAGAGAGAGAGAGGGGGGGGAGACGCGATCAGTTTAGTCCATCAGTTTTCCCTCATATCCATCATTCCCTCCTCTCCTCTTCTTTTTTCTTCACCCCGCCCCTGAGGCTGAAATCAATCTTGGTACCCTGGGGAGTGATTCATCCACCTGTACCGATAGTAAGTGGTCAGGAACAATCTGCTAGTGCAGCGGACAGGGCAGTATTGGCCGATACGTTGAACAGAGAACATCTGTGCTTTGAATTTGTACCTCTGTCGATTCTCTTTGTGTTCAGTGCTTAAAGATCAATAACGTTGTCTTGTACTTGTGAAGCATGAAGCCTGTGGGGATATTCTCTCGTTCATTATTTGTGCGTACAAATGACGCTCTTCTGGATTATGCCTTTGACTGTTCTGTTACCGTTTGTGAAGAGCCAAAACGGAACAGACAATTCCACAGTCTCTGAAGTGTTGACAGAGGCCAAACTGCAACACAGACGCCAGGCTTCAGCAGACCTCAGCCTTCATCTTCAGAACCTGCCAGTGGCCAAGCAAAAAAATCCCTCCCCTGACTGTCTCCACCGACACTGGACGATTGGAGGTGCCTGTCAACATCTCCGTGTTCATCGGCTCTGTCCATAAAAGTCAATGATGCGGAAGAAACGATGACGAGCGTGATACGAATCCAGGTAGATTGGAAAGATAAAGCGCTCAAGTGGAACGCCTCGGAGTTTGGGCGGCGCGAAGAATATTGAGATGTCTGTGGATGCCGTTTGGATTCCTGAAGTTTTTCTGGCAAATTCTCTGGACTTTTCCAACATGCTTCTTGAGACTGATAAGCTTGACGTCAGCAGCGATGGATCGGTCACAGCGTTGTGCCATGCAACGAAAGAGACGACATGCAAGCTGGATTTGTCTTTATACCCTGTTGATACACAACAGTGTTCGCTCTTCTTCTACACCATTTCTGACGTCGTTTCTTTGGAGCTGTCTCAGTACGGAATGGTGGACCGAGACTTGTCCTTACTGCTGGCCTTTGAAAACCAGTGGCGTTTGGAAGGAGTGTCTTCTCTCTCACCATTCCAAACAGTCAACCGCTAAGTGTATCTGTGACCCTATCTTCCAGCAGCATTCAACTGGAAAGAAACAATCCCCCCCCGTATGTGTCACCTTGACCCTGAGTCGTAAGCCATTGTTCTATGCGATCTGCCTGCTGTTGTGCCCATGGTTATGACATCCTACCTCAACACGCTGGTCTTCCTTCTGCCTCTGCAGTCTGGAGAGAAGATCTCTCTTTCCTCGTCTCCATCTTCGTCTCCACCTCCGTCTTCGTCAGCTTCTACGAAGACGTCATGCCTCGTGGAATGGATACCGTTCCGATTACCATGTATCTCCTCGTTGGAGTGATCATTCAAAGTTTGGTCGTCATCTGCCTCACACTCCTGGTGTTGCGGCGATTCCACGAAGAGGTGGCAGAGGAGAACACCGCGGCTTATGGATCCAAGAAGGATGAGCCAAACATCCCCCTTGATGTAAATTCTCACAATACTGAATCTGTTGTTTCACATCAAAATACCATGACCGTTTCTGATCAGAAAGAATTGCAAGACCCCGTTTCTGACTTGGACGAGCGGAAACCGGACACCTGCGATATGGCTTCATCTCCCATGAAAATAATTCCAGAAATGCAGCGAAAACCCCCTGGCAACCAAAAGGGAGGCAAATCCCCCATGGGTAGGGTGACCTGACACAGCTATATTTTCGGAGCACTTTTCTTTTGCCAAATGGAAGGATGCAAAGCTAGCGGCTCAGTCTCTTGATCGGTGCTTCTTTGTGGCCACCTTTACTGCCACCACTATTTTCTTGTTCGTAACTGGATGGGAGCTGTTGCCATGAGCAATTGTACGTAAGCCATTCCTGAATTGCAATTTGTGGACATGAAAGAACATTTTGTTACGAATATGGAATTATGAACTGACAACCAAAGGAGAAACGGGACTCTCATGCATACTTGTACACGCGCGCGCGTGCTCGAGCGCGCGCACACACGCACACACAGATAGATAACTGGAGGATAAGATAGGCACACACACACACACACACACACACACACACACACACACACACACACACACACACACACACACACACACACAACTAATTAACAGCAGATAATTGGATGATCAGCTAGGTACGAATTCACGAAGGTATCACATTTTAGGCACACGTAAAGACTATACATTTAACTGATAGTTGTACCAATGCAAGAGATAAACGTTGCGATATTGCACATATGTAAGGATGGGTGTTCTTGAAAACTTTCTAATGATACAGATGTTGACATGTTTTAGTTTGTATGTCTTGTGGAAAAAAATGTATAGGGGAAGTGACTCTTTCAATCGAAAACAACCATTTACACACACCCCTCGGTCCCCCCGGCGATACAATAGTGTTGTTTTTAATCATGACGTGACTCAAAGGGAGGCTCCACGATTCGTTCCATCTCTGCAGAGCCCGTCCTCATCCGTGTGTCCTTCTGGGATTCAGATGCTCGCTCGATCTTTCTCTATCCCTCTTTTTTGTTTTAAAGGGTTTTTTTTTTTTTTGCTTTGTGTGCTTTTGCCTTTTCTTGCACTCTTAGTATTCTGCATGTCAATACAGTTTTATGTGGGAAACATTTCGGATTAAACTTCGTGTACTCCATTTTTACACTGTATATATATTTTTCAACGTAATAGTTGTTACTTAACTATCACGGCGTGTAAGATAAAGGGCTCTATAGCCTTTATTCTACACACACACACACACACACACACACACACACACACACACACACACACACACACACACACAGCACACACACACACACACACACACACACACACACACACACACACACACACACACACACACACACACACATACATTACTATGTATGCATGCATACTGAAGACAGCTTGTGTAGGCTGTTGACAGCCGTCCCTGCAGTAGCTTTCTTTGCCTTTGCTGGGATCACACATTGTAATCCCTCAGAAATGTGGTAGCTGTCTTGATCGCTTCCATTCATGATCTGTCACACCTGATCGGCAACGTTGTCTGCGCTGGTGGATGGTGTTGCTTCGGTGGCCGGCTGATTCAGTAGTTTCATCTATTTAGTCATGTTTCCGATGTTGTGACGCTGTTTTCTTGTTTGTGTTTGGTTAACTGATCTGCTGCAACTTGCCTGTCGGTCTGTTCGTTTACATGTAAATGTCGTCTAGGTTTCTCTGTCCAGCAGCAACCTTCGCTTGTTTATCCAGTCTATCGACGACTTGAACTCTCTTGTCTTTGTTGTGCCTTTCTTGACTTCTTTATGAGCAAACATATGTTCTTCCGTGCTCTTATTTCACGTGATGATGCCCTTCGGGTTTCAACCGCGTTTTTCCTACATTTCCGTTACTTCCAGTTTGTGCAGTATACCAGCTAAGTTGTGATCTTTGTGCAGTGTGTTTTTGTTTGCTTGAGATCTCTTTACACTTGTCATTCCAGATCTTCTTGGTGTAGTGTCAGTGGATTTTTATGTTAGTCACGATGTATTTGTAAAGTTCTCACAGCTCATGGAACCAATTTGATGGTCCGAGTTAGAATTTTTTTCTTGCATTCATTAATTCTAAGCATTCATGCATTGTACATTTGTATATGTATTTGATTGAGCGATGTGTTCCTTCAGTTTGAGTTTTGCAGACATTAGATGAAGATGGTAGTCTCATAACACTTCAGCATCTCGAGTCTCACGTGCATGGCTCGCCATGATCATGTAAACTTCTGGTACATTTTGATGTAGTCAGTCTGGTTCTTTGTGATGCAATCTGGAAGCCTCCATGTGACTTTCTGGAACCGTTTGTGATGGAAGATACGTCCTCCGATCGCCAGCTGAGTCAGGGAACAGGAACCAGCTTAGTCTTGCCCATTCGCATCGTTCCACTCTAATGTACGTGCCCCCATGACCACTCTGATCTTCTCTTGCCGTTGAAATCTCCCATGATGATTATGATGTCTTTCGCTCTATTTTTGTCCAGCACAGCTTGAATGCGGATATAGGTGTGTTTCTTATAAATCGATGCATTAATCATCCCCAAACATAATGATAGCAGGGGACTGGAATTTGGTCCTTAACCCTAGTAAAGACTATCACAGTGAAGTACATGAAAATAACGCTCGCGCACAGGAAGAAGCTACAGAAATAAAGTTTAGACTGGAGCTGCTTGAATCATGGAGAGTGCTGAACAAGACACGAGGTGGCACACCCGGAGAAGACCTAAACCGTTTTTAACAAAGCAGGCAGCAATCCATTTACGTGTCGGACACAAACAAAATGCGGATAGTGTGTTTGGATACAGAACATCTCTCTTTCTCTCCTCTCCCTCTCTCTCTCTCTCTCTCTCTCTCTCTCTCTCTCTCTCTCTCTCTCTCTCTCTCTCTCTCTCTCTCTCTCTCTCAAGGAAAGAAAAGCATATAATATGTTATATGATTTGGATGCGAGAGGAAGAGTAAACTTGGTTTCAAATGTGAGGGTTAGATTATATGAGCTTGGTTTTGGTTTCATGCGGTTACACAGGGTGTCGGAAATATGAATGATTTCCTTCGGATATTTTGAATAGACTAATCGATTGCAGATGACAAGAATGGTCATGTCATATTCAAGAAAGCGCGACAGTTTTGCTTTTTTTTTACAGACAGTTCAGAAGAATAGCTTGTGTTCCATCATATTCAATTAAAATGGACAATCATGTAAGGTACATTATGACAAAGTTCAGATTAGGTATTTCTGAACTTTCTGTTCATTATTATTGTTACAGGAAGCATAGCAAATGTGATCTTCTCTGTCCGTTGTGTAAAAATGCTGAAGAAAATGAGGTTCACTTTGTGTTCTGCTGTCCTGTTTTGAATTATGTAAGGAATCAACTAATTGATCAAAAATATTCTAAGCATCCTTCTTTATTTCGATTCTCATTACTCATGGCATCCACAAACGAAGCCACCATAAAACGTTTTGCTGTTTTCTTGTACAAGGCATTTTGGATTAGAAGTGTAGTATGCAGTTAAGAATTAATTGTTGTATACTGCTTGATATTCAGTTAGTCGATTACCTGTTGCACTTTGATGAATATTTGATTGATTTTTTCCTGTTTCTTTTTCGAAAAGATTTGTTCACATTACCCCTTCATTATGGGCTAGGGCCTATATGAACAAAACATCAGCTCTCTCTCTCTCTCTCTCTCTCTCTCTCTCTCTCTCTCTCTCTCTCTCTCTCTCTCTCACACATAATTATGCTAGTTTGTCTGCCGCCCACTCACTTTATCGTCAGTCATTTTATTTTATTTTTTTTATTTGCTTACAGGTGCTGGAGTTATCTTATTCAGCACAGCGTTTACATCATACATTTAGGTTCTTTCCAGTTCATAAATGTGAACGACGTTTTCGTAAAAGCAACGCTTTTTTTCTCTCTACGATTTCATGAAAATTAAATTTGTGTAATTCTAGTCTTGACCATGGTGTTTATTTCTATTTGTTGACATATCAATTTTTGAAGACAGTCTTTGTCTCTCTGTCTCTGTCTGTCTGTCTGTCTCTCTCTCTCTGTGCGAGCGCGCGCGCGTGCGCGTGTGCGTGCGTGAGTGCGTGCGTGCATGCGTGCGTGCGCGCGCGGGTGTGTGTGTGCGTGTGTGTATGCGCGAGCACGAGCGCGCGCGCGTTTGCGTGAGTGTGTAAGCGATTGTGTGTGTGTGTGTGTGTGTGCGTGTGTGTGTGTGTGTGTGTGTGTGTGTGTGTGTGTGTGTGTGTGTGTGTGTGTGTGTGTGTCTGTGCGTGCGCGCGCGTCATTCTTCTTTCTTTCTTTTTGTGTGTCCGCGCGTGCGTAAAGACGAAAGTACGTGCGTGCGCGCGCGCGCCTGTGTATGAGAGAGAGAGAGAGAGAGAGAGAGAGAGAGAGAGAGAGAGAGAGAGAGAGAGAGAGAGAGAGAGAGAGAGAGAGAGAGATTGTTGTGCAGTCAAACTGAGATTATTTTGTTTCTGTTCATCTGTGAGCTTGTTTGATAACGTAAGCAGGAATCCTTTGGAGTTATTGGCGTGTGATCATCTCAACATGGGAGCAAAACATATACTATTTATTCGTTACTTACAAGTTTCAAAAACGAAGTGACTAAGGGCGGAAAATGGAGCAACATTTAGAAAAAGAGAGGGGGTTAGTTACCGCTAAGGACATTGACAAACAACCCTCATTTTGATTGCGCGCCGAATATGACAAGATAAGTGGTTTCTCGTTCTTCGTTTTCACTGTCCTAAATGTCATTTGTTTTTGCCTGAAGAAGACCCAAGATGTCGAAATTAATTCTGTTTTGTCCTGCATTTTGTTTGTCTATGTCCTTGGCGATAACTATCATCTCTCTCTTTCTAAATGTTACTTACCAGTGACTATTTCCTGCTTCATTTACAACTTCCTTTCATATTGTGGAAAACTCTCAAAAACTCTAAAACTGTCCTTTTATCCTACCATCCCTGTTCTATTTCTATGCAAGCGGAAAAAATATTCTACGTCATTTGACCCAAAAGTTACATTAATTCTCACATACCCAGGTAGGGCACAGTGTTTGTTCCAGACTTGTATACCACCCCCCCCACACACACACACACACACACCTTCTCGTTTGATGAGGGCTTGGAACAGCCTACAGTGTTACTGACTGGAAGGTCTCGGTGGCCCCATGTTGACATGACTTTGCGAGTGGCAGAAGACTCAGACATTGATTGTGCCGCATTGAGCAAGTCGCCGATCCACAGTTCAATTCACTTCAGTAGTTATTTTAACGTCTGTTCATTATCGATGACATTAGACGATAATAAAAAGGCAATAGAGATCACTCAGAATGTCAGACCTACTGTCTCTGGTCATTTTCTCTCTCACCTCTCTCATTCACATGTTAGAATCTAGACGCTCCACTAAGAATACTTCTGAAATTACTTAAAAAAAGAAATCACAACACTCTGCCCAACTGTGACTGTACACTAACGTGTGCGATATCCGTGATACATGTGTCACATAAAATATGGTCAATGCTTTCAAAATATGCAGTATCTATACCTATAAAACTGTGACGCCCTGTTGAAATTCTAGAAATATACGATGGACAGAAATTTTTCCCTCACATCTGCACCTAACATCAGGAGAGAATTTTGTGCTCCATGTGTTTGACCTAAGCATACTGATTAAGAGTGCTATGAATCTTGGGCAGGAAGGCATTTCATGTGGCTTCTTAGTAAAGTTTCTGTAAGATATACAGTTTTCTAACGAAATGAAGTATTGTACTTCGCCGATCCACATGGAATCATGGAATCGTAAGCACGGCAGCTGGCCCGGCCCTGGAACAAAAGCCCACGCTGGCCTGTCCCCCGGGCAAGGTGGACAGTCGGCTCGCCAGCAGGTCTCCATCAAGCGTTGACGCCAACAGACAGACGCAAACAGAGAGACCTATCATGCTTTTTCAACTGGGCAACTAGTTTTAAAATCAAATAAGCCCAAGAGTCTCCACGACACTGCAACAACCAAAAGCAATCTAAAGCTCCCCTAATGTTATGATGTAAAGTGAGGTACACGTTTCAGACATTGCATGACTAGACGGAGTTTGGGGTTGATTTATAAACAGCCTGTACATTTTAATCTTGTAACTAAAGCGAAGTCTGTGGGCAGAATTGCGCGTTACTTGTTTCAGTCTAATCATTGTTCCTACTTCAATTTATGTTTGACCTATTTCTAATTCTGTCTGTCCATTTGAGCAAGCATTTTTAGGTGCACAAGCCCAAGGAAAAATCAAACTTGTGTCATTCTTGAGCAATTGTAACATCCCAACAATTAAAAAAGAAAATCAGTCGTACCAGAAAGTTACTCCTTCCACCTATAATAAGAGAAAAGGTGACGATCATTTCCATCAAAAGTCAGTGTATCACGTTTAATGGAGGACACTCCGTGAGTCCATCCTCTAGAGGACACTACCTGCAGCCGCTTCTCCACACAAATAAATCAAAAGTCAGTGTATCACGTTTAGTGGAGAACACTCCGTGAGTCCACCCTCTAGAGGACACCACGTCCAGTCGCTTCTCCACACAAAAATAAATCATGAGTTCTGTTAGCCAGTCAATGTGGCACCGTGGGTGGTGGTACTCTGGTTCTCTCACAACAGCCATTGCTCTCCGGGAGAAGAGAAGCAGTGTCACTGGGGTCCCCCCGTCAGGTCTTCAGGACTAAGATCCATTTTTGATAACATGGTGACCAGCCGACGGCAAACTCCAAATGTCATGGACATACATACGTACAAAGATACCTACGTACTGACCAGCCGACCACACAAAAAAAGAATGTAATGGTCATAGA
>JADBJO010002666.1:373573-383573 GCA_016801955.1 Conus betulinus | reverse complement strand
ACACACACACACACACACACACACACACACACACACACACACACACGTGTATATATCTGTCCCCCAGTCTGTCTGCTTGTCTGTCTGTCTATCCGTATGTATGAATGTGTATATGCATGTATGTGTGCCTGCCTGTCTGTCGGTCTGTCTGCCTGTACGTCGTCTGTCTGTCTATCTCTCTGTTTTTGTATCTGTCTCTCATTTTTCTTGAAGATATCTTCCTCTTTTCTCTTTCTGCATTCCTCAACAACCAATTCTTTCTCTTTCTCTGTCTGTGTGTCTGCATCTATTTCTCGCTACCCCCCCCCCCCCCCCCCACACACACACACACACACACCTCTCTCTCTCTCTCTCCGCTCCCCCCCCCCCCCCCTACACACACACACCCAAGTATGGATGTTGTAAAAAAGGAAGAGAGAAAGAGGAGAGACCATGCTGGCAGGGAGCGGCGGAGAGGCGTTTTTGACAACACACACGCAATTCAAATGACCTTTAAGACTGCCCGGGTGTTGAAGGAGGAAAGAAGTCATCCGCACGTCTGATGTGTCAATCCTAGCTTTTTGGAAAACGTCAGGAGAGAGAGAGCTCACTGGAAGATCAGACTATGAGAATGGGGGAGATGAAGGGCGTAAAGGAATGGAGGCAGAGGGAGGTAAAAGGGGAAAGTGGGTTATGGAGGAGCATGTGCAGACTCGTGTGCCTACTTCAGAAATTAAAAAAAAATGTGGAACTTTTTGGACTAAGGTTTACTTTTTTATCGTCAGTACAACAACTGCCATGTGTTAGGTAGTAAAAGTGTTGCAGCTATGTCCCAAAGCATTTTGTCTTGGCTGAGGAACACTTTTGTTTGACTCTGAAACGGAATGGCGATGGCAAGGAATTGCATGATATTTTAGAAGAAAGTGTTAATTGAAGCACTTCAATTTTGAAATCAAAGTTGTAGTAATGAGAGTGAATACACGAACGAAATAAAAAAGTTGACTTGTCTTCATGGCGGCGTTGCAAGGGAGACCATCATATGAAGAGACTGATCGTCATTCCTCATGCATCTTCCTTTGTCTGTCTGTCTGTGTGTATCTCTCTCTCTCTCTCTCTCTCTCTCTCTCTCTCTCTCTCTCTCTCTCTCTCTCTCTCTCTCTCTCTCTCTCTTCTCTGTTTCTCTCTGTCTTACACACACACACACACACACACCACACACACACACACACACACACACACACACACACACACACACATGCGCGCACTCTCTCTCTCTCTCTCTCTCTCTCTCTCTCTCTCTCTCTCTCTCTCTCTCTCTCTCTCTCTCTCTCTCTCTCTCTCTCATAAAAGGTATATAGAAAAATCAAACTCTTGCCCTTTTTGTAAGGTTACAGAAGACGAACATCATTTTTTTTTTTTGTATGTCCAGTATATCAGGAAATCAGAGAAAAGTATTTGACGAAAGTGTTTAGAAATTTAGACGAAAATACACATTTGACACTATATCTGCAGAGCGAAAGCAGGTTTATTACACACGTTCTGTTGCAATGTTTATTCATTATGCTTTAAAAAAAAAAAAAAGAAGAAAATGCGAAATTTATTTCAAACTGTGTATTTTTTTGTGTTTGTTTTAGTATTAAAAGGGTAAAATGGGGAAACCGCATAGAAAATACCTGAAAGCAATTTCCCAGTTGGTTTATCCTATGCAGTTTGGAAATGATATATTTTTGTTTTGTAGATTCTTTATAGTTTGGTCTGTGTGAGTTCTTTTCTCATTTTGTGTCTGTACATGATACATGTATCTCCTTTGCATACAGGCCGGTGGCCTTGCAGTAAACTTGTTCAGAGTTCAGAGTTCTCTCTCTGTGTAGATAAAGTAACTTTCAAACCAAGTTTAGAACTGAAATTCAAGTGATAAAGTTTCTCCATGCTTACGGCTGCATGACATAGTGCCTAAACATGAACCTTTTCCCTGGTGCCAAAGGATGAAGTATTACAGAACAGAAAAGTCATAACGACAGCCGTCATTTTACTTTAAGACCGAACGTAATCCGTGACTTATTTTAAGAAGATTTCAGCGGCTTTACTACGTAGTCTCAGCAGCAAAACTAACGCTTTTAGATTGACATGATTGCACTGGTCCATAGTTATAGCGGCGAAAGCCATTGGCAAAACTGTGGAATGCGCTTTGAAGGACTTTAAGTGGTTCTGCGCAAGTGCAGTGATTTGCTGTATTCGGTGCATTCAGTGGTCTCACGGGTCAAGCAGCTTTCATTACGGAAAGCTTGGCTGGCCTGGCCTGTAGAGACTGGCAGAGAATAAGGTAATGCTGCTCACAGGCCAGCCGACTGCTAAGGACCATAAAATGGCTGTGGCCGAGAATGGAGCTTTGTGTGAATAGCGGGGAGATGACAGGAGAAGAATACTCTGCAAGTTTCCTGTCCCCAGCCTCTTTGTCTATCACACCTTGAGGTTGCAGCCAGTTGTGGGCTTGGAGTAAAGTGGTAGGCTTCTGCTCCTGATGGTCGTCGGGGCGGCAAATCGACGATAATAGGACGCAGCTTACAGTCGGTTCATATACGTGGCGGTGGCCTTTTCTTTCAGCTCGTTGGTTTGACTGTGGAGTGGTCTGCCCCTGCTAGCTGGTGGCCAGGTCTGTGATGATAACAGGCATGCTGGTGACATTGTAGGTACCTAATTCGGTTTGTTTGTTTCTGTTCCATCTTCTATGCCACCTCAGTGGCATTGCACCCACGCCGCTCATTCCTACCTCTCGTCCATAGCCACAGCCCGGCCCCATTCCCCGTGCAGCCCCGGCACCGGCAATCCACAGGGAGCAGTCAACGCCAAGTCGTTAAGAGGCAACCCACCGGAGGAGACTCTGCACTGCTGCCGAATCACTTCGGTGGAGTTCAGTTGTACCTGTTCTGATCCTGCATACGTAGGACACCACCTACCAAGCCCTGCTACGGACAATATTGCTTGGTCGCGCGGAGCCGGCGTGAGTTAGCTCTCTCTCCGGAGGGCGCCACCACGTCCGTCCAACGACAGCGTCCCCTCCCCCCCCCCCCCACCACCCCCACCCCCCGTCCATAAATGAACCGATACCAGTGACCTCGACAGAATGAAACCAAGGGCTTAGACGTGGAATGGATATGGACACTGAGGTCATTATGAGAGCAGGACATGAGGGGTCACAGAATCTAAGACTTTCTTTGATGCTTATGTGGAGAGAGAGAGAGAGAGAGAGAGAGAGAGAGAGAGAGAGAGAGAGAGAGAGAGAGAGAGAGAGAGAGAGAGAGAGAGAGAGAGACGCGCACACATACACGCACCACACACACACACACACACACACACACACACACACACACACACACACACACACACACACACACACTCAAAGAGACAGAGTCAGAGACAGACAGACACACACACACACACACACACACACACACACACACACACACACACACACAACACACACAAAGACACAGAGTCACAGACAGACAGACAGACAGACAGACAGACAGACACACACAGACACACACACACACACAACACACACACACACACACACACACACACCACACACACACACACACACACACACACAAAAGAGACAGAGTCAGAGACAGACAGACAGACAGACAGACCCCCCCCCCCACACACCCCCACACACACACGCACGCACGCACGCACGCACGCACGCACGCACGCACACGCACGCACGCACACACACACACACACACACACACACACAGACAGAGTCAGAGACAGAGACAGACAGACAAACAGACAGACACACAGACAGACAGACACACACACACACACACACACGCGCGCGCGCGCGCGCACGCACGCGCATACTCGCACGCAGATGGAAACAATCATTCTATCAGACATGAATTTAAAATTTTCCAAGTTTTTTTTTTTTTGTGTTTGTTTGTTTTAAGAAAGGAAGACATTAAGCAGATGTAGAGTAACGGGGCGAAGGGTCTCTAAAGGGAGGAATTCATGTTAAAAAAAAAAAAAGGGGGGGGGGTGGATAACACCACAGCGCCCGGCATTAAAAGCAACAACACGCCCTGGTAGGCCCCGTACGTTTTCTGACAGCTTGAAGACAGGAAAAATGCCTTAGAGAGTTTTACAAGAGGTCCTTTTCCCCTCTCTTTGGCATAAGACAAAATCGAAAGGCAACTGTACGTTTTAAAGACAGCCTCTAACGGCAAAACTACGATTTTCAACAACTATTTTTGCTTGATCCAGATAGATGGATTTAGTTATCATAGCTAATCTATGCCGAAAGCAGAAAGGGTGATTTCTTGACCAAGGGTGAATTTAGGACCATACAAAGTAGCTCTCTCTCTCTCTCTCTCTCTCTCTCCTCTCTCTCTCTCTCTCATCTCGCCTCTCCTCTCTCTCTCGTCTCCTCTCTCTCTCTCTCTCTGTATAGAGATATGTAAAGCGCGAAAAAAAAAAGAAGATGAATGCATTTTCTCTGCTTTGTTGTCCTGTCCTGCAAGGATTTAGGTATGAATACATACCTCGGAAATTCTTTTTGAAAACCCTGTTTGCTTCCGAGCTGCTCTCCTCATGGCAAATCAAAAGGAAGATGTTCTGAAGAGCACGTGCATTTATTTATATAAGGCCTTTAAAAGGGCGCAACTATTATGGTCAGTTAAAGGAATCCAACTCTGGTATTTATTGTGTACATTTTGTATGCTTCTCTGTCAGTTTCTTGTTGTCAACTATGACATGCCACCGTGCTGTATGAGATCATCAGTATTGTTGTATTGTACCCCATCAGAAGGGGCCATGGCCTATACTGGAATCTTTTTGGTTCGTTTGTTCTACTGAATCGACGGAATTTTTTCGTTCGTTTGTCTCTTCTCTCCCCCTCGCCTCTCTCTCCCTCTTCCCCCTCCCCATGCACTCTACTGCTGCTCTCTCTCGTCTCTCGCTCTCCTCCCTCTCTTCTTGCTCTCATCTCTCTCCTCTCCCTCTCTCCTCTCTCTCTTCTATTCTCTCTCTCTCTATCTCCTCTCTCTCTATGTATGTATATATACATATAACATTATATATATATATATTCGTATATATATATATATAATATATATATAATATATATATATATATATAATTATATATATACACTCCAGATATGCACCACACCAAGGAAAGGTTGTTCTGCACAATTCTTAGCCCGCTGACAATGCTTGAATTATTGAACAGCAGTCCATATCTTTGATCTCCCTTGTATCCTTAAATGGATCCTCAAGCATAGGCTCAAAGATTGTCTCTTGCATTTTATACTGTTTGCGTAAGGTTTTAGTTTTCAACAACAATTTTTCCTCTCCACACTTTCGTTTTGTTTATTCTACTACCTTTCGCTGGCTGCTTTGGGGGTGCTGTTGGATTCCTTTTCGAACCCTTGGCGGTCGGAACACCACAGAATTATGGACTGTGGTGTGTCTCTATCTGACGCCAAGAGTACAGACCCAATCAGCCGTTTCTCCCTGATAAGTCCGACCCAGCGGATGAAAGGCCTCGGAGCAAGCGATACAAAGGCCTCGGAGCAAGCGATACATATAGACCTGTTTTCGAGAGGGATTGCGATATAGACCTGTTTTCGAGAGGGATTGCGATAGTTTCCTCATGCAGCTAGTGAAGGGTTTACATATTTATGATATACACTTTCCCAATTACTCATCTTCAAGTTTTTGTTTTTTCCCCCCTCTCAATATCAGATCTTTCCCAAGTCATTACTATAATGATGGAAGAATTGTTAACCTGTACTTGTTTTTCCCCACTACTTAATTGTTCAGCTATATATATATATATATATATATATATGTGTGTGTGTGAGAAACACTGTACGGTCGGCAGTAATTATACAATGACGACGTTATTGGTACTTATAATAGTGATGATGGTCATGATATATATATATATATAGATATAATACCTTTTCCTTAGAGAATAAAAGCAGACGCGTGTGAGTACAGCTACTGGAGCTTTTTGGTAGACTGTTCATCTTGAACTACTTCACCGTCATCTCCATCGACAGCAACAAACGAACAACTCATGTCCAGACTGAAAATGAAACTTCACAGAAATATTTCTAAAAGGCCCAATCCCATCCACAGCCAAGAGTATTTGTAAGCTCAGTCTTGGTATGTCTTCTCACGAGGATTTCAGAGTGGATTCCCACCCCACACACAGTGTATACAGTGAGTTCTGATTCAGTCTTCATATAAGTAATGTGTGTAGTTGGAGGAACGTAGTGTTTTTTTGTCCACACATTCATTGCGAATGTCGTAGAAGGAACGAAGTATTATCTTTTTTTTTTTTCATTAATCGGACTTTTGCGAAAGGAATGGGGTGTCATCCCGTCCGCAGATTCACTGGAATTTTCGGGGAGGAATGAGGTGTTTTTTAATGTCGGCAGATTTATGAGAATTTCGCTGGAGGAATGAGATGCTTTTTAAGTCGGCAGATTCATGGGAATTTTGCAAGAGGAACGGAATATCTTCATGTCGGCAAATTCATGGGAATTTTCCTGGAGGAATAGAATGTCTTCATGTCGGCAGATTCATGGGAAGTTTGCAGGAGGAATGGAGTGTCTCTTTATGTCCGCAGATTGGAATTTTGCGGGAAGAACGGAGGGTCTTCGTGTAAGCAGATCCATGGGAACTTTTGCTGGAGGAATGAAGAGTTGGCAATTGACGGGGATCGTTGCAAGAGGAATGAAGTGTCTCACTGTCGGCAGATTCACGGTGAATTTACTTTAGGAACATAGCGCCTTCATGTTGATAGATTCATGGATATTTTTTGTGGGACGATTGTAGTTCTTCATGTCGGCCGATTCATGATGATTTTTGCTTGAAGAACGTGGTGACTTCATGTCAGTGTGACTCACGGGAACTTGTGGTGCAGGGACGTACTCGTATATTATGTTCTGTCTCCAAGTCGACCGATCCATGGGGTACGTTTATTGAAGGAGCGTAGTCTCTGCAAAATGATAGATTCTTGAAAATAGAAAAAGAAACAGTGATTGAGACAATGTAAATTGATCTCTATTCCAGAAGAGGATATTGCCTTGATCTAGCTCTGCCCACAAACCCTCACCCCATTCATCTTCCCTGCTCCCTCCCTTATGCATACATACTCATAAAGAGAGAGAGAGGAGAGAGGAGAGAGAGAGAGAGAGAGGAGAGAGGAGGAGAGAGAGAGGAGAGGAGAGAGAGAGAGAGATGGGAGAGGAGAGAGAGAGGGAGAGAGGAGAGAGAGAGAGAGAGAGAGAGAGAGAGAGAGAGAGAGGAGGAGAGAGAGAGAGAGAGGAGAGACAGAGAGAGACAGAGAGAGAAAGGAGACAGACAGAGACAGACAGACAGACAGAGAGACAGAGAGAGAGAGAGAGAGATTGACGAAACTATTAGGTGTATTCATAACATTCCTTTTCTTTCTCCTCATGTTTTCAGTCTTTGTGTTCCTTTCTTCCTTTTACTGTTCATTGTTTTAATCAGATTCAATTTTTTTAATATTTGATAAACAGAAAAAAAAAAAACACGTTCTTCGCGTGCGTGGCAAAAAAAAAATGGCTAAATGCCAACATTTATTTTCTATGATAAAATGAGAGAGAGAGAGAGAGAGAGAGAGAGAGAGAGAGAGAGAGAGAGAGAGAGAGAGAGAGAGAGAGAGAGAGAGAGAGAGAGAGAGAGAGAGAGAGAGAATGAGAGAGAGAGAGAGAGAGAGAGAGAGAGAGAGAGAGAGAGAGAGAGGGGGGGGGGTTGTGTCTGCTCAGCAAATCCTTCCCCGCAAACCAAGCCAACCTGGTATCCTGCATACGAATATAATCTGGAGGAGAAACAAATACACAAAAAAAAAAAAAAAAAAATAATAATAATAATAAATAAATAAATAAATAAACAAAACCCACTATCTCCTGCCTGGCCCGTAAGCTCTGAAGACATTGAACCTGACAGCACTATACTCAATGGCACTCTCCAACTGCCAGTGACAGTCTGCGACTAGGAAGCTTCTTACGGAGGGATTTCAGAAGACCAAGGAACTCTGATCATCACTCCTCACAACGGCAGAGAATCCGAAGTTGTCAGACAACAAAGTAAGACTTGACATAGGAAAATAAAAACACTGTACGAGACAGACGGGCAAATCCTCTGCGTGTAAATCTTCCCCGCAAGCACGCGCACTTGCGCTTACTGTTGAGCGCACGCGGGCGCGCGCAAGCGCGCACGTACACACACACACACACACACACACACGCGCGCGCGCACCTTGCAACCCAACGCTTAGAGGCAAAGGGACGTTGTTCGTAGTATACAAATAGGTAATAGACCCATTAACCAGGGTGCCTTACCCACCGCACATGGTCGAACTGTGTCAAGAAGGACGAAGTGGTCAGGTGACAGTAGACACCTAGGTAGTAGGGGTTCGGACCTTCCCGATAATGAGAGGAGGGAGGGACGTAACCACTAGGACCTCGGTGCATCGAGTGGGCGCTACATACTCAGTCAGCTGAGGTCGCTTTGTAAACAGTAATTGAAGAGCAGAGTCTTGGGCTCGTTCAGATGGTATTGCCGTGGGGCACTGAGCTGGTTCTATTGTCAGGCTGGTTGAATGCGCGTGGACGTTGTTGTAGCTCTCTCTAAGATAATTACCGTGTTAAGTGACCCCCGAAGTCGGCGGGAATTTTCGATGTCCATTTGGTGCCAAGTGTTTGTTGCTAACCAATTAGGTAGGGACGTGTGTAAATGCTCATGTGTAGAAGAATGTAGCGAATGGAGAATTCAGGGTACTTGTGAACAGGGGGGTTGAGAAGCAGCATGGACAAAGGCATGTCCCGAAGGGGGATCCTTTGTTTGCACCCCTATATAAACTGAGGGAAGACAACGTCAGAGAGAACAACACACCAGGAGAGAGAGAGAGAGAGAGAGAGCAGGGAGAGAGAGAGAGAGAGAAGGGAGGAGAGTGAGCAGGGACTAGGGTCAAGAGAGAAACGTGGTCTGGGAGATAGAAGAGACAGCAAAGTCTTAGGGTTAAAGACAAGCTGGAAGAGAAGAAACCTAAGTTTGAAACCCAGAGGTGGGTGAAGACAGACAAAACTGATTTGAACCCAGAGGTGGGTGAAAGAGACGAAGAAGAAGAGTTCTACGTCGAGATCCCAGAGACGACCACGAGACCCCAGTCCTGATACCTGGAGCCAGTCAACCAAGGGCTTCACCATCAAGCAGTGCTGAAGAAGAAGAAGACGTGAAGAGACTTTTTCAAGAACTGTGGTGTGGTGTGTGAAAGCGTGGTTGTGTGTGTGAAAAAAACTGGCCAGGTAAGAAGTCATTTTATTATAACCCCGGGATTAGGAAGTATTGATCTTTTATGTGTTGATTTGTTCATTTTGTGTAATTGGATTTTTTCATGTTTGATTATAAGTAGCATAGAAAATGTATTTCTTGTTCTCAGTCGTGTTAGGAGAGAAAACGAATGCGTGACATCCCATTCCCAGAGAGAGGTGAATGTTTGGTGGCGCATGAGTGTGCATATGCGTGTATGAGTGCAGAGATAACCTTGGTGTGTTACCTGACTAATAATACATCAACTTAGTGCACTTAAGCAATACCATCACGATAGAGGATAATCAACGTCAAAGACAATATTTGAGCCTCTTCTGGAGGATCTAATAGGAGGAAAGGGGAAGTTAAATTGCGGGGAATATATATGCGTATAAATGACTACATCACACACACAGAGAAGGCGTGCCCTAGAAAAAATCATGTAAACTGAAAGTTTTCTTTGTTGATGCATTCATTTTTTTTTCTTCGTTCCCTTTCCACTTCTTTTCTCCCTCTTTAACCTTGTTATGTTTCTTTCCTCCCTTTTCTTTTCCTTCAAAGGCACCCCTCCTCTTGACGTTATGCTTCCTGTATGCACTTACAACTTTTTTTTCTTAAGACAAATCCTTTATCGGCTTATAACAAGTTCATAAGGCCAGCTGACAAGTTTC
>JADBJO010002666.1:358573-368573 GCA_016801955.1 Conus betulinus | reverse complement strand
TGTTTTGCTTCTGTTTATCTTTGACAATACTGATGTTTTTCTTTTCTCTCTTTTTGCAAGCACTGCCTCTGAATTGTTGTAGTCTACTTCTGGCATATTTCAACTGACATTATATTCATGAATGTGTGTGTGTTAATTACATTTTTGCCAGGTTTGGAGTGAGACGTCTTGATTCAATGACTTCAAAGAATTTTCAACTTAAACGTCTACGTCTCTGGAGGTCTGTCAGTTGTGTTCAGCTCCCTGAGTTTGCGCGTGTGTGCTCATCTTTCTGTATCTGTAATGTCTTGCTGCATTCTGGAGATAGTGTGGCAAAGAAGAGTCATTTGTAGAGATGTGTGATCATGGCCCTGCTTCCTACTGGTAGAGAGTGAGAGTTGTGTATTGCTGCTGAAAGGTATACTCTGAAAAAGGCTGGGGTCAGGACAAGCCGCAGTGGCGAGGGGGGGGGGGGGGATGTCAAGTCTGTTGAGGGAGGGAAACTGCACACGTTGCTCTAGATTTCATAGAAATGAGGTTGTAAGGATCAGATGGTGGATCAGTACTTGGCTGGGTGGAGATGGTGGTAAGGGAAATGTAAAGAGTACTTGGCTGGGTGAAGATGGTGGTAAGGGAGATGTAAAGAGTACTTGGCTGGGTGGAGATGGTGGTAAGGGAGATGTAAAGAGTACTTGGCTGGGTGGAGATGGTGGTAAAGGAGATGTAAAGAGTACTTGGCTGGGTGGAGATGGTGATGAAGGAGATGTAAAGAGTACTTGGCTGGGTGGAGATGGTGGTAAGGGAGAGATGTAAAGAGTACTTGGCTGGGTGGAGATGGTGGTAAGGGAGATGTAAAGAGTACTTGGCTGGGTGGAGATGGAGGTGAAGGAGATGTAAAGAGTACTTGGCTGGGTGGAGATGGTGGTGAGGGAGATGTAAAGAGCACTTGACTGGGTGGAGATGGTGGTGAGGGAGAGTAAAGTGTCTGCCGAGGGGGGAAAGTTTGTAAGCAGCAGAAGACTGGAGACTTGCAGGTGGTGAAGTCATGTTGTCTAAGATGGGAGAGGCAGGAAATGTTGCAGGAGGCGTAATGCAGCCTAAGCCAGCCTCATACCCACACTCAGGGAGAGGGTGCTGGTAATGCGGACAGGGAAGAGGGTGTGTGTGTGTGTGTGTGTGGGGGGGGGGGGGGGGGCTATACCACTTATGTGCCACTAGTGAAGTTTTGGGGTGTTTCTGCTCTTGTCTCTGCAGATATCTACAGCGCAGCCAACTGAGAATCAATATTTTTCAGTCTGTCAAATCCGTGTTCGGCCTGATCTTGGACACACATTCCTCTGTATAGAAATGGTGTTCTGTGCATAGTGCACAAAGACTGTAAGCAATCAGCATTGCTCTTAAAAAAAAGTTGTAATGGGGGAGCTCCATAGCTTGCTAGGCAATTGGATCACGTGTCAGAGGCTACACTTGAAAGCACACACACACACACACACACACACACACACACACACACACACACACACACACACACATATATATATTATATATATATATATATATATATATATATATATATATACATTTTCTTAAAAAAAAGAACATGTAAAATGGCGATTGTTATGTTCCACAATACTCTTCATAAAGAACAATTCTCCATAAACGCTGGCAGGCTTGCTAAAACTCATATATCCCTTGACATGGACCTTCTTCAACGTAGCGCTGCCCCACAGTTGAATCAGCTGACAGTCATACGGCACGCGGTGCAAGGCATTAGCATTTTCAATAGATGATGGGTCATTGACTGCAGGAGGGAATCAAATGCTGGACACAGCAGTGACAATGACCATATTCATTTTTACAAGTAAGGCGCAAGGTGCGCTGTAGTGACTGCCGAATTCTCCAGCCGTCAGAGCACGCTGGTTACCGGGCCGGTTTCTGACACTGTAGCGACACGCGGTCCAGCACAGGCAGTAAGTACTTCATACACTTCTCCATACTTCACATCACTCGTCACCGTCATTTTCTCTATCACAGACGCTTCAGACGCTTCAGATACGTTTTTACTGACATGGCGTACGTAGCCTTTATGTCAAAGGGGTATACATGAATATTTGCAGCGCGCCGAAAAAAACGAAAGGTTTTGATGCAAAGAAGCATAAATTGCAACGGATGACGTAAATGTTAATGATGAGGCTCGAAGACATGAAGAAGTAAAAGAAAATAATGTCTGCGCTTTTTTTTGTCACTCGAAATGAATACGTAATTTTTTTTAAGTCACAGCATGGTCATAAACACAAGGGCCTCACCCAGGCACATATATTCACCGTTATAAATCTTTCCTGCACTGTCACATCTATCATCACCGTCCGCTTCATTATTAACTATACTAGTGCAGAAAAAAATTTTTTTTTTATAAGGTCATCATGATTACGGAATACATAAAAACAAACAGCTCAAACATTAGAAGTTCTTATCGAGCATTTCGTTTTCCTAACATTAGATGCCTGTGCAACATACTTAGCCAGTAGAGTTAGTATCATGTTATTGTCAGAGGACAACAGACTATATGGGTTATGATTTTCTGTCGCAGTAATCTTGAAAAGTTGACACTTCTGTCGGATATCGTTATAAGCTGCACAATAGAATATAAAGTGACTTCATTTTCTTTCATACCATCTGTACACATTACACACAAATCGTCTACAGTGTCTTCGGGATTAAACCATCTTTTCTTTGCATTTAGTGCAAGTGTCCTACTTCTAAATCTAGCGAACATATCCCGGTGTCATCGAGAGAGAGAGAGAGAGAGAGAGAGAGAGAGAGAGAGAGAGAGAGAGAGAGAGAGAGAGAGAGAGAATACCACAAAAGCATCATTCTTTAGATTAAGATGAATGTTGGATTGCTTTAATCATTAGCGTTATGTCAATGTACATCGATCTTGCACCTCTCAGTCTCTGTTGAATATAGAGAAAAACTCGTCCCCCCCCCCCCCCCCCCCCCCCCCCCTCCCCCTGCGAAGAGGATTGACGACATGGCGGAAAATGTCACCGTTATCTTATCACTCCAGTTTTCTACCGTGCAGCAAACTACTTTTCTAACTGGGGACAAAAAATGCACTTTGAAGTGTATAACTAGCTTTCTTTGTCTCTGTCTCTCTGCTCTTTCTCCCGTCTCTGACGCTCTGTCTGTCTCTCTCTCTCTCTCTCTCTCTCTCTCTCCTCTCTCTCTCTCTCTCTCGTGCTCGCTTGTGTAGGCTTAACAATGGTTTGAGGGTGTTAGCGCTAGCACAGTCCCATAGAGTAGATCCATAGTCTATGTATGATTGAATATGAGACTGGAAAAAGAGCTTGCGTGAATGTAGGTCGGGGAAGCGTTTGATTTTGGAGAGTTGATAAATTTTCTGTGAAACTTTTTTGCATAGTGAGGTTATGTGAGCTTGCCAACTCATATTATTATCAATTGTTATTCCTAGCACTTTGAGGTATTTAACCTGTTCAACGGGTTCATTTTTAAGATGTACAGGAGGAAACTTAATAGTGAGATTTTGTCATTTTTGCCTGGTTGTGATGAGCATGGATTTAGTTTTTTTGAGGGTGAAGCGACATGTGATTTAGTTCAGTCCATTTGACGAGGTCATTCGCACTTTCTTGTAAGGTTTGTGCAAGAACAGTAACATCAGAATGATTTTTATGTATTGTTTGTATTATCAGCAAAGAGTTCACAGGTGGATGTGATATGGAGAGGTAAATCATTGATGTAAATTGTGAACAGTAAGGGACCCAGGATAGAGCCTTGTGGGACGCCATAGGAAAGTGTTTGAAATGAAGAGTAAGTTGTATTAATTTTTACACATTGTTGTCTATTTGTGAGATATGAGTGAAAAAGCGTAAGAGTTTTTTGTGGATAAGCCATATCATTTTTTAATTTTCTAAGAAGAAGGTTATGGTCTATACATCAAATGCTTTTTTTTGAAATCAATGAATAGGACACCACAATATCTGTTGTTGTTAATGCTATTTAGCCAGTCATCAACCAGGTTGATTAGGGCTGAGTGGCATGAATGGTTGTGTCGAAACCCGGACTGTCTTGGATGAAGCAAGTGGTATGTATTAAGGTGGTGTAATGTGTGTTTGTGTATGTGTTTTTCCAAAGGTTTGGAAATAGTGGAAATGATGAGATTGGTCTGTAGTTTGCAGGGTCTGAGCTGTCACCTGCTTTGTAGATAGGTATGACTTTCGCCTTTTTGAAACTATCGGGAAAATGATTTTTGTGTCGATGCATAAATTGAAGACGTATGTTAACGTATCTGTAATTGCTGGAGCTGATAGTTTGAGGATTTTGCCGTCTAGGCCATCCACCCCGCAGGTACCTGACTGTTTAAGTTGCGTTAGGTAGTGATAAACTTCAAAAACTGTTATTGGTGGAATATAAAGTTCAGACTTGATGTTTTTATCTTGGCAATATTGTTTCAGGTTTTTCTGGATGAATCTGTCGTGACAATTTTATTGGCAATAGTGCAAAAGTGGGTGTTCAGCTGTTCGACAGAGATGTCTTTAATTACAGTTGATTTTGAAGATTGATTGTTTGTAAGCTCGGTAATAGCTCTCCATGGCAATTTTGGGTTCTGGTTTGACGATATTAGTTCTCGATAATATTTCATTTTTTTCTCTGCGCTTCTGTGAATTTATTGCATTTCTCAGTTTTCTAGATTCCTCTTCATAGCCATGTTGTTTAAGCATATCTCTAAGGTAACCTGCCTCCTGTAACTCTCTTTAGTGTACCATGCCGCTTAGGATCATGTCGTACTCTAATCGTTTTTAGGGGGGCGTGTTTATCATAAATTTCAGTAAATGTTTTGATCCAAAATTCTACTGCAAGATCTGGATTAGTTATGTTGAAAACTGAAGAGAGATTTGAGTTGAGCAAGTCATGTAGAAAGTCTTGGTTGTTAAAGCTTGTAAAGCAACGGTAGGTCATTGTCTTGTGTCCCGTTTGTTTGAGAGAGAGAGAGAGAGAGAGAGAGAGAGAGAGAGAGAGAGAGAGAGTTAGTTGAATAATCACGTGCCTATTCCCTAAAGAATGAAAACAAACGGATGTTAATAAATCCGTAGGTGTTTTTGCTTGTTCCCCTTTATCTTCAAAATCTTCACCTTCGTGTCAAAAGCAACAAGAAATCCATAACGAATATATAGGCTCAAAATCAGAATAGACAGTAATCCTGCTAATATCCCGGACTCCATCAATAACAAGATAATATTCAATAAGCTCAGCTTTGGTCTGCCTTCTTGAAATGTTCTCACGATGATTCCAGTTTAGATTCCTGCTCCACCTACGCCTACATTTTTACAGTGTTTTCCGATGAAGGTCATCACTGAAGGCAGATACATGGGGACATTCGATGGAAAAACATAATGTTGTTTAGCCTACACATTCATAGGGAATGTCGCTGGAGGAACGTAGGGTTTTCGGGTTTTTTTTTTTTTTTTTCCTTTTCTTTTCTTTCTTTTTCTTTCTTTTTTGTTGTCCCCAATTTTAAGGAGTGTATCGTAGGACGAACTTATCCCCTCTCCTGCACCAGCGTAAGGTTACTGGCGCTGGGGGCTGGGGGGAGCTGGTGTGTGTGTGTGTGTGTGTGTGTGTGTGTGTGTGTGTGTGTGTGTGTGTGTGTAGTTTCTGTTTTTTGTGGCCAATTCAAGAGAAATGTCACTGGAGGGATGTAGTGTCTTTTAAGTCGCCAGTTGTATTTAAGAAACTGGCGCTATACAAAATGGATTCTCCTCTTCTCACCAAATCTAAAGGGAGCCTGTCTGGAGGAATGTGCTGTTCTTTTGTCTCTTAATTCACCGGGGCTATGGTTTGAGGAAGGTAGTGTCTGCCTCCTTGTGAACAGCTCCATCAAGCCTGTTGTTTGAGGAGCATAGCGTTTTCATGTCAGGAGATTCATTAGGGGTGTCTTTGGAGGAACGGAGTGTGTTCATTTCGGCAGAATCTTGTTCTTTACAGGAGCACAGTGCCTTCAATTCGTGAGTCTTGTCGTCGGATAAAACGTCGTGTCTTCATGTCGGTAGATTCATTGTGACTATCACTGGAGGAATATAATAATAATGATTGTCTTCAGGCAGATACATAGAGGGCGACGTTGGAGGTATGCAATGCATTTATGTCGTCGGGTTCGTGCGATTTTTTTTTTTAAAAAAAAAAAAAAATCGTGTTAATGTTGACAGAGGCATGCAGACTGATACTGGAGTTTTGAAAGTTTTCATGTCGGCAGATTCATGGGGGATGGCATTGGAGAAACAAAGAGTCTTGATGTCAACAGATTCGTGATCGGCCACCAAAAGAACGCAGTGTTCTTGTTGAAGATTGGCGAGAACTGTCATGGGAGGAACGCATAGTCCTTCCTGTCTGCAGGTTCATGAGAAAGATCGTTGAAGGATCCAGTGTCCTCTGATCGACAGATTGATTAAGAGTGCTGGAAAACCGTGGCGTCGTGTTTATTTTCTCCAAATTCAAGGGGGCTGTCGCTGGAGTTACGAAGTGCTATGCTTTTTTTTTTTTGCTGATTCATGGGAATGTTTGCTGAAGGAATGCAGTCGAGTGTCCTCTGGTCAACAGTTCATTAAGGGTGTTGTTGGAAGACTGTGGCGTCGTATCTATTGTCGCCAGGTTCAAGGAAACTGCCGTTGGAGAGAAGCGCTACATTTTGGGGCAGTTTCTTTGGGATTTTTGCTGAAGGAATTCAGTGTTGTCGGAGTCACAGGGACCGTCACTGAAGTGTCTCCTGGTCCGCTAGTTCATGGAAACTACTGCTGAAGGGATGTAGTATCTTCTTGTCAGTAGATTTGTATTGATTTTCCCTGGAGAAACACAGTGTCTTATATCAGCAGTTTCATGAGGACGTTGGCTACTGGAATGTATTTTCGTGTCAGCGAATTTAAGGGGACGTTTGCCGTTGGATCGTAATGTCTGTATATAGACAGATTGATGGGGACGTTTTTTTTTTGGAAAGTGGAGTCTTTATATTGGCAGATTCATAAACACTGTCGCTAAAGGAATGGAATGTTGGGCTCTGTTCCAAAACGGGACACGGCCTCGGTCTGGATCCATGACTAAGCAGTTATTGTGGTCAAACTGAAATGCCCTGTGTGTTGAATAATGCCTTGTGTGTGTTGAATAATACCCTGTGTGTGTTGAATCATAAACTGCAATGAAAGTACCCATCAGATGGACTCCTTTAGTAGGTCTCAATAGCTCTGGAGGATATGAGCTGCGGTGAGAACAGTGTGCATTAGGCAGCTTGCGTGGGTGAAGTGCCACTGATGGGGCGCCAAACGTGATAGAGAATAAGGGGAAACCAGCCGCTATAGTTCAATGATTAGATTCCAGGGTTCCAGGATGGGCGGCTGTGGCTTCGATTCCTATCACAGGCATATATTTGCGTGTGCGTGGCAGAGGGAGTTGGGGTGGGGATGGGGTGGTGTGGGGAAGGAGTGGCTTCTGACATGAGTATCCGTTCATCTCCAACCTATCGACTGAGCCATACAATACAAACCCCGTTGTGGTCAGAACTCGCTTTACATAACTAACCCAGTTAGTTTCCTAACTCATTCTGTTGACGCAGCATATCATACGCCTATCTACATACCCTGGTTGTTTTTAACTGTGCAAACTTTAACCAGTATCTGATAGTTTCTTTCCCGAAAGCTCGAATATAAAGACGATCTCTTTCAGAATCACCATATGGTACAGTGTTAGGTGAATGTGGCAGAATATTCATGAATTGTTTGACGGTCAAAATGTGTACTTTCTCTATTTCATGACTCATTTCAAGACTCCATACTTCTGCAGGGTATGTTAATGTAGGGTCTATCTGCGTATCAACTATCCTTCAAAACAGAGGAGGGTCAATTGTGTCAAGTTTCGTTATACATATTAACATTTCTACATGTTTCAGACCATCCAACTTTCAAACTTGTAAATGCTATCCCTAAAACTGTATACCACCCTAACGGAAAAACATGATATTATTTCTCTTATCTAAGTGAAGTTTATCAGCTTCTCCTTTCAATACAGTCAGCTGATTACGTAAGTGAATAGTAGCACACGAAAGCAAAATCACATCATTTGCGAATAATACCACAAATATTTCGACAGCTCCCAGGATCAGTTGCATGCCCTGTCTACCCCTTTTGTAACATTTCAACAGCCTATTCATTCTTATGAAAATGTAAACATTTGAAGAATCAAAGAGAGCAGCCTTGCTTAACTCCAAGGGAGAAACTAGAGAAGTCACAATAAACACCTTTTTTTCGCGCACACATGCAAGGACTGAGCTACATCTGAACTATATATACCACGGAGAGCCATTACAGTTGTTCTTATCAACACCAGTTTTTTTCTCAAGACATGCCACATTACCTTTCCATTGACTGAGTCCGATCGGTTTTTTTAATCTACAGAACCCGCATAGAATTCAGTGTTCTTTAAATATTGTTTTAACTGAGGCGTTTGAAACGAAAAATATGGTCTACCGTGCTGTACCCTGATCTGAATCCTGCCTGCTCAACAATTTTCCTGTATTTCTTCCTGTTTTACCAGCCACATGTTTAAAATATGAGTATTATTTTTTTTTTTCAATTGCACTTATTACAGCTACACCACACAATCATTGCTTGGGTTATCAAGGTCCCCTTTTAACCCAGAGAGAGAGAGAGAGAGAGACAGACAGACAGACAGACATGCAGACACAGACAGACAGACAGACAGACAGACAGACAGACAGACAGATCACAACGTTGACACAATAAAAACCCCCCCATATCCATTCCCCCCCCCACCCCCACCCCCCACCCACATCTTCCCCGAATGTCAACTCTACTACAACCCTTCCGTTTCTTTCTTCACACACACACACACACACACACACACACACACACACACACACACACACACACACACACACACACACACACACACACACACTACATTTTTTTTCTTTTACAGTTTAATTCTTACTTAGAGTTTCTCCTCATCACACATACAAGCACACACGCACACATGCACACGCACGCACGCGGACGTGCACTCACGTACGCACGCTGCACGCGCGCGCGCGCGCACACACACACACACACACACACACACACACACACACACACACACACACACACACACACACACACACACACACACCTTGTCTAATTCCACATTTAGTGAAAGACGTTAATTTGGCGAAGCAGAAGAAGAATTTGAACAACAAACAACAACAACAAGAAGAACAACAGCAACACACACACACACACACACACACACACACACACACACACACACACACACACACACACACACACACACACACACACACACATACACACACACACACCACACACACACACTGGAAGGGGATCAGCGATGCTGCAGCGGCAGCTAGGATGTAGTTTTGAGCAACGCCAACGGCACGGAATCTTCAGTTCAAGTTCATGATTATCCCAAACCCTGCTCCTGCTTGACATGGTTAAGAGGGATGGGATCCTCTCTCTCCTCTGCTTGCATTACCGGGAAGATCGCTGTGACGATAGCAAGGGACTGATGGCCAAGGGGTCAGCTTCAATGGGGTGTTGATGTCAAGTTGGGTCAGGGACAAGGAGTGATGCAGGTGATTTAGCTGCTGTGAGAAGACAGACCGGAGGAATCAGGTGCAGTGATGGATGAGAGATCCCTCTGAATCAGGTTGATCATTTCCATTATTTCATGGCATAATAGACCCTATCTGTGTGGTCTTCTTAACAAGTTCACTCCTCTGTAATTACCACCTAAAAAAATATAGAAATATATTTTCATGGTGTGTTAAACGTTTCAACGGTATATGCGTTGAAAGTTTACGATTTACATTATTGGATTCAAAATAAAGTATCATGGGGAGTAACTTCAGTTATTTCCCTCGGAGAAAGAAACATCTTTTAATGAAAAAAAATATCTGCTCAGAATGAAGTCGATACATGCCCACTATATACTTACATTG
>JADBJO010002666.1:348573-351073 GCA_016801955.1 Conus betulinus | reverse complement strand
GTTTGCATGGACTCGCCGGCCAAGTTCTCCCCAGATGTTCTCGATTGGATTGAGATCTAGACTGTTCGCAGGCCATGCCATCCTGGTGATCCCAGCTTCCTGAATGAAAGTGTTGACAGCCCTTCAGCGGCGTGGTGTGGCGTTGTCATCCTGGAGGACAGCTTTGGGGTCCGATCTGCTGGAGGGCCGCTGTGACCAGAGGCTGTAAGATCTGCAGGTAGCGCTGCCCATTGAGCATGCCCTCCACATAGTAGAGAGGAGTCCTGTAGTGTCGGCTGATGCCTCCCCAAACCATAATGGAGCCACCTCCAAAAGCAGCCGCCTCCTGGATAGCATCATCTTGCAGCTGCTTCTTGTGGGCGCCGCCACACCCTGATGCGGCCGTCTTTTTTGGCTCACCATGAAGCGCGATTCGTCGGTGAACAGGACATGGCCCCAATGAGCACGAGTCCACCTGGTCCTGGCACCAAGCAAGTCGGCGTGCCCTGTGACCTGCAGTCAGCATGGGCTTCTTCACCGGACGCCTGGAAACGCAAGGCGGCAGCATGTAGGCGACGTCGAGTGGTCTGCCCCCGCTTACTGCTGTGTGTAGGGTGGAAGCACGCAGTTGCTGACTCAAGGCATTGGCGGTGGTTGTCCTCTCCCGAAGGGTCTGTCTGCAGAGATACCGGTCCTCACGTTGTGTGGTTTCCCTTGGGACGCCCTGGGCGTGGCCGTTCCTGGACGGTGCCTGTGGTTTGATGGCGCTGTCTCAGACGACGGATGATGACCGAGTGTGACACTTGCAGCCTTTCTGTCCACCTCTCGGACGCCTACTCCGTCCTGCAGCCAGGCGATAGCTCGGGCACGATCGAAATTTCTCAACTTTCGTCTCGCTGGCATGTTGGTGTTGTGCTTCAAAACGGGTATTCGAGGGCTTTCATGGCCATTGTGGTGAGCACAACGCACTCCCCTAATACCTTCATGCTGTCACGTGCATCAGGATTTTCACCTGTACACAGTTCGAGTCAGTGCACACGGATTGCTGACAAACAGCTTGTTTTGCCAAACAAGAGCACTTTTCTGCACGCTCAAGGGGAGTCAGTGCAGCTGTTGCATGCTTGGCAGTATTTATTGAGAAGGCCTGACGACTGTCACGTTCAGAAACCTTGGCAATTACTAACCTTTATTTGATACTTGATTTAGAAAGCACCGAAGGCATTCTGCGGTATGGTCCTTAACTTATTTCGAAGTCTGTAGTAACTTCCGTACTCCTCCTCCTCATATTTCAGTCCGAGTCTTTCTTTTCTCCATTCGTCTTTTATTTCTTCTCTGCCAGATTCAGGTGCAGCGAATATTTTTAGTACTCCACATACAGAAGAAACATATCCTTCGACAAGACAAGCTGGCTAAATGCCAACATATTTTCAAAGATTTATTTTTCCAGAGAGAGAGAGAGAGAGAGAGAGAGAGAGAGAGAGAGAGAGAGAGAGAGAGAGAGAGAGAGAGAGAGAGAGAGAGAGAGAGAGATGAGAGACTGTGTCTGCCCATGAAGTGATCGCCACAGACCAAATCAATGCAATGTCTTGTTGTCGGGTATAGCTTTGAGGAAAAACTGTTTGAGTCCTGGCCCATAAAACCTTAAAACATGGAGTCTGACAGCACCACGTTCAATGCCATTCTAACAGCCAGCGACAGGCTCTGAGACCGAGTTTTGTTGGAGAAGGATTTCAGAGGATATAGCAGCTCAGAGAGCATTATTCCACAAGACGGGACAGAACCTAAGCTTGTCAAACAACAAAGTAAGATGAGGTTGGAAAAACATAAACATTCTACAAGCCGAGGATATGCAAACCCTGTGCGTTTAATTCGTTCCTGCATATGCGCAAATTGCATCCCCTTCTCGAACACTTTTATTTACTTGTATACAAACGTGAAAGGAAATCTTGAGTGAGGCAGAGAACAGTAAACAATAAATAAAAAGCAAGAAGGGTAACGGGTTTGTTCCCATGATGAAATAAATGCACGTCCGTAACCCCAAACGAATGCTGCTTACGACACCGAATCGCCCAGCAGAACTGGCAACGCAGAGCACACAGAACAAACAAGCAGACACCCAATAAAGGAGGTTCCAAGCTTACCTATTTACCCTGCACTTGACACGTTACATAGCAACAACAACGGGAGAAATGAAGAGAGAGAAATTAACATATACTGTGTACAAGGGATTTTCCATCTGCATTGTGTCACTGTTGCACACTTAAGCTGTGTAGATATTCACCTTGCAAAGAGTTCTGGTCATTTCATGAGGATCTCCTGAGCTGTGTAGGAATTGTTTTCAAAATGCATTTAACATTAGACTCACTCTTTCTTTCTTTTTCTTTCTTTCTTTCTTTCTTTCTTTTTGAAGCGGGAGATGCTGAGTAGGAGAATGTGGGGGCATGGTAGACACAATGATAGGTTCATTTTTTTGGTAGTCTTAAACAAAACAACAACTTATAACAAAACAAATATAATATAT
>JADBJO010002666.1:316073-318573 GCA_016801955.1 Conus betulinus | reverse complement strand
TGATTCTGCATGGACATCTCCGGGTGCACCACGCGCCAGAAGTTGATGGCATAGAGCGGCAGCCAGGACAGGCAGAACAGCACGCAGACCACGACCAGCATCTTGAGCACCTTCACCTTGGAGCGCTGGATCAGCCGGGTGCTGCTGTTGTGGGCACCCAGCCCCTGCCGGCGCCAGACTTTGAGCCCGATGAGGCTGTAGCAGACGGTGATCATGGCCAGGGGCAGGGAGTAGCAGCAGACGAAACATGACGCCCACGTAGTAGCCCCTCTGCACGGTCAACGAAGGCCAGCGGTCGTAGCAGACGTAGAGCTGCTGTCGGGAGGTGGTGAAGGGCTCGTGCTGGAAGAAGACCAGCCAGGGCACCATCACGCTCAGCGCCGTCAGCCAGATGAAAAACAGGATCACCTTGCACTTCCCCGTGCTGATCTTGATCTCCAGGGTGTGGCAGATGGCGAAGTACCTGCAACAGACACAAACTGCTTTGAAGAACATGCGCTGAAACGATGTAAAGCTGCCTGAGACAGTTAAATATCTTGCAAAGTTCTCCTTCTTCCGCATGAGCGACCAACATTTTGATGACTACTGGCACTTTTGGGAGGTAGCCGCGCGCGAAAATAAAAACACTGGGGGGGGGGGGGGGGGGGGGGGGGGGGGGGGGGGGGGGGGGGGGGGGGGGGGGGGGGGGGGAGAGGAATGCCTCGAGAGGAATGCCTCGGGTGGGAGAGAGACTGCGTGGAGTTCTGGAGAGTTCTAGTCTCTGATGGTTCGTGGGATGAAGGAACTTTTCCTCCAGTCAGTTCTGCAGAAGATGGTGTGTAGGGCAGGTTGTGACCTCTTCGTGCACTGGTTTGGGGTTTCATTTTGGGGGTGTTTACTCTCGCTTGTCCATGGTGGATTTTGAAGAACATTCCCAAGCAGGCAGTTCTGCGCCGTTTGTCAAGGCTGGACCAGTTAGATGGTTCAGCATTTCACCTTCGCTGGATGTGTTCCGGTAACGATTCAAGACGAATCTAGCTGCCCTCCTCTGTACTGCTTCCAGTTGGTCGATTTGTGTTGGTGGTGGGGGGTCCCAGACAGAGCTGGTGTACTCCAGAAGAGGTCGTATGAGGGCCTTGACTGCTGTTGCCTTGATGGTCCCCGACCCAATCCAGGAAAGCTAAGGCTCTGCTGGCTTTAGCACAGGTGTTGTTTATGTGGGTGTTCCACTTGCCATCAGATTAAATAGTGACGCCTAGGTATTTCGCAGAGACGTCTTTGTCTAATACATGTCCGTGCAGGGTATAGTCGTGACTTTTGTGTTCTCTGCATTTTGAAATTGTGAGGACATTAATTTTTCGGTTTGGAGGGATATGTCCCATGTTTTTTCCCATTGTTTGAGTTGGTGCAGGTCGTCTTGGAGGGTTTCTTGGTCTTGTGCTTTTAGCACGGCCCGCTGAAGTAAGATGTCGTCTGCAAAGAGTCTGGTGTTCGATTGAACCTGTTCAGGAAGGTCATTAATGTATGGCAGGAACAGGACTGGACCGACTACCGAGCCTTGCGGGACCCCAGACCTCACCGGGACGAAAGTTGACGTGACCCCTTCAACAGTGATGGCCTGGCGGCGGTTGTGGAGGAGGTTGTAGAGCCAGGTGTTCGCTGCTCCTCGTACTCCGTAACAGGCGATTTGTGCAGCAGTAGGTAGTGGTTTACCTTGTCGAAGGCTTTTTCGAAGTCCATGACTGCGACGTCTACTGTTTGCCTTACTCTAGGTTGGTGGTGACTTCCTCCCATAAATACTTACAGTTGCGTCTCGCACGATCTCTGCTTCCTGAAACCGTGCCGTTGGTTGCAGAGGATGTTGTTCTGCTCTAGATGCTGCATCATGTTACTAACTAGGATATGTTCCGTAATCTTGCAGGGGACACACTAGTGAAGGACACGGGTCTATAATGATTTTGTGGGTCGCAGTGATCGCCTTTCTTGTAGATTGGTATCACCAGAGCCTCTCGCCAGTCTGAGGGGAACCTGTCCTGAGCTAAGGGAAGTCCTGTAGATGATGGTGAGGATGGGGGCAATCTCTCTAGCTAACTCTTTTAGAACTGGGTGGGATCTTGTCTGGGCCTGGAGCCTTGTTTGGGTTTAGGCCCTTGATTAGTCGGTGGATACTCTCAACGGTGATGTTGATCTCGCTCATGGTTGGATGTGAAGAAGATGACAGGGATATGTTACACTTTTGTTCAAATTCCTCATGAGTGTAGGCTTTTCCTTCGCTGAAAGCCTGACTTTGAGTGGTGGAATGCCATGAGACGATGACTTTTGATGTTTGAAATATGTCCGAAACTTTGTTGATGTTTTTCTTGGGTGATCTAATGGTGGAGCTGGGTCTTGTTCTGAGTTTGACTGTGTGAAGAGTGGGTGGAACGTAGGTCAGTATGCTCTACGTAGAAGCTCTGAATTTCTCTCTTCAGGTTGTGTACTTTCTCATGGGAGGTCGGAGGTTCTTTGCTTTTTCGTCTTT
>JADBJO010002666.1:276073-286073 GCA_016801955.1 Conus betulinus | reverse complement strand
CACATTTAATTGGGTTTGCAAGCCTGTGATCGAATCAGAAACTAGAATAATATCATCGGCAAACATAAGAATAAGAATTTCCAAAAAATCAGGAATAAGCTGAATTCCATGTCTTCCCCCTTTGGATGATTTCTTCCGCCAATTCGTTTATGAACAGAGAAAACAGGACAGGACTGCATTTTTCTCCCTGTTTTAAAACCAGAGAGAGAGAAGAGGAGAGAGAGAGAGAAGATGGCTTGAAGGAAACGGGAAGACCATGGCGGCACCTTAGCTGAAAAATAGACGGAGAAATCGACAAGGCATGGAGAGATGGAGAACGCGACATAAATGAAAAACACAGAGAGAGAGAGAGATGGAGAGGAGGGAGAGAGATCGAGAGAGAGACGGAGAGAGAGAGAGAGAGAGAGAGAGAGAGAGACTGTGGGGACGAGAGAGGGTGAACAAGGAGAGACGGATATAGAAAAGACAAGAAGCCATGACAGACGATTGGGATTTAAGACCGATAGGAAGAAACGCGTAACATACCAGAGTTGTCATTTTGCCCCGGGGCAATTGCTAATCGCAGTTCCCAGACACACGCACACACACGCACACACACACGCACACACACACACACACACACACACACACACACACACACACACACACACACACACACACACACACACACACACGGATATAGATAGACGGAGGTGGAGAGTGAGTAAGACAGGGTACAGACAGACAGACAGACAGACAGACAGACGCAGAAACCACACACACCACACACACACACACACACACACCACACCCACAACACACACAACACACGCATACATACAGAGAGAGAGAGAGAGAGAGAGAGAGAAGAGAGAGAGAGAGAGACAGACAGACAGACAGACAGGACAGACAGAATGTGTGCGTGTGTTCTCTCTCTCTCTCTCTCTCTCTCTCTCTCTCTCTGTCATTGTCATTGTCATTCCTCTCTCTCTCTCTCTCTCTCTCTCTCTCTCTCTTCTCTCTCTGTCTGTCTGTCTGTTTGTCTGTCTGTCTGTCTGTCTGCTCTCTCTCTCTGTATGTGTGTGTGTGTGTGTGTGTGTGTGTGTGTGAGAGAGAGAGAGAGAAGAGAGAGAGAGAGAGACGAGAGGAGAGAGAGAGAGAGAGAGAGAGAGAGAGAGAGAGAGAGAGAGTATGTGGGTGTGTGTGTGCGCGCGCGCGCCATTTTCGCGTGCGCGCTTACGCGTATTGCTCTTGATTATCTATGCGATGTTTTAAAATGCTGCTCAAATGTTCGCTGAAGGCAGCCTACACCCTAGCCAAATTGGACAGTTCGCTTGACAGTCGTCACAGCCTGATTCAGATTCCATTCCATAGCCTTCAAATCCACAGACACTATTTCAGATTCCATCCTATAGCCTTCGATCGACAGACACTATTTCAGATTCATCCCATAGCCTTCAATCCACAGACACTATTTCAGATTCCATCCCATAGCCTTCAATCCACAGACACTATTTCAGATTCCATCCTATAGCCTTCGATCCACAGACACTATTTCAGATTCCATCCCATAGCCTTCAATCCACAGACACTGTTTTCACATTCCATCCCATAGCCTTCAATCCACAGACAGTATTTCAGATTCTATCCCATAGCCTTCAATCCACAGACACTATTTCAGATTCCATCCCATGGCCTTCAATCCACAGACCCTGATTCAGATTCCACCCCATAGTGTTCTATCCAAGTGGGGACCTAGCCTTTCATTCAGATCTATCCCGGGACCTCACTCCATCTTCCCGTTAATATCGGCACCTTAGCTTTCGCGGACAGACCGATAGACAGACAGATAGACAGGCAGATAGACGGACAACACAGACAGGCAGTCAGACAGACACTCAGACAGACAGTCAGACAGACAAACAGCCATGCAGTCGTGTGACCTCTTTGGCAAGGTAAAACACGAACAACAAAACCCCACTGCTACAATTGTACTCCTATCACGTGTGAAGTACTCTCCCCCTACCACCGCCCTCCCACCCGCGCCCGACACCCCCACCCCAACCATTTATTTCTCTGTCTGATAACCGTGGGTTTGGTTCTTTGCATTACATTGGGGAGGGAGCGGGCGAGATGGGGAGGAGGGGGAGTGATACTAACGCATGGAGAGAGCAGTATGATTTTAGGTAGGCAGCACTTGGTAGGCATGCGGTATTCCTGAAGAGTCTGGAATGCCACACGTACGTATGAACTGATTGAGCATCTTTACTCAGAACTGGCCCTATTGAGTCCCTGCAATCTCTCTCTCTCTCTCTCTCTCTCTCTCTCTCTCTCTCTCTCTCTCTCTCTCTCTCTCTCTCTCTCTCTCTCTCTCTCTCATGGGGTCCTCCAGACACTGGGTCTGAATAAACAGCCTGGCTCCTCAACTGGCTTCCAGGATCCATGCGCCATGCCTTTCTTGTTATGGCAGACAGGCACGCGACTTGCTGGCCTGTGATATCTCGAAGCAAAGAGAGTGATGGTTATTGGTGTGTCACCTGAAGTTGTGTCATGCGGTCATTACGATAGCCGTAAACCGTCTGGAAGAAAGAAATTGACGTCAGACAGAGTTTGGGGATAATGACCTTGCCTCTTTTGTGTGTGTGTGTGTGTGTGTGTGTGTGTGTGTGTGTGTGTGTGTGTGTGTGTGATCTCTGAAGGTGTCTTAATTCTGCAGCCGATGCTGCGTCTGTTTGTTTGTGTTTTGTCTGTCTGTCGGCAAAATATCGCCAAAACTGATTCACCCAATTGTAATGAAAAAACGTGGCGGAGTTTTTGGTGTGGGTCCAGAGCAAATGAAGATCAAAATGTCTTCTTCTACCTCGGTGGAGGTCTTCGGTCTCCCAAAATATTTTCTGTAGTTGATAATGATCTTTTTCTTGTTCCTGTAAGCAACTGTACTGTGTTTCGGGTAGTGTGCTGAGGAACAAAAAACGGACGAGGTGGTGCCGACAGAGGAGCTGCAAACGAGTGTGAACAAGGATGGAAGAGGTGGGAGTGGCTTAAAAACGCTCGCAGATGCAGGTACGTAATCTCTGACGAGTTTGACCGTGTTGCTGATTTGATATCTATGCAAACACAAGCTGGCCTAGGTCTAAGCTCGTACAAACAGATGATTTCTATATCAAGAAGAAGAAGAAGAAAGAAGAAGAAGAGAAGAAGAAATGCTGATGCTTTTAGTAGTGGTAGTAGTAGCAGCAGCAGCAGAAGCAGTAGCAGCAGCAAGCAGCAGCAGCAGTAGTAGTAGGAGTAGTAGCAGCAGCAGCAGAGCAGCAGAAGCAGAAGCAGTATTATAATGGCAGAAGAAAGTACGAGCTAACGCGTGATAAAACGACTACAGAGGGCGAAATAATACCTTATCGATTTGCATCTAAAACATGTCCATGTCAGCATTTCTCTCTCTCTCTCTCTCTCTCTCTCTCTCTCTCTCTCTCTCTCTCTCTCTCTCGCATACAAGTTCCAAACATCACCTCAAGGCGACAGCAGCAGCAGCAGCAGCAGCAGCAGCAGCCTGCAGGATTATTCTGCCAGGTTAGCCCTGTAACATCCGGAGCCGTGCGTGACCCTCTGGTTTCCGAAGAGACTGGCGCGTCGGATTTCGGAAGTGAAGATTGGGGTTCCGCTTCCGGTGACACAGTCAGTAGGGGTCTTCTCCGTCGCTAATGTCTGTGGCACCATCCGACGCGGACTGGATTCCGCACGGGCTGAACGTTTCATTTCGTTGTGGAGGTTCCTTTTAGCTTGGGATGCCTTCAGAGCTGTCTTACGATCTGCCTGGTGCGGCAGCTTTAAAAACAAATTCAGATTCTGCTTTGCCATCCCCCCCCCCCCCCCCCCCACCCCCCAAACCACCCCTGTCGCTACTTCTCCTTTCCCTTCTCACCTCCTTTCTTCTCCACTCTGGCCACATTTTGGATAGTCCAGTGCCTAGGGATGTTTGGGACGTGCAGTGTCCAGGGCAGTCACTCATGCAAAGTGAGGGTTAAGCACGATGGAGAATCACTGAATGCTGTTCAGGTTTGTGATCTCGCGTAAAAACACCACTTCAATTCACCCATCTGTCTAGATAGGTACTTGTTCTCAGGGAACAGGTAAGATAAAGTAGCGAAAAACGAGAGGATATAAGCACGGTCTTTATGGTGCCCTCGACGAGAGAAGTGCACGCGCGCGCACAGACATAAACAGACACAGACAGACAGACAGACACACACACACACACACACACACACACACAACACACACACACACACACACACACACACACACACACTCACACACACACACAAACACACACACACACAAACACATACACACACACACAGATACACACACATATATACACGCGCGCGCGCGCGCGCGCGCGCGCGCGACACACACACACACACACACACACACACATACAAGCAGAGAGAGACAGGCAGACAGACAGACAGTCAGACAGACAGACCGACAGGCAGACAGACAGGACAGAGACAGAGACAGAAACAGAGAGTGCACAGTAAGCAGAGAGAGATGATCGGGACAGACAGGCAGAAGAGTGATCAGGAGGAGAGGAAGCAGCTGAAGACAGCTCTAACATCACACAGCGTCAGCATTGCAGCGACCAGACAGACAGTGGCACTCGTCTGCAACAGCTGTAACAAGATCTGGCACTCTAGAAGAGCAGGCTCTGCAGCTCGACGAGAAAAAGAAGGCCTCTTGAGACAGAAGAATTCCAGCTGGTAATGCAAAGAAAGGGCGATTGGAGAATGCAGTCCTTAGGTCACTCGCTCCCATTAACCATGGTTAAGGAAAATTAAACGTGGTAATCAATCTTTCTGTAGGGGTGTGAGAGCTGAACCTTGACAGCAGAGTAGGCGAGAAGGATCCAGGCGTTTGAACACAGGCGTACAGAAGACTGCTCCACATCTGGACAGAACACAGAACAAGCAACTCCATCCGAATGCTAGTAATCATGCTGGTAGGACAAGACAGGGACCTCTCTTGGCTACGGTCAAGAGGAGAAAGCTGATGTGGTTTGGCCACGTGAGACGATACGACTCGCTTGCAAAGACAATCCTGCAAGGCACGCTTGAAGGAGGAAGGGCCGCAGGGACAGACAGAGAAAGAGGTGTTAGGAGAAAAGTGACGGAGAATGGACAAACCTCAGACTGCCAGAAACTGCGAGAAGCAGAGAACAGGCTGCGACTGAGAAAAAAAGATCGGCGGAGTCGTCCCTCACGTCCCCCCTACAACCACTTTGGTCACGGGGATGGCATGATCAAACGTAGTAATCAGGTTTCAGTTCATTGCTAGAACCCATCGTAGGCAGTCATGACTCTTTTGATGCATGCCCCTCTCTCGGAAAGGGGGAAGTAAGAACAGTGAGAAGAAAAATAGGGGGTAGGTATTGTCCTACAAACGCTGGCCCGATGAACACGTTGTTACACAACATCTCCTAAGGGTGAAGGGAGGGGGGGGGGGGGGGGGGGGGGGGCGTGGTGAGGAGGAAAAAAAAAGTGTTTATTTTGTTTGTTACCCTAACGCTTAAATTCCACGTCCGCTAAACATAAAAGCCAAACTTAAACACGTCTTTCGCTACCCACCAAGACACCGCCTGCTGTTAATGGAGAGGGAGAATGTGCGGAAGGGAGAGAAATGAGGGTGACGACTAGCAGACCTTATTTTGCTTTTATCTTGAAGAGTGTTGGTCTTTCTCTGATACCAATAGTGCGGTGAAGTGAGGCAGACACTGAGACAGGTACCCCAGTAGTTCCAGGCCAAGTCTGGGTTTGGTGTCTGTTCTACAGTGGCAAAACACAGGGAGAGAGAGAGAGAGAGAGGAGAGAGAGAGAGAGAGAGAGAGAGGAGAGAGAGAGAGAGATGAGAGGAGAGATGAGAGAGAGAGAGAGAGAGGAAATACGGAAACTTTAATCATGATTAGGCCATTGTCCCTCATGATAGGGGTGCATAGATACAAACATTTGTCCAATCTGGCATTCATAAACAATGACATCATTCAAAACACATTTAGCAGTGATGTTAAGAAATGAGAATAGAGCGTAGCTTTAAGCCTTATAAGTATAGATTGACAAATTTCTAACTGTTTTCCTCTAGTGTGCACGTCATGAGCAATACTAATTTAAACCGACTTGAGTGTTATAGTACTTCGACGGGGGAGAGAGAGAGAGAGAGAGCGAGAGAGAGAGAGAGAGAGAGAGAGAGAGAGGAGGAGAGAGAGAGAGAGAGAGAGAGAGAGAGAGAGAGAGAGAGATTTCTTCACGATCACAAAGAGACGACGTCTTCACATTCGGTCTGCGTTTTTCATCTGTTTACGCCGAAGACCATGGAGGAATAAACTGTTGCTCCTTGAGCGTCCTTCAAGGCTGTCCGATTTCCTCCCAACATCGTGAAGCTTTCTTCTCTAGTTCATCGTTTTCACGACGTAGGTCGGTCACGTTTTCTCTCATGGCCCGAACTTCCTCATTGCAGACCGGAAAATCCATTGTGGATGTTTTTGATGTCTTCCAACATGTCCCAAATTTACTGTTCATTGTCCGAACAAAACACATCGAATCCATATTAGTGGGTACTTCGGGAGGCTGGGAGATCGACGAGGTCGATGACGTGTAGGTTGACGGTCCTGTTGCTTTCGCAGTGCTGACTCTGTGGATTGCAATGGCTAGCCAGGTCTGACGCAAGGTATCCTTTTGTGCACAGGGGTTTTGCTCCACGTCTCCACACTGCAGTAAGCGCAAAGAACATGAAAAAGAACTGACAGAAAATCACCAACAACGGAGAAGAAAAATCATAGAGCACGAAAACGCGGAGCTGACTGCAAAGTATACAACCAAAAAGGGGCCCTATTTCACAGAAAATAAAAATTTAAACGGAGCTAATTCACATGCGAGTGCGCTGGCGCCCGCGCAACAGAGAGAGAGAGAGAGAGAGAGAGAGAGAGAGAGAGAGAGAGAGAGGAGAGAGAGAGAGAGAGAGAGAGAGAGAGTGCATCACGAAAGATGTGGACAAAACGAAAACAAAGTAGTCTGTTATAGCCAGACACTTATATCAGGTCGATATTTAAACATGTGTCTTCATATAGGAAAAGGCAAGACAATGAAAACACTAAATCTTTCATCGTAGGGACTTCAACTACCGGCACATTTTCAATGATAACCATTGATAAAATTCAATAAAATCTAGTCTTTGATATATTCTTGTTTCGATTTAGCAGCCCTTTTGACATCGTCTCTCTCTCTCTCTCTCTCTCTCTCTCTCTCTCTCTCTCTCTCTCTCTCTCTCTCTCTCTCTCCTCTCTCTCTCTCTTGCGCGCACAGTAAAATTTAAAAAAATTTCCTTAACCTCAACCGCAGAATATACAACAAGGCAATGACAGGAACCTGTGAAACAAGATATCTCTATCGTCAACTTTCAATCATTGTCTCATTGTTTCCGCCCATGCATTCTTTTTCCCTTCCATGACACTCTCACTGTCACCATCAGTCCCTCCCTCTTACTCCGTCTCTATCTCTTCATCATCATGCCTCCATCATCTTCTCTCGATCTGCTTCTCTCTTGAACTTCCTCTGTAACACATGTCTCCTTCTTTTTTCTCTCTTATCGCTAAGTTCCAGTCACATTTTCCGCATCACCTTCCCCATCATCACCTTTCTCCTCTCTCCATCGTCGTCTGTCCATTACCTTCTCCCTGCCATCATGTCTGCCATCACCTTCTCCTCTTTCCTCATCGTCTGTCCATTACCTTTTCCTGGCCATGATGTCTGCAATCACCTTCTTTTCCATCATCGTCTTTCCTATCATCTTCTTCAGGGCACCATCTCTCTACTAGTTTCCTTCCAACATCATATTTCCATCACTTTCTACTTGGTCATCTTGTTTTCATCACCTCGTCTGTATTATTGTATTTCCAATACCCCCTCCAGCCACAGAAACTCCGTCATCTTTTTATTTTTTCTTTTACATAATTCACCTTCTCTCAGTCAGTAAGTCTTCATATATTTTTAAAATGTTGTCTGTATATCACCTTGTTGTGCTCACCATATTTCCACCCCTTTTTTCCCTTCATGTCTTTCCACCAAGTTCTCTCAGTCACCTTGCATTTATCGCCTTCTTTGCGTTATGGTTTTTCCATCACTTTCTTTCAGTCGCCATGTCTCCACCACCTTCTCTCCGTCACTGAATGCCTGTCACTTTCTCTCAGCTACGATGTCGTTATATCATCTTTTTTCTGTCATCGTTACATCATCGTTTCTTCTCAATCAACATTTCTCTTTAAGCTCCTTTCCACCATCGTCTTTCCGTTACTTTCTCTCAGGCGCAATTTTCTTCATCACCTTTCCATCATCGTCTTTCCGTTGCCTTCTCTCAGACACAATGTCTCCATTACATTCTTTTCATCATCATCTTTCCATGACTTTCTCCGAGTCATCACGTCTTCGTCACCTTTCCATCATCGACTTTCGGTTACTTTCTCTCAGGCACAATGTCTCCATCCCCTTGTTTCCATCATTGTCTGTCCGTTATTTTCTCTTAGGCACAATGTCTCCATCATCGTCTTTCCGTTATTTCTCTTTCAGGCACAATGTCTCCATCATCTTCTTTCCCCATCATTGTCTTTCCGTTACTTTCTCTAAGGCACATGTGTCCATCACCTTTTTTCCCATCATTGTCTTTCCGTTATTTTCTCTAAGGCACAATGTCTCCATCACCTTCTTTCCATCATTGTCTTTCCGTACTTTCTCTAAGGCACAATGTCTTCATCACCTTCTTTCCATTATTGTCTCTCCGTTACTTTCTCTCAGGCACAATGTCTCCATCACCTTCTTTCCATCATTGTCTTTCCGTTACTTTCTCTAAGGCACAATGTCTCCATCACCTTCTTTCCATTATTGTCTCTCCGTTACTTTCTCTCAGGCACAATGTCTCCATCACCTTCTTTCCATCATTGTCTTTCCGTTACTTTCTCTAAGGCACAATGTCTCCATCACCTTTCTTTCCATTATTGTCTCTCCGTTACTTTCTTCAGGCACAATGTCTTCATCACTTTCTTTCCATCATTGTCTTTCCTTCATTCTTTTTTCTCTGTCACCATGTGTCCATTGCACGCTATCTCTGAAATATCGTTCTACTCATTTCCAGCTTTCCTTTACTGTTCTCCACCACCATCATCATCATCATCATCATCATCATCATCATCATCATCTCGTTGTCAAGTTCTTCGCATCTTTATGAAACGTCATTCTACCATCACCCCCCTATCACTGTCTCTCCAATACCATTTCACCACCACCGTTTCTCAGTCACCAACTCTTCATAACCTTGATCAAATGAAGAAGTGGCCAAAAAAAGAGGAGGGGAGAGAGCAGAGGTGGAGAGAGGCAGAGGTTCGATCTTGCTGTGCAAAAAAAAAAAAAAAAAAAAAAAAACTCGGAGCCTAATCTGGGAGATACAGCACGAAGCCTGGTAAGTCCGACATGTGTAAATTAAATTATCATTTTCTTTCTTCCTCGTTGCTCTCTCTCTCTCTCTCTATCTCGTCTCGGGTGCTGTTGTCTGTCTGTCTGTCTGTCTTCTCTTCTCCTCTCGTCTGCCCTCCCTGTCTGTCTGTCTTGACTGTTTGTCTGTCGGTCCTTGACTGTCTGTCTGTCTATCTCTGTCTGTCTGTCTGTCCGTCCGTCTGTATGTCTGTCTGTCTGTCTGTCTGTCTTTGGGACTGTTTGTCTGTCGGTCTGAACTGTCTGTCTGTATATCTCTGTCTTGTCTGTCTGTCTGTCTGGTCCGTCTGCTGTCTGTCTGTCTGTCTGGTCTGTCTGTCTGGTCTCTCTCTCTCTCTCTCTCTCGTTTGCATGGCTTCATCTCGGTATAAGGAGCATAGAAAACCGTTCACCATTTTGGACGATCTGAAGCAATAACATGAAAAAACTCCACGCGATTTCAACCGGTGGCGGCTGACCTTTGGGCAGGTCGCTCTCGCCCTCCCCTC
>JADBJO010002666.1:257500-262500 GCA_016801955.1 Conus betulinus | reverse complement strand
TGCATAGATACAACATTTGTCCAATCTGGCATTCATAAACAATGGGACATCATTTCAAAACACATTTAGCAGTGATGTTAAGAAATGAGAATAGAGCGTAGCTTTAAAGCCTTATAAGTATAGATTGACAAATTTCTAACTGTTTTCTCTAGTGTGCACGTCATGAGCAATATAATTTAAAATTTAAACCGACATCCATAGGCAGGAGAGAGCATTGATGAAGAAAGGAGAAGAGAACGTAGTGTTAGTACTTAGATTGACGACTTCTAAACTGGGGAAGGAGTGGGAGGAGAGAGAGAGAGAGGGGGAGAGAGAGGAGAGGAGAGAGAGGGGAGAGAGAGAAGAGAGAGAGAGAGAGAGAGGAGAGAGAGAGAGAGAGAGAGAGAGAGAGAGAGAGAGAGAGAGAGAGACGAGAGAGAGAGATTTTCTTCACGATCACAAACGACGTCTTCACATTCGGTCTGCGTTTCATTCTGTTTACGCCGAAGACCATGGAGGAATAAACTGTTGCTCCTTGAGCGTCCTTCAAGGCTGTCCGATTTCCTCCCAACATCGTGAAGCCTTCTTCTCTAGTTCATCGTTTTCACGACGTAGGTCGGTCACGTTTTCTCTCATGGCCCGAAATTCCTCATTGCAGACCGGAAAATCCATTGTGGATGTTTTTGATGTCTTCCAACATGTCGCCAAATTTACTGTTCATTGTCCGAACAAAACACATCGAATCCATATTAGTGGGTACTTCGGGAGGCTGGGAGATTGACGGAGGTCGATGACGTGTAGGTTGACGGTCCTGTTGCTTTCGCAGTGCTGACTCTGTGGATTGCAATGGCTAGCCAGGTCTGACGCAAGGTATCCTTTTGTGCACAGGGGTTTTGCTCCACGTCTCCACACTGCAGTAAGCGTAAAAGAACATGAAAAAGAACTGACAGAAATCACCAACAACGGAGAAGAAATCATCATAGAGCACGAAAACGCGGAGCTGACTGCAAAGTATACAACCAAAACAGGGCCTATTTCACAGAAAATAAAATTTAAACGGAGCTAATTCACATGCGAGTGCGCTGGCGCGCGCCCGCAACAGAGAGAGAGAGAGAGAGAGAGAGAGAGAGAGAGAGAGAGAGAGAGAGAGAGAGAGAGAGAGAGAGAGAGAGAGAGAGAGAGTGCATCACCAAAGATGTTGACAAAACGAAAACAAAGTAGTCTGTTATAGCCAGACACTTTATATCAGGTCGATATTTTAAACATGTCTTCATATAGGAAAAGGCAAGACATTGAAAACACTAAATCTTTCATTCGTAGGGACTTTCAACTACCGGCACATTTTCAATGATAATCATTGATAAAATTCAATAAAATCTAGTCTTTGATATATATTCTTGTTTTCGATTTAGCAGCCCTTTTGACATCGTCTCTCTCTCTCTCTCTCTCTCTCTCTCTCTCTCTCTCTCTCTCTCTCTCTCTCTCTCTCTCTCTCTGCTCTCTTGCGCGCACAGTAAAATTTAAAAAAATTTCCTTAACCTCAACCGCAGAATATACAACAAGGCAATGAACAGGAACCTGTGAAAAACAAGATATCTCTATCGTCAACTTTCAATCATTGTCTCATTGTTTCCGCCCATGCATTCTTTTTCCCTTCCATGACACTCTCACTGTCACCATCAGTCCCTCCCTCTTACTCCGTCTCTATCTCTTCATCATCATGCCTCCATCATCTTCTCTCGATCTGCTTCTCTCTTGAACTTCCTCTGTAACACATGTCTCCTTCTTTTTTCTCTCTTATCGCTAAGTTCCAGTCACATTTTCCGCATCACTTCCCCATCATCACCTTCTCCTCTCTCCATCGTCGTCTGTCCATTACCTTCTCCCTGCCATCATGTCTGCCATCACCTTCTCCTCTTTCCATCATCGTCTGTCCATTACCTTTTCCTGGCCATGATGTCTGCAATCACCTTCTTTTCCATCATCGTCTTTCCTATCATCTTCTTTCAGGCACCATCTCTCTACTAGTTTCCTTCCAACATCATATTTCCATCACTTTCTACTTGGTCATTGTTGTTTCATCACTCGTCTGTATTATTGTATTTCCAATACCCCTCCAGCCACAGAAACTCCGTCATCTTTTTATTTTTTCCTTTACATAATTCACCTTCTCTCAGTCAGTAAGTCTTCATATATTTTTAAAATGTTGTCTGTATATCACCTTGTTGTGCTCACCATATTTCCACCCCTTTTTTCCTTCATGTCTTTCCACCAAGTTCTCTCAGTCACCTTGCATTTATCGCCTTCTTTGCGTTATGGTTTTTCCATCACACTTCTTTCAGTCGCCATGTCTCCACCACCTTCTCTCCGTCACTGAATGCCTGTCACTTTCTCTCAGCTACGATGTCGTTATCATCTTTTTTTCTGTCATCGTTACATCATCGTTTCTTCTCAATCACCATTTCTCTTTAAGCTCCTTTCCACCATCGTCTTTCCGTTACTTTCTCTCAGGCGCAATTTCTTCATCACCTTTCCATCATCGTCTTTCCGTTGCCTTCTCTCAGACACAATGTCTCCATTACATTCTTTTCATCATCATCTTTCCATGACTTTCTCCGAGTCATCACGTCTTCGTCACCTTTCCATCATCGACTTTCGGTTACTTTCTCTCAGGCACAATGTCTCATCCCCTTGTTTCCATCATTGTCTGTCCGTTATTTTCTCTTAGGCACAATGTCTCCATCATGTCTTTCCGTTATTTTCTTTCAGGCACAATGTCTCCATCATCTTCTTTCCATCATTGTCTTTCCGTTACTTTCTCTAAGGCACAATGTGTCCATCACCCATCATTGTCTTTCGTTATTTTCTCTAAGGCACAATGTCTCCATCACCTTCTTTCCATCATTGTCTTTCCGTTACTTTCTCTAAGGCACAATGTCTTCATCACCTTCTTTCCATTATTGTCTCTCCGTTACTTTCTCTTCAGGCACAATGTCTCCATCACCTTCTTTCCATCATTGTCTTTCGTTACTTTCTCTAAGGCACAATGTCTCCATCACCTTCTTTCCATTATTGTCTCTCCGTTACTTTTTCTCTCAGGCACAATGTCTCCATCACCTTCTTTCCATCATTGTCTTTCCGTTACTTTCTCTAAGGCACAATGTCTCCATCACCTTCTTTCCATTATTGTCTCTCCGTTACTTTCTCTCAGGCACAATGTCTTCATCACTTTCTTTCCATCATTGTCTTTCCTTCATTCTTTTTTCTCTGTCACCATGTGTCCATTGCACGCTATCTCTGAAATATCGTCTACTCATTTCCAGCTTTCCTTTACTGTTCTCCACCACCATCATCATCATCATCATCATCATCATCATCATCATCATCATCATCTCGTTGTCAAGTTCTTCGCATCTTTATGAAACGTCATTCTACCATCAGCCCCCTATCACTGTCTCTCCAATACCATTTCACCACCACCGTTTCTCAGTCACCAACTCTTCATAACCTTGATCAAATGAAGAGGTGGCCAAAAAAAGAGGAGAGCAGAGGTGGAGAGAGGCAGAGGTTCGATCTTGCTGTGCAAAAAAAAAAAAAAAAGAAAAAGAAATCGGAGCCTAATCTGGGAGATACAGCACGAAGCCTGGTAAGTCCGACATGTGTAAATTAAAATTATCATTTTCTTTCTTCCTCGTTGCTTTTCACTTGTCGTCTTGGTCTTCCTTTTCTTTCTTTTTTCTCCCTTCGTTACTTGTGTTCTCCCCCTCCCCCCCCCTTTTCCTTCCATCTTACCCTCTTTCTTTTTTTTCTTCCACCTGCCCTTCGTTCCCTAGTTGTTCATATGCATTTTCATGATTTCTTCCTTTTCATATTTACTCTCTCTCTCTCTCTCTCTCTCTCTCTCTCTCTCTCTCTCTCTCTCTCTCTCCTATCTCTCCTCTATCTCTCTCTCTCTCTCTTTTTCAATATTTGTTTTTATTCCAGTTGCCTTTCGTTTTTTTTAAGTTGCTTATATGCATTTTCAAGATTTCTTCTCTCTCTCTCTCTCTCTCCTCTGTTTGTCTGTCTGTCTGTCTGTCTGTCTGTCTCTCTCTCTGTCTGTCTGCCTCCCTGTCTGTCTGTCTGTCCTTGACTGTTTGTCTGTCGGTCTGACTGTCTGTCTGTCTATGTCTGCTGTCTGTCTGTCTGTCTGTCGGTCTCTCTCTCTCTCTCTCTCTCTCTCTCTCTCTCTCTCGTTTGCATGGCTTCATCTCGTTATACAGGAGCATAGAAACCGTTTCACCATTTTTGGATGATCTGACGCAATAACATGCAAAAACTCCACGCGATTTCAACGGTGGCGGCTGACCCGCAGGTCGCTCTCGCCCTCCCCTCCACCTTCCCTCCCTTCCTCTCTCTCTCTCTCTATCTCTCTCTCTCTCTCTCTCTCTCACAGCTTTTATTGACTTGTTGTAATGAAGATGAATAACTGAAAATGCAAATAATTGCCACAGCTATAAAGAATGAGTTTGTGAATTCATATGAGATGAGAAGAAACCCTGCTGAAGTGTGCAGGGAATGGTCAATGCATTTTGGTGAAAATGAAGGAATCAGAACCACAGAATGGAAATGCTTTTGCAGGGTATGAAGATGAAAATATATGACGTAATGCATCTGGAATACCATCGGAACACGTAACAAATCTGCTGTAAAACATACATTTTACTGGAAAAATTGTGATCGAAGAAAACTGCTATAAAACAATGTAGTAGATTCTGGAAAGATCATGCTTATTTTTAGTTTTAAAATCAAGTATTGGTAGAAGATAATCAGTTGTTACCAGCTGAACTTCTCTTTTTTAATAAAAGAATTCAAGGTTGCTAGTGATACATTTTGCAACAAAAGTTAAATGAAATAGTTTTGTCATAACTCGTTAAGGCACACAAACGTTTGAGACACATACATGTTACATCTTTATAAAAAAACAAAAAAAACTTTGATGCTGTAAATAGCATCAGAACTGTGGAAAGAAAATGCTATGA
>JADBJO010002666.1:237500-242500 GCA_016801955.1 Conus betulinus | reverse complement strand
CAATATCATAATGACAGAGGAATTGTTTGCCCGCACTTGTCTTCTCCAGTATGTGTTTGTTCCATGTATTCATTGTGTCAGCCAGCAGAAGAGGGCATCCTTTACGAGATAAAGAAAAAGGCTGATTTATTACATTCTCTGTCATAAAGTTGACATCTTGTTAGTGCATTTTGGCATCCTTTGCATGCTCTGAGGGTCTCAATTTCAGGCTCAAAGATTATCATTGAAATTTGTGTGAGAGAGAGAGAGAGAGAGAGAGAGAGAGAGAGAGAGAGAGAGAGAGAGAGAGAGAGAGAAGGTGGGGGAAAAAGAGTGTGGAGGCCCCACTTAAAAAATACACACACTTTAAAACACAAAAAGGGGGCATGGGGGGGGGGGGGGGGGGGGGGGGGGGGGGGGGGGGGGGGGGACTTATGTTAAAAAAAGAAGTTGGAATGTGCTTCAGCAAAGAAAGAGAACTGAGGTTACTCTGAGAGTAAAACATGCAGCGTTACAGGGGTGTGTGTGTTGTTTGTTTGTTTGTTTTTTTTTAAGCTGATCTGCGATGTAGCCATTTGCGCGCACGACGGCTGGTTCGTTGGGAGTCTTTTTTATACTCATCTTTTGCAAATTAGTTCGTTACAGGGAGGCATTTGGATTGTGATGTTCTCCACGTGGTGCTGAGAATACCGCAGAATAACAGGTCGTTCAACTCAGTCAGATGCCACAGAGGGACGTTCACATCAAGGCTCAGTCCGACTGATGAGTTTTGACCAAGAGGCGAACGTCGGTACCGGCAGGCGTGAGGTCTGTGAGCAGGAATGAATTCCGTGACTCCCGTGTGCTTTCAGGGAAGGATGTGACATTTACACTGGAACACCCCCGTTTCTTCACCACCCGTCCCACCCCTTTCCCGTACTGAATTACATTTTGTTAATAAGTCTTTTTATAGTAAGAACAGGGACATTGCTTTGCATGCGCTTGTTTTCTCATATTTTGTTTCTAAACACTAGTCACTAAGATCCACTGGTCCTTGTACTGTGTTTGTCTCTGCTCTATCCTATATCTCATTGTCGGTCTATCCATCTGCATACTGCTGTGTGGTCCGTCTATCGACTCGTCGCCTTCTCACTTTGTCTTTCGATCCTGCCCGCCAGCTCTGTCTCCCGGGTCTGTCAATTCAGCCGCCTGCCCGTCAATCTCACTGTTTGTTTATGTTTCAAAACGGAGCGACTGAGGGCGGAAAATGAAAATTGACAAAGAGAGGGGTTATTTACCGCCAGAACATAGATAAACAAAGTAATTATAGACAAAAAGTTAATTATAGACAAACGAAGTAAATTGTCATGTAGTTGGTTTGTCTATGTCTTTGGCGGTAAATAAACTTTTTTTTTATGTTTGTTACCAGGTCTATCTCTCTCCCTGTGTTTCACCTCCACCACTGCCGCTCTTCCTCTCAAAAAAAAATCTGTTGATGTTCGACATATATCTCTGCCCCACCCCCATCCCATCCCCCTATTATCATTCTGTCATCCATTTCCACGTTCCTCTTGTCTAATCCCCCATCCGCTCCGCCCCACTCTCACCCCACCCCCAGGCATTCGTACTAAGCCGTTTGCTTTCGTTTCTCGCCAGTTAACAGACTGGCGGGTCAGTACCCTGTGTATTTTGTATATCCTTTTCCTGTTACCTTCTCCTACTTCCTCTTCTGTCTCTTTTTATTTGACGCATTCATCTTTTCCTTTCCTCTCCAGGTCTCTTCCTCCGGTTCCACTTCGTCCCCCATCTCTCTTTCCCGTGAAGTTTAACTTTCTTTCTGCTCCGCTTCTGTCTCCCACTCTCATCTTTCTTTCTCACTCTTTTCACTCATCGTTTACCTCTACGCCACCCCACCCCTTCATGCATCCACGTATAAACCAAATCAGAATCATTTCTATACACCTGTTTCGAACTGTCTTTCAAACTGATCGTATGCATCGGATATATTTGTTCCTTTATTTGTTTCATAAAAGGAAGCACACACCACAGATACAGACACAGACACAGACAGACAGACAGACAGACAGACACACACACACACACACACACACACACACACACACACACACACACACACACACACACACACACGCACGCACACACACACACACACACACACACGCACACACACACACACACACACACACACACACACACACACACACGCACACACACGCACACACACACACACATGCGCGCGCGCACACACACACACACACACACACACACACACACACACACACACACACACACACACACACACACACACACACACACACACACATATGTCCCAGAAACACACACACAAAAAATATGTCCCAGAAAAACAACAAAACATGCTGGGATCTGCTAGCAGCTGGAGCATCCAAACACCCCTCTTGAAGAGAAAAACTGTAGTTAATGTACCGATCCCCAGGATCCGTCCGACATACTCTGACGACCCTACACGTACGAGTGGAAAGGAAAAGAAACCAAAAGCGAGGGAACTTCTAAAGGTTATTCCATGTAGACATGGCGTGGAAAAGGAAAATATATTGAAAAGTACTGACACCTTTTTGGCAACCGCACTACCCTCACTGTCTCAGCATATTACTCGTATGCAGTAGGTTATATATGTATAGTAGAGTCAAGGGATGAGGCTTTTTTTTTCCCTGCAACTCTCTGTCAGTTTTGATCTTAGATACATTCAAATCCACTTATCTTTGGATATTGACCTGTCAATCAATCTTGTGAAATGGAAGGACGATTCTTTGAAATGCTTTCGAAATGTCTCTCTCTCTCTCTCTCTCTCTCTCTCTCTCTCTCTCTCTCTCTCTCTCTCTCTCTCTCTCTCTCTCTCTCTCTCTCTCTCTCTCTCTCACATCTCACTCACACACACACACACACACACACACACACACACACACGCACACACACACACACACACACACACACACACACACACACACACACACACACACACACACACACACACACACACCACACACACAAGAAGGGAATAAGTACTCCTTCGACTCTATAATAAATACACAGCCGTTTGGAAATGAGTGATGGACTAAGCACAGATGGAGAAGGCACTAGCTAAAAAAAAGTGTCAATACCTTCAAATACATTTTCTTCCCCTATAGATCATATCTATAGCTCGACTACTTGCTCTCCCTAACACCCCCTCCCTCACATCGTTTCTCTTTTACGGTTCTGCACCTCACCCCAAGGTGCTCTTCAGCTATAACGCGCCTGGGTCCCCCCCACAGAAGGTTACAGGGAAAACAAATATGATGCAGCACGTTTCCCTGTGGCACTGCCCAGTTCTGTCTCCGTGGTGGCTGTCATTGTGATCTTCAGGTTATCATCCTATTATCTCTCAACCTCACACATTTTGCACGTCATCAAATCTCTCTGGAAAGAATTCAAATCGGTAGGGAGGTGAAAGGAGGGAGGGGGGAGGGTGTGTGTGTGTGTGTGTGTGTGTGTGTGTGTGTGTGTGTGTGTGTGTGTGTGTGTGTGTGTGTGTGTGTGTGTGTTCTTCTTCTCGTCCCGACTTTTCTTGTTATTGTCTATGTCGTTTTCATAGGAGCAACATACTCACGTCGGCGCGAAGCATAGCTTTAACTGTTTAAGAAAAAAAGGATAACTATTTCTCCCACAAGAAAACATAACTCCAAAGGTATGCTGCTTACCACACCGAATCGCCTAGCAGACATGCCAGCACTGTTTGTTTGTTCTGGGTGCTCTGTGCTGTCATGTCTGCTAGGCGATTCGGTGTCGCAAGCAGCGTACCTTTGGAGTTATGTTTTTTGTGGGAGCAAGAGTTACCCTACTTGTTTGTTGTTTGTTGTTTACTGTTCCCTCCCTCATTTCATATTTACTTAAGAAAAAGAAGTTCGATTCAGTTTCAGTTTTCATGTCTGCAGCCCACGGTAGCTGCACGCTTTAAAAAAAATAAGTTTCTCACCACATAAGAAAGGAAAAGTCCGCCTGAAAGAGAATCAATCAACATACAGAATTGTCTGCCACGTGTTCATCCATCAATGATATAACTAACCTTGTGGCATCATTATGGCAGTTTTTGACCAGGCAATCCTCAGGGCGCTGCTCTTTCCACCTCATTTAAAGCCTACAGAGATAAAAGAAAATTAATACAAAAAAAAAGAAAAACAGAAAAAACAAGGGGGAAAAAAAAAATCAAGAAAGAACGAAAAAAAAAAGGAATCAAGAAAGCGTGTACATGTTAAATGACCAACGCCACGAAAATGCACCATAAAAGAGACATATGTGCAAAACAGCATCGCCAACTGAACGGCTAATGCTTCGTCCAATACTTCAGCTCTTTCTTCCTCGTCATCCATAACAACAACAACAACAACAACAACAACAACAAAACTCTATCGTGTTGCTAAATGTAACAAGAGGAGGGATGGGTGGCGGATCTGTGAAGACCGTTTGGGGGAAACCCATATGTGAAGAACTGGAAAACGTGGAGGACCGTATAGAAGAAGGACATGAAAACAAGGCAGGGTCAAAGAGAGCAACAAGATAGAGGAATGGCTAGCACGCACTGTCCAAAAGACGGATAATATAGTCTATACTGAAAGAGCACCCGGCAAATTTCTGACATTCGCTAAACGCAAACAAACAGTCGATCGTTTTTGTTGTAGGTCAGTGTTTGAAACAGACTGGACGTTCAGGTCTAGAAAATCAAATGAGACAAAATGCAGAGGAAACATGGGGAAAGAAAGAAAAAGAAAGAAAGAAAGAGAGAAGAGAAAGAAAAAAAAAAAAAAGAAAGAAAGAAGGAAGGAAAAGGTAGGAAGGGAAACAGAAACAATGAAAAAAGAAGGAAAGAAGAACAGAAAGAAATAGAAAGAAAGAAGAAAAGAGAAACGGACAGAACGAAAACATTTCGCGTGCGAACAACAACAACAACAACAACAACAACAACAACAACAACATCATCATCATCATCATCATCATCATCATCA
>JADBJO010002666.1:220000-230000 GCA_016801955.1 Conus betulinus | reverse complement strand
GACCTAGTCTTGCAATATGTCCCTGTCATGCAGACGTGATTTCGGCACATATCATTCATACTGACAACAAGGGACAGAGAAAGGAGAGGAGGGAGAGGACAGTTGGAGTTGAACTGAGAGAGAGAGAGAGAGATGATGAGACAGAGAGAGAGAAAGAGATGGAGGGAGGGAGAGAGAGAGAGAGAGAGAGAAAGAGAGAGAGAGTGAGAGAAAGGGGGGGGGGGAGGGGAGGGAGGAAGGAATGCGGGGAGGGGAAGAGGAGGATTGGAGTGGGAAAACATAAAAGACAAATCACTAGGTTACATGAAAGTACTGATCATTACTATACCGGCGTCATGAAATTTGGGCAGCGCTCGGAGAGATACATCCTTTATGTGTATGAAACTCCACAGCGTGCTTCCAGCCTTCCCATTAAACTGAGTCTGAAGCACTCTCAGTTCTGGGAAGAATCCGACCAAGACCTAAAATCCCCCCAAACAAACAGCTGTATCTAATGGGACTGGACTCTACGACCTCCCAGCATGCAGACAGCGTCGCTAGTCATGACACCATGGTGACCGGTCAGTGTGCTGGCCATTTCAATGTCTGGGTCACCTCAACATGTTATTCAAGTCTGGTGGTCTCGGTTCCCATTGAATTTCTGACTACACGGCGTGTTCAGATAAACAGGATGTTTTAAATTTTGCCTTGCTTTTTTTTTTCAATTAGCAGCCAAACAACAAAAAAAACAACAGCAAATAAACGAACAACAAAAACCATCCCTCTTCCTCCCTCTCCACCTCCTTATTCTCTGCGTCATTCATTGAGAGAGAGAGAGAGAGAGAGAGAGAGAGAGAGAGAGAGAGAGAGAGAGAGACAGACAGACAGACAGACAGACAGACAGACAGATAGACAGACAGAGACAGACAGACACATACAGAGATAATTAGAGAGAAAGGGGTGGGAGGGGGGCTGGCGGGATTACAGCAATCACGACCATAATCATGAAAGATCGAAAGAGAAGACGACAGGCCACAGAGATTGAAAGCTAAACCCTCCACTGATATGCAAATGTGTGAAGATGTGAGACCAGATGACCGGAAGACGGACAAGGCGATCATCAAAGAGATGAGACAGGGGAGCGCTCCGGGAGGCGTGCTGCATTATGCTTTTCTATTTCTTTTTTTTTCGTGTTTTTTGTTTTGTTTTGCTTTGTTTTGCTTTGTTTTCTTTTGCTCGAAAGTCCTGGATGTATCAAAACCAAAAGAGAGATTGTTGTGTAGGAGAGATGGTGAGCAGTGAAGCAGGAGGAGGGACTTAGATGGGAAGGAAATGAGGTTAGGCAGGATGGGGAAATGGGGGGGGGGGGGGGGGGAAATGGTGGTGGGGGGGGGTTGGGGGGGGGGGGATAATAGCAAACAAACAAGATGTAAGTTGGGGAGCTTTCTCATATCTTACGCTGCATTTACTTTTTGTTAATCCGTCACCAAAGCAAACTCTCAAGATGTAAGATTGGAGCTTCTCATATCTCTCTCTGCTCTTTACTTTTCTGTCTAATCCTCTCACCTCTCTTGCACTCTCTCTCTCTCTCTCTCTCTCTCTCTCTCTCTCTCTCTCTCTTCTCTCTCTCTCTCTCTCTCTCTCCTCTCTCTCTCTCTCTCTCTCTCTCTCTCTCTCTCTCTCTCTCTCTCTCTCATGTCAAACACTGCTTTCTTGTCTTGCTTTTAATTGCTGTGTTTACGCGAAATTTCTTTTTTTCTTTCTTTCTTTCTTTTTATCTTCCTTTAATTTCTTTCCAAGAAAGAGAGAGAGAGAGAGAGGAAGGGGGAGAAGAGGGTTGGAGCTGCGGAAAACATAAAACACAAATCACTAGGTTGTATGAAAGTACTGATCATGTCTACACCAGCGTCAGGAAATTTGCGCCGCACTCTTAGAGATATAAGTCCTACAAGTAGAGGAAACTTCTTGGCGCGGTCCCAGTCTTCCCATTTGAGTCTGAAGCTCACTCGACCCAACTTGGAGAAGAATCTGACCAAAGACCTAAAATCCCATAAAAGCAAAACAGCTCACGGTTCCTTCTTCACGATCTGCTCTCTCTACCCCCACGGCCCTCTGTTCGCTGTCATGCATCTGGATCTTCTCACAGAACTGTCCAGAAAAAAAAAAGAAAAAAACGAACGCAATGCAGCGCTGTTTCCTTGTGTCACAATCCTCTTTTCTCTTTGAGATCACTGTCATTGCTGTCTTCACGTTATCATCCTATTATCTCTCAACCTCACGCATTTGTCTCTGAAAAGAATTCACATCGGTGGGCGATTGGTTTCTGTTCCTTGTGGCTTCTTCTCCTTTCTTCTCCTCCTCCTCCTCCCTCCTCCTCCTTGTCTTCTTCTCCTTCTCCTCTTTCTCGTCCTCCTCCTCTTTCTCTCCTCCTCCTCTCCCCTTCCTCTACTTCATCTTCTTCTTCTTCTGTGTTGCTGCTGCTGCTGTTGCTGCTCTTTTCATAGACACAATGTATTCATATGGGGCTGAAGTGCTGTTTTAATTCTTTTGTTTTTCGTAGTTCGGCTAATTCTCAGTTTCAGTTTTTAATGTAGCTTGGCTGACCACACTCGATCATGTTAGAGGCCGTTATCAGATAGAGAAAAGAAAGCTTTGTCCTGAGAGTCAATAAACATAGTCGTCTTATGACAATGCACATCAGTCAACAATATGATAGCTTGATTATTGACGTCCTTAATTAAACTATTGACACCTTAACTAAGCTTTTGACTTCCTCTAGAAGAATCAATGCACACAGACGTCTCTCTGAAAATGCACATCAGTCAACGATATGATAAATCAACTAATGACATCCTTAATGAAACTATCGTCACCTTAACTAAGCCCTTGACGTCCTCTAAGGCAGTTCAAACGAGGCCATGCTAACGCCGCGAGTCATTCTGCTTGAGTTACCACCCACAGAAACGAATAGCTGGCATGCCAGTGCCACAAAAAATGGGATGAAACTAGCATAATGACAATCACCACAGCGACCTAACAGCCGGTAGTGCCACAAAAAATTGGATGAAACTAGCATAATGACAATCACCACAGCGACCTAACAGCCGGTAGTGCCACAAAAATTGGATGAAACTAGCATAATGACAATCACCACAGCGACCTAACAGCCGGTAGTGCCACACAAAAATTGGATGAAACTAGCATAATGACAATCACCACAGCGACCTAACAGCCGGTAGTGCCACAAAAATTGGATGAAACTAGCATAATGACAATCACCACAGCGACCTGAACAGCCGGTAGTGCCACAAAAAATGGGATGAAACTAGCATAATGACAATCACCACAGCGACCTGAACAGCCGGTGCCTCGTTTAGTATTTAGAATATATGTAGACTCTCTCGGGGAAAATATATTTACATTCTGGAAAGCAACAGAGGACAGTAACGACAAAAGAAAACATGCATAAAAGCTTGGGTAAGAGATCAACAAGAAACAAGTTTAATACAAGCATAGAATCTCCAGTGGACAAGGAAGGGCCTACAACTCCTAAAGAAATAGTCCACGACATCCCCATAACGTTTCCAAAAGGCAAAACATCTTCGAGTGTTTATAGGAGTAATATTTACAGGCAATCGGATGTTTAGGTCCCGAAATTAAAAAAAAAGTACAAAATATGGAAGAGGGGGTTACAAAATAAAGAAAGCTCCTTTGCAGACGAACAACAAATAAAAATAGTGTTGAACAGGTGGAGCAATTTAAACTGCAGAGAAAAAAAAAACTTGACCACTTATGTGTTGTCCCTCCTTTGTAGATGACAGTCTCATTATCTTTGTTCTTGCTTTTCCTCTCGTCCTCCTCCTTCTTCACTTCCTTCTTCAGCTTTCCCCTCCTCCTGTTCTTTATCTTTTCGTCTTCCTGTTCGTCTTCACTGATCGTCTACTTCAGACGTCAGTCCAGCCTTGAATCCCGAAAACACATGTCCTAGAGGATCTCAAAGACTGTCAGAGATTTGTCCTGCGTAAGGATAGATCGAATTTCAGGTCCAGTTGTTCTCAAGATGTTAAAATGATGCGCTGCTGCAAAATCCCTGTGTGATATATCACATTTAGTAGTAGGACAGAAAAATTTACAAAGGCTTTACACAAATATATGAGAGAGAGAGAGAGAGAGAGAGAGAGAGAGAGAGAGAGAGAGAGAGAGAGAGAGAGAGAGAGAGAAGAGGAGCTCAATCGAGACATTAACCAAACTATGACAAATAACAACAACAACAACAAAAAACAGATAGTGTTTACGTAATATCATACCAGAATGTATTACACACTATGTCAATGAATCCATGAAGGGTAGAAGATAGGGATTGTCTTAGCAAACAGGGTTTTTAACCTGAGTCTAAAGTTGATTTTGACGATTTCTCGTTTTTGAGATAATAACGCGATTTTGACTATGACCGTGACTTTAAACAATAAAGTGATGTGTACGACGCACTGATAATGAAAAGTGCATCCCACAAAACTTGATCACTGTCAGTTAAAAGTATTTCAGACCTAAAGACTGTTTAACAAAATTTTGGAATGACTCTATGAAAGGTGAAGGTAATATGTTAAGAAGATCGAAAACGTGCCAGAATATGCCAATGTAGAAGCTCAGTCAAGTACGTAAAACTGTGCCAATTATGATAGAATGGCAAAGTATGCAGATTTTCAAATATCATATGATCGGAAACAGAAGCTAATTTAGACTGAAAAGCAGATTCAGTTTCATTTTAGTTTCATCAAGGAGGTGTCACTGAGTGCAGACTAGTCCACATACGCTACACCACATCCGCTAAGTTTTGAGACGAGACTGCGCATGATTTTAAGCATAAATTAATTAACAACTATGATGAGAGAATTGAAGAAGAGGGTCTCTTGGCTACGAGTGCCTACTTAACATTGGCTATGTCTTTTGTATGTATATGTATGTCTTTTGTGTGTGTGTGTGTGTGTGTGTGTGTGTGTGTGTGTGTGTGTGTGTGTGTGTGTGTGTGTGTGTGTGTGTGTGTGTGTGTGTGTGTGTGTGTGTGTGTGTGTGTGTGTGTGTGTGTGCAGTGAATGTGATTTTTTTTCTAATTGAAAAGCAGAAGATGAATGCGTTTTGCCACTTTTATAATATGATGAGACGTGCGACTCGTGACCCTTGCAAATGATTTATAGCATTCTGAAAAAGCCTTGCAAAGACAAAACAATTTAAATTTACCTTGTAAAGAAAGAAAGAAGGACCTCTATGGAAGAATTGTGACAAGTATGAGCAAATGCTTTACAGAGCCAGTTCTTTGGACATCAAAATAAGCTGTTTTTACACACACACACACACACACACACACACACACACACACACCACACACACACACACACACACACACACACACACACACACACACACACACACACACACACACACACACGCATGCATGCACGCACGCATGCACGGACACACACACACACACACACACACACACACACACACACACACACACACACACACACACACACACACACACACACACACACACACACACACACACACATTCACACGCGCGCGCGCGCGAGCGCGTTTTTGAGATAATTTTAAGATTACATTCACTGCACACACACACACACACACACACACACACACACACACACACACACACACACACACACACACACACACACACACACACACACACACACACACACACACACACACACACACACACACACACAACACCGCACGCACACACACACACACACACACACACACACACACACACACACACACACACACACGCACACGCATACACACACATCCTCTCTCTCTCTCTCTCTCTCTCTCTCTCTCTCTCTCTCTCTCTCTCTCTCTCTCTCTCTCTCTCTCTCTAACAAACAACCACCTGATTGAATCATGAAAAGGCAAAGCAATTGTGGCTGAAGACATGAGAATCTTCGATCTTGCTCTTCATCTCTCCCACTACCATCATCACCACCGTCTGTCCTGTCCTGCCCAGCCTTACTCCCCCTTCTGCACCCCCCCCCCCCTCCCCGCCCCGCCCCCTTCTGCTTTTCCCAAGACGGTTCCAGCAAAACAAAGTGCTGCACACCTCCTGGAGCGCTGCCGTCTTATCTCTTTGATGACTGCCTTTTCTGCTGTCCCGTTATCTTTCTCTGATCTCACATCTTCACACATTTGCATTTCATTGAATGCTTGTGGACAGATGCAAAATAGCAAATCAGTGGGGGATTCAGGTTTAAATCTCTCTGGTCTGACTCCTTCTCTTTTTTTTGTTTTTTTCGTTCTTGTTTTGTTGCTGCTGCAACTGCTATAACTTTTCTTCATCCTGTCTTTTCTATTGGTAGTATGCATATGCTTTTGTTTGGGTTTCAAAAGACTTTTAGGGGAATATTAATGCTTACGTTCATTAATTCTTTCTGTCTCTCTCCATCTCCTGTGTGTCTGTTTGTATGTTTGTTTGTCCAGCTCTCTGTCTGTCAGTCAGTCTGTCTCTCTATGTGCATGTGTATATATGTGTGTGCACATGTGTGTGTGTGTGTGTGTGTGTGTGTGTGTGTGTGTGTGTGTGTGTGTGTGTGTGTGTGTGTGTGTGTGTGTGTGTGTGTGTGTATCCATGCATATGTGTGTGTATGTGAATGCGTGTGAATGCGTGCATGCACGCTTGCACATGTATGCTCTTGTGTATGTGTGTGTGTGTGTGTGTGTGTGTGTGTGTGTGTGTGTGTGTGTGTGTGTGTGTGTGTGTGTGTGTGTGTGTGTGCGCGTGCATGCGCACATGTGTGTGTGCGTGTGTTGTTGTGTGTGTGTGTGTGTGTGTGTGTGTGTGTGTGTGTGTGTGTGTGTGTGTGTGTGTGTGTGTGTGTGTGTGTGTGTGTTTAGTCACAAAGAAAAAAAACGGGTTCGAAGGGAAAGAGATGGAGAGAGACAGAGAGAAAGAAACAGAGAGAGACTGAGAGCCAGAGACACAGAGAGATAGAGAATAACAGCGAGAGAGAGACAAGAAAGAGAGAGAGAGAGAGAGAGCATAACTAGAATAATCAACGCACCACAAATCAAAACCCACCACGAATCATACTTCATCGTCGTCTTCTCATTATTCCTTTGATGATAAACAAAACAAACAAAAAAAATCCCAGTTAATCCAATATACGAACAAACGAAGGACCAAACGACAAAAAAAAAAAAAACAACAAAAAAAACACTATCTGCAAGCAGCAAGTAGACAGCAAATCAATGCGGACAGCCCCACCAGACATAATGTGGTCAGACGACCCAGACGCTGAAATAGCCATCACACTGACCGGTCGCCATGGTATAATAATTAGCGTCACAGTCTGAGGTCTGAGAGGTCGTAGATTTCAAAGTCCATCTGACCTACTTGTTCATTAGAATGCTCGACCTTTTCTGGATTCTTTCTAGGCGTGGGTATGCCTAGGGCTCACACAGGAAGAATAGAACTATGCGGGTCCAGATTCTCTACCTAATAGAAGCATCCATGAGAATTTTTTTTTTTTCACTCAAGAAAAGATGTGAATGTTCTACACAAATATCGAATAAATACACAAACTGACACATTTATCTTTTAAACGAAACTGCCCTGGCCTTGCTGTTTAACAGGGAAAAGATGAGTTTCAGAGTTATCTTGTGTGGTTTTGGAAAGAAGCCTGTCATTGAAAACCTTATTAGATATCACTCACGTTGGTACTTTTTTTTTTGCACACACACACACACACACACACACACACACACACACACACACACACACACACACACACACACACACACACACACACACAGAGAGAGAGAGAGAGAGAGAGAGAGGAGAGAGAGAGAGAGAGAGAGAGAGAGAGAGAGAGAATCAACAGAGACAGAAACATAAAAAGACACTCTAAAAACCGAAGAAACGATACTGATCAGAAAAAAAAGGGAATTCCACGGCAGAGACAACTTTGACAGCAACGACAGCAAAAATCCAAACAGATGAAAGCAGAGCAAAGAGATTTAAATACATAACCCCCCCCCCCCCCCCCCATGTTAAATTGGTTTTCTGCAAAGACATTCAGTGAAATGCAAATCTGTGAAGAAGTGAGGGCAGAGTGAAGTGGCAGGAAAAACAGAAAAGGCAGTCTCAAAGTAATCAGACATAGTACCACCCAAGGTGTGTGGTGCTTCTCTTAAACCAAGTTGGTTGGGCAGGGGAGGCAGTGAAGGGGAGAGGTGAGGTCGAGCAGGACAAAGAGAGTTGGTGGTGGTGGTGCTGTGTGTGGGGGAGTGGGGGAGATAAAAAGCAAACAATTGAGGTGTACGATTGAAGATGCTCGTGTCTTCACCCACAGTACCTTCGCTCCCCTCTGCCTCCACCACCCCCCCCTCCACCCGCCACCAGTCAGATGGATTTGAGATAGGCAGCTTGTTAGTTGTTTTATTTTCTCTGTCTGTGTGTCTCTGTATGAGTGAATTAAATGTTGCATGTGTTGTGTGCGTGCGTGCGTGCGGCATGCGTGCGTGTGTGTGTGTGTGTGTGTGTGTGTGTGTGTGTGTGTGTGTGTGTGTGTGTGTGTGTGTGTGTGTGTGTGTGTGCGCGCGCGCGCGCGCGCGCGCGTACGTGCGTGCGTACGTGCGTGTGTGTGTGTGCCTCTGTGTGTGTGTGTGTATGTGTGTGTGTGTGTGTGTGTGTGTGTGTGTGTGTGTGTGTGTGTGTGTGTGTGTGTGTGTGTGTGTGTGTGTGTGTGTGTGCGTGCACGTGCATGGATGCGTACATGCGTGTGTGTGTATGCATGCGCGATTACGAGCACGTCTCTCTCTCTCTCTCTCTCTCTCTCTCTCTCTCTCTCTCTCTCTCTCTCTCTCTCTCTCTCCCCCCCCCCCCCCCCCCTCCTTCCTTTCATCTTTTTCCGTTAACCTCACTCTCTCCTTCTCTGAGCCTCTGTCTCTCACCCTTTTGCTCATTCTTGTTTCTCCTTTTGTGTGATCGCGTTTAGAGACTGTATACAAAAAAACACTGGCGTGACATGCTATGAATATCACTGTACCAAAAACACTGCAGAAGGAAGAAGGTTCTCACCATCAGGCTTCAGTTCCAACCACGTGAAATAACTTTCCATGTTGAAAGAATTTTTTTTATGCAATACAACACATTACAATACATCACAATACAATGTTTATTTCCTTCCACCACTGCTGGGGTAAAGAGGATAATAACAATAGTCAAACGGTCATCACCACGAATTTAGAGAGAGAAAAAAAAAAAGAAATCAAATGGAATGAACAGTCACACCAGTCGCATCATTGACTATTTAAGGACAAGTATAACTGTGCATTAGGCCAGACATTCTTTCATCCAGGAAAGAAGGCCAATCAAAACATCCTGCTTCATGTGATGTACTTACATAAAGTTAACGGACATTTTTTTTTTTTTGTCGAAGCACTATTTAACAAACTACAAAAGTCAAACATTGAACGTACTTTCAGTTTAGTTATGGCAGCTACTGATGCAAAATGAAACTGGTCACCTATTTTATTCATTTTGCAATCTCTACGTCTTCTTTCATGTCTCGTCAAACCATGTCATCGTCTTTTTTTTTTGCTGTTTCTAGCTTATGATAGAAATATAATTTCAATTCCTCTTATCCGCTGCTTTCCAGTATTTAAACTGTTTTCTTTCTGGAACATCTTCATGCCCGTGTACCAGTTTGTAGGATACTATTTTTGTTGTTGTTTTGGTCGCCAGGGAGAGGTAGCTGAAAGACTAGATTGTGCACTACCTATTCATTTGCGGCGTTATTTTCAAGTGTGGTATTTCTTATATATTGAGTTGTACTGGCATTACAAAAAAAAACATTTATTAAGTTGTTTCAAAGTGTGTTGATGGCATTTATTAGGGCCATAAATCAGGCAGAACAGGTGGCGTCCTCGCCTTGAGCCAGTTAAAGCTGTCGCGGGAATATCAGTAAGTAAGTTAAGGATGCCAGTATATTAGCTAAGTGTG
>JADBJO010002666.1:207500-210000 GCA_016801955.1 Conus betulinus | reverse complement strand
TCGTCTGCTTTCGGCTTCCCTCCGCTCGCCTGAAAACTTCAGGCCAACGATCTTTCTCTTACCAGGCACCTGCTCTGTGGAATGGTCTCCCTTCTTCTCTGCGTAACAGGGATTCTTTAGAGACTTTTAAAACCTCCCTAAAGACACATCTTTTCCCTCGGACTGATTAACAGTATCCACTTACCACTGTGCGCGTGTTTGCTGGTGTTGAACGCGCTCGTGTGTCTGTCTGCGTGTGTGAGTTTTCGGCGGCGTGGGTGTGTGTGTGTGTGTGTGTGTGTGTGTGTGTGTGTGTGTGTGTGTGTGTGTGTGGTGTGCGCGCGTGCGCGCGCATGTGTGTGTGTGTGTGGTGTGTGTGTGTGTGTGTGTGTGTGTGTGTGTGTGTGTGTGTGTGTGGTGTGTGCGCGCGCGTGCGCGCGCATGTGTGTGTGTGTGTGTGTGTGTGTGTGTGTGTGTGTGTGTGTGTGTGTGTGTGTGTGTGTTTATGTCACTGTTGCCTGTCACGAGAGAGAGAGAGAGAGAGAGAGAGAGAGAGAGAGAGAGAGAGAGAGAGAGAGAGAGAGAGAGAGAGAGAGAGATTTATTTCTTCGTTTTGTAATCTGTCTTCCCTGTAATCTGTCCCCCCTCCCCCCGCCCCACCTCCACCCCCAATAGTTCATTGAGGATTGTTTCAGCAGTGCCAATAGATCTTGTCACAAGAGTATACCATACAGGTGCTGCTGCTGCTGCCGCTGTTGTTGTTGTTGTTGTTTTATTGTTGTTTTCGTGTGTTTATTCTGAAATGATGCAATATATTTCCATATATGGTCCTATGTATTGCTGGACAGGTGAACGCACCCGTTCATGGCGGCGCGATCAGTATATCTGGTGGTTAATGTTTCGTGGTTACATTTCATGTCCATAGCTTGGATTCTACTTTCCGGGAGGAAGGGGGGGGGGGGGGGGGGGGGGGTCATGGCTTACACGCAAGCAAGAAGATGGAATATATTATTATCGCATGAACTTGTGTTTCGTTGTGTGCATTAGTGGACAAAAAAAAATGTGCCAGTGTGGTGCCAGTCTTCCTATTCTTTATGGCCACTCTTAATTTCTCTTTGAAGATAATACAGCGCTTTTGACTGGACTTGGCTACCTGAGTGCACAGCCCACTGACACACTTTGGGCATGATCTATCATGGGTTGACGAATTCCAAATATGCGTGTGTGTCTGATGGGGTCTACATCCCTGATCTCCAAGACACGGAATGCGGTGGTTCCAATGACTGCACAACTGCCACTTTGTGCCCGTGCAAAATCTGAACCCCCCCCTCTCTCTCTCTCTCTCTCTCTCTCCTCGCTCTCTCTCTCTCTGTTGTGCCTGTGTGTGTGTGTGTGTGTGTGTGTGTGTGGTTGGTGTGTGTGTGTTGTGTGTGTGTGAGTGTGTGTGTGTGTGTGTGTCTGTGTGTGCGCGCGCGCGCGTGTGTGTGTGTGTGTGTGTGTGTGTGAGGGAGGGACAGAGTGAGAGAGAGAGGAATTTGTGTGTGTATGTGTGTGTGTGTGTTGTGTGTGTGTGTGGTGTGTTTGTGTGTGTTGTGTGTGTGTGTGTGTGTGTGTGTGTGTTTGTGTGTGTGTGTGTGTGTGTGTGTGCATGTGCCCTGATAATTCGTTGGAGAGCTCTTGAACTACACTCACCGAATTCCTTAACGAAATTGGTGTAGTGAAACAAACAAACAGGTAGACAGATCATGTAACTCACTAGCAAATAACCTAAATGTCTACATAACTGACAGACTGGAGAAAACAAAGCAAACGATTGAAGCAAATGCAAGGTGAAGCTTACCTTTTGTGAATAACGTGAGTTATTGAGTGCCCACACACGCATAGAAGCCATCCGACCTTACACATTTGTTGTTCGTCTTGTCCGAAATTCATAGATTTGTATTATATCAATGCGACAATTTTCTGTGCAAAAAAAATAGAATCAATCCTTTGAAAACAAACAAACACACACACAAAACGAACAAACAAAACGACGTTTAGACCTTTCTATATGTGATGTACGTGTATCACTTCATTAGAAGCAATGGAATAAAAAGATTTAAGGGTGCGTGTGTACCCACGCTAAACAGAACGGATACTTTTTTTTTCCTGTGAAAGAAACAAGCTTATGTACAACCCACATCATCTAGAAATGATTTATCACTATCTGTCCTCTGTCCTGTATTACACAGCATAGATATATGCACAATCAGATAATAAAGAACGCATTTTTTGATGATTTTGTTCTTTGTTTGTTTGTTATTTATTTCTTCTTTCTTTCTTTTTCTTTCTTTTTTTTTTCTTTTTCTTTGTTTTTGGTTTTTTCGTTTTTTCGTCTCAGGGAAAAGGTACAAGTTTGCAGTGCTGTTCACTCTTTGTACTGTCCATTGACGGTCAACCTCCATCTCCCTTCCCTATCCTCCTCCCTCCCCCCTCCCCCCGCTCCTCCTCATCCCCGCCTACTTCTCTCTCTCTCTCTCTC
>JADBJO010002666.1:202500-205000 GCA_016801955.1 Conus betulinus | reverse complement strand
AAAGAATCAACTGCTCCAAGCTTGGAAGCTGAGATGAAAAATCGAGCTGGTAACGGAGAAAAAGAAAATCTCGCTAACCTTTCTTTTTGACAGTTCCTCCAACTATTTTAACGAAATCCAAACTCTTCAAAAAGTGGGGGAGTCTTGAATAAGATTGGAAAGGAAATTTATATGTCGTTCCTCCGGAAATGACAGGCTACGGTGGGGGTTAAAGCCGCATTTAAGCTGGTGAGGACTCCATGTCTTTTACTGAGCAAGAATAGTCAAAGAGCAAGGACAAATTTTGAAATGGTGAAGGGGAAAGAACGTTTGGGGGGCAAGGAAAGTGCCCTTTTCTCTTCATTTTCCGAATAAGATGGGAATCAATATACATAATCTTACCTTATTCAAATGTAAACCACACACACACACCACAACACACACACAACACACACACCACACACACACACAAACACACACATCCACACGCACGCACGCACGCACGCACGCACGCCACACACACACACCACACACCACACCACACACACACACACACACACACACATACACCCCCCACACACACGCACCACACACCACACCACACACACACACACACACACACACCACAACACACACACACACACACACACACACACACACACACACACGTACGTACGTTACACGCAGGCCGCTCACACACGCCTTTACGCACACACAGGAATAGATAGATAGATAGATAGATAGATAGATAGTAGATAGATAGATAGATAGATAGATAGATAGATAGATAGATAGATAGATAGATAGATAGGGTAGGTAGATTGATAGATGGATAGATACATTGAAAGAATTGTCCTCAGTTATGTTTTAAAAGATACTACACAGTACCAAGACCGTTTCAGTTCGCATACCAACAGAACAGATCAAACAGATGATGCACACTCAACATTCTCCATCATGCTTTTTCACACCTCGAAAAACCTGCCTCCTTTGTACGCATTCTCTTTATTGATTTATCATCAGCATTCAAAAACACCATACAACCACATCTGATGGCAAAGAAACGCATTAACATAAATGTGGGTAACAAGCTCATTCTTTGGATAATTGATTTTCTTACACAGAGGACACAGTCTGTTCGATCTCAAAGTGTCTGTTTCGTCTTCCAGAGTCATTTAAACTGGCGCACCCAGGGTACTGTTTTATCACCAGTGCTTTTTACTCTGTACACAAAATGATTGTCAGGAAGTGATTCAACTTTGTACATTAAATATTCAGATGACTCAGCACTTGTAGATCTTTCCAACTCTGATTCTGTTTACTTCAAGGAGTTCAAAGATTTGTTGACTGGTGCGATCATAACTATCTTGATCTGAATGTAACAAAAACGAAAGAAATGTTGATTGATTTTAGAAAGAATCCAAAAGCTGTACCACCACTTTTATCAAAGGTGCTGAAGTAGAACGTGTTGAATCATACAAATATTTAGGAACTTTTATAGATAATAAGCTGAATTTAAATCCCATGTTGAGTATGTCCACAAAAAATGTCAAACCAGATTATATTGTTCTTCGCAAGCTGCGATCATTTCATGTGAATACTGACATTCTTCGGACATTTATTCATTCATGCTTCTTGGAATCTGTTCTAACTTTCTCATTTATGTGTTGGTATGGTGGGTTTGACTGTGAAGAGCAGAAATGTGCTTGAGAAAGTGGTGAACGTGGGAGGAAAAATTGGTGAGAGACAAAAAAGTCTGAGTGAGCTATATAGGTGCCGTGTTAGTTGTTAAGCGAAGAAGATTACGTGTGACCAGACCCACGTCCTTGCAAATCAGTATGACCTTCTTCAGTCAGGACGAAGATATCGATCGGTTTAAATGCAGAAGTGTCAGATTTAAAAACAAAGTTTTATTCCCCTGTCCATTGATTTCTTGAACGGAGAAGATGTTAATTGAAATCCAAATTCCTCTATAGGAATGTATGTCATATGTGAGAAAATGGGTATGTGGCTAAATTATTGTTTATTTGCTGTGAATGTGTGTGACCACAAATTAATTTCTCAAATTGAGATAATAAAGTGTGTGGTGTGCGTGTGTGTGTGTGTGTGTGTGTGTGGTGTGTGTGGGGTGTGTGTGTGTGGGTGTGTGTGGTGTGTGTTTGTTTACATAATGTGAATATATCTGATGAACATAAATTTAGTCAAAGATTCGATAAAAATAGCAATTATTATGCTGTCATTGTCTTCTTTACGGTGCCTCTGGGATATAAAATGTCGAAACGATATGCAGTAGGAGAATACGATCCACGTGTCCAGCGATTCAGAATGGCATGCACAGAGAGAGAAGTTTAAACGTTGGGTGGTTGCCTCGTTGCTCAGTGACATGTTTAACTGCAAAGGGAGCCTGTGTTAGGTATAAAACATGTTTGCAGCAGCATTACCAACGTTACCCCTAGTCTAGACACGCCTTTGTATTGGCAAAATAACTGGTATTGAATAGAGAGTATCAAAGTAAAACAAC
>JADBJO010002666.1:180000-192500 GCA_016801955.1 Conus betulinus | reverse complement strand
AGTCAGACTAACTGAGACCACGACAAACAGCGAAGCTCCGTAACTGTGGGTCTGTATAATCAGAAGCCAAATAAACCAGTGGAGCTGGCTTCACACGGCCAACCCATTACCCAACACCATACTGTTCCTCTGTATACAGCATGCTACAAAACCATGCTACAAAACCAAAGGGCACCAGATTCTGCCAATCACACGCTGACTGTATTGTCTCCAGGGAACAACGGAATTGCTTTGATGATGCCGGAAGTCAAATAAAAAAGAATACGAGAAAAAAAAAGAACAAAAAAATAAAGGAGATCCACAGGGATCGGCCCTTGGTCATCTTTCTTAATGATCCTTCCTACACAGACTCGTCACGATGTGGGCAAGGGAAAAATCATAAAACAACGAAAAAGTTTTACAAACTGTAATCAAGAGAAAGAACAAGAGAAAAGTGACCGGGGCAGAACTTTGACATTTGCTTTTGATGTTGTTGTATTTGCCACTCTGCTGTTACCTTTTGTTATTGCTTGTTGGATTTTTTATGTTGCCTGGTGGTCTCCATTGTACTGTACGGTTGTGAGGCATGGACACTGACGGCTGAAACTGAAAGGAAGTTCCAGGCTTTCGAGAGCAAATGCCTGAGGAAGCTCCTTCAAATCTCCTGGATAGAGCACAGGACCAATAAATATGTACGGAGCAGAACTGAGAACTTGCTGGACCTCAGGAACCTCTCCTTTCAACTGTGAAGAGGCGCAAGCTGATATGGTTTGAACACAACACTCGACACACCAGTCTGTCCAAAACAATCATGCAAGGCACCATCGAGGGCGGGGAGAAGAAGAGGAAGACAGCGGAAGAGCTGGCATGAAAACATCAAAGAATGGACCGGACTCCATACACGTGAGCTGCTGCCGGCGGCTGCTGACAGACAGATGGAGAGGGGAGGTTGTGTCTGCGGTCCTCAGTTTCCCCACCGACAACTTCTGTAGTTATGGGCCTGAGGTGAGGTGAGGTGAGGTGAGGTGTCTTTAGTTTGTATCAAAATGTGGTTTAAGGGCCCAGCCCACCTGCTAGCTGAACATTATGCAGAAAACAAGAATCAGAGTCAAACTTGCATTTACCGTAGACGGTCTAGGTTAGAGCCAGAAAACACTTAAAAGTGTAGCGTAGTGAACACGCGACTTTTACACCTTTTCCCCCTTTCTTGTATACTTTTTAAAAATTCTCTGGAATTCCTTAGATTTACTCATACCTCAGAGTAAAACGAGCTAGCAGACCACATCACCTATCTGCGCACCATTCTCAAAGGCTAGCCATTGTCTAAAGAAAAATGTAATGATATGCTGCGTTTCAAATCGCCGGCTTAGCACAAAAAACATCCTGCAGATACAGTGCTATATACGAGGGAAGGAAGGATGTGGAGGAGGAGGAGGAGGAGGGTATGAGGGGGACGAAGAAGAGACAGATACAACAAGAGGTGGGAGGACATTAGGGAGTGGCCAAGCTTTCACTTGGTCAAACTCCCAGAGAGCAACATAGCACCGCCCTAGATGGAGGTCTATTGTCGGAAAATCATCACTGGTCATCAGCAACCCCATCCTGAGCTGAAAAAAAATTAGCGAGGACAAAGCTCTGTGTCTTCCAGATAGTACCCAGTAAGGGGCTTCTGGAATGGTACTGGAGGAAGAAGGCTGGAGATCGGAGTAAGCAGGAAGGTGGGATGGGGAATGGGGATGGAGGGAAAAAGAGCGGGAAAAGAGGGACAGAGGGATTGAGAGCAAGCGCGAGAGGAGGGCGATTAGAAAACTCTAAGATCCACTGTCTCATCACAAATCCACCACCAGCCCCCCCCCCCCCCACCCCCCCACACACACACACACACGCACGCACGCACGCACGCTCGCACGCAAGCGCGCCCACGCACGCACGCACGCACGCACAGACACACACACACACACACACACACACACACACACACACACACACACACACACACACACACACACACACACACATACATGCACACACACACGCGCGCGCGCGCGCCTCCTCCAACTACGTCCCCTTTGATACGTATTTGTGAGTGATGAGCCCTTGCGGATGTTCCTACAGGCCCAGTAATTCCCGCTGTTAAACAAACCAAAGCCAGTTCGGTTCCAAATCTGCTGAACAATTCAATAAGATGTGAAGCGTATTTCCCGCTGTTTATTGGCCAGACCCACTTTCGTTCCGAATCTACTGCGTTGTTGTTCTTCTTGTTCTTGTTCTTCTTGTTCTTGTTCTTATTCTTGTTGTAGTAGTAGTAGTGTTGTTGTTGTTGTTGTTGTTCTTCTTCTTCTTCTTCTTCTTCTTCTTCTTCTTCTTCTTCTTCTGCATTTCTGGACGCCTTAGATGGCAACACCAATGAGTTGGAGGAACCTGCAGATTACTGTTCCCTCATTACCTGCCTTTTTTATTTGTCTTTCTTCTCTTTTCCATTTAAAGTGCATTACTTTATTGGACACTTCCTTCTGAGTTGTTTGTTGGTGCTCTCTCTCTCTCTCTCTCTCTCTCTCTCTCTCTCTCTCTCTCTCTCTCTCTCTCTCTCTCTCTCTCTAGCTAGCTAGATTACATCCTTATTCTTTTTCCACCCACACTTCAATCCATTTTTAGTATTCTTCATCTACTACCCCCCCCCCCCCCTTTTTTTTTTTTAACTCTGTTTGCCTGATTAATTCATCAGCTCAAATTTCCTGCCCTGACAGTGGCATTACCCCCCTCCCCCCTTCCCTCCCTATTCCCTTCTTCCAGCTTCCCAACAGATTGCCTGGTTCTTCCAGTTACAGTTTCAGCACTGGTAGTCCACAAGGCAACAATCCATGTCGTCGTTAGCCAGCCCAGCAGACAAGGCCCTGCACTACCCTTGAGTCATTTTAGGTGGTGTTCCTTGCTGTAAGGTCTGACACCGGATTGTACTCTAATTTCCAATCCAACTTTGACAATACCGTTTGCCATTGTTCTTTTTTTTCATTTTTTTCTTTCTTTGTTTTTTTCTTTTTTTGGGGTGGGGTGGGGGGGGGGGGGGGTGTTAACCATTTCCGTTGCTCGTAATTAGGAGTCAGTCAATTAACGGTTCAGACTCACATTAGGTCACTCAATCAATCAATAAGTAGGTTGGCTGAGCGATCGTTTGGTTCAGTATATGGTCAGTCGGCTGGCTGCTTGACCTGTTGATTGGTTTGTACGTAAGCTAGTCAGTAAATTAGGCAGCTAATCATAGTTAGTTAGCTAGCCACTTGAGCTACGTAGTCTGTAAGTTTGTGTGCGTGAGTGAGTGAGTGAGTGAGTGAGTGACTGTGACTGAGTGAGTGAGTGAGTGTGTGTGTGTGTGTGTGTGTGTGTGTGTGTGTGTGTGTGTGTGTGTGTGTGTGTGTTAGTGTCAGTGTTAGTGTGTGTGTGTGTGTGTGTGTGTGTGTGTGTGTGTGTGTGTGTGGTGTGTGTGGTGTGTGTGTGTGTGTGTGTTCTTCCCAGTTTTATTGTAAAGCCAAGATGAGACATACTTTTTATTCAATTTCAATAGACAGTCAAGAAAGAGCTTTGATTATCAAACACGGTTATACACGCGACAAAAATACCTAAACCAATCAGACAGCGTACTCGGCAATTCTGACGGGGGAGTTTGATTTAGCCACTTTCACACAAACAGCTTTCAGAAAAATAAACTCAGAGACTGTTGACGAAGGCAAACAACCTATATTGTATCAAATGACACTAAACCCAGTAATTCAAGCCATGGTCCAGACACCAAATTCATTTTGCCCGCGGTGTCCAATTCCATCAAAGACGCGGACTCAATCACTTCAATAGCTCTATTATACTAAACCACCACAGCTGGTGTTGACGTGGTGCTGACTATTAGAACACACCCCTATCAATTTCACCCCCATAGTATTTTGTTTTAGCTTGTTCATCTCTGTATCGTTTGCGGACATTTGTTTTCGTTTGTTTCGTAATGTGAGTCAATCTAGACAACCCTCTTCAACCCTCTTACAGCTGAGTAAATGTAAACTCGTTCTGCTCTATGGTCAGTATACCCACGCCAGCCATGCATGTCGTTTCTGTACCAATGTTTGTATTATACGGATCTTCTTCTTCTGCGTACGCAGGCTGACACTCCTGCGGACACTCCCCTATATGGACAGGCTAATATTAATCCCATCTACCCAACAAAGGAAGTGGAGTTTTGTGTGTATGAACGTTTTTTTTTTTCATCCGCCATTAAGGCAGCCATACTCCATCTTCGGGGAATGTGCATGCTATGTGTAACGTGTCGTCCATACCAACGGCCAAACTGGCTTTCTCTTCCGAAAGCTGGTGATGGGATTTTACGTGTGTGTGCAAGATGTTATGCGTGCCTTCACACACGGAACCTCGGTTTATAGTCTCGTTCGAAGGACTGTGTGGGGAAATGGAGTCAGAACTAATGTTAACTCCGAGGGGAAAATCCACCTGTACCGAAACTTTGAGAATTGAAAAGTGTGGTACAAAAGCGTTTCTCCGAAAACTAAGTCATGCAACTCTCATGTGCAGACAGCTGACAGTATAAGAGAACAGCTGTGTTTGGTCTTTTTCTATTGTTTTTCAATAATGAAAGGATTCTGCATGTACTCTAGTGCTTGTTTTAGTTTGTTGTATGCAAAACGTCACACACACACACACACACACACACACACACACACACACACACACACACACACACACACACACACACACACACACACACACACACACACACACACACACACACCCTTTTGGCAAGTAAGTCCTTTGCATCCTTTTTACATAAGTTGCAAATGAAATAGCTTTCTACTAACTTTTGTAAGTTTAAGTGTTTCATAATGGTTATTCATGTAGCATTTTGTACCAGTCCATACGAATTTAATAATATTTGTGGAGATACAGAAAGGGAATGAGCTAACATTGTTTACTAACTGTGTTTGTATGTCTTGTCCCTCTTCCAAGACAGCTGGTTTGTCTTGCTGGAGGAAGCTTGCGTGCTGACAGAAGGGCAGTGCTTCTTGAAGCTTCCACCAAGTCAGAAAGGTCTGCATGGTGGATTGACCCCGTCTGGATGCTGTGAATAGGAAAGGAGGCTTTGTATCATAACTCCCTTTAATTTTTCCCTCGATTTTTGATCACCTGTCTTTAAAGTTTTTTTTCCTTTTTGTTTGTTTGTTTGTTTTTTTAATGATCACATAAAGCATATTTTTGTCATAAATGAATGGTTTACAAAACGAAATTTAAACAAACGCATTTACCAAGAAAAATGTATTAAATAAATTCTATACTGTTGCAAAGTTACTGCTAAAAAAATAATGTGAAAAGCTAAAAATTGTTGAAAGTTAACAGTGCAACATGAACAGTCCTCTGGTGTGTTGGTATAATTTTGCAGCCACGATCGAGATCCAAGGTCTAGGTAACATATATATCCAACGGCGGCGAAACGGGCAGAGGGGAATAAAATCCCCAAAACGCCGTGAAGGCGGACGTGGACAGCCATTCTGGCAGATTGGAGCTGAACAGCTGTAAAGTAATCAGTCTCTGAGGAAAATCTCCATTTAAAAACATGCTGAAGACGGATTCGCTGGTTGTCAACTGTTAGGTGCGCCACAATAGTACAAAGTATCTGCGCCCAAATGGCAGATAACAGTGGAAGAGACTCTCGATGTGGTGGTGGTTCCCACCCCCGATCTGACCTCCAGAGTGGAAGAGTGCAGACGCTATGGCTCATAGGGGAGGAAGACAAAAATGACTCAGAGGTCTCTCCTACCCTGAGGAGAAGACATTCATTAAAAACATTCTGCAGGAGGAAATGGAAACAGCAACATCCAAATTCCAACCAGGCTGACTGCTACTGCCACCGAAGCAGAGAAGATCAAGTGCTACTGTTCGGATTAAGGACTTGATATAACAGACTGAGTACACCACGTGTACAAAAAGTACAAGACTGGTAAATCTGCGATGTGCCCTTGCAGAGAGGCCGAAATGGACACCGAGCACATCCTATAGGACTGTCCCTGCCATGCTACTGCCGGGCAGGACACATGGCCGGAGACAGTGGCTCTGAAGGCCAAGGTGAGGGCCAAGCTCTACGGAGAATTGGAGGACCTTCGGAGGACAGCCAACTTCGTGTGAGCAACTAGCATCACCATCTAAGTGTTCCAGAAGAAGAAGAAGAAGAAGAAGAAAAAGGAAAGGAACCCATCCCATGCGACTGGTGGACACCGACCGCCACTTCAGTCTAGAGCCAGGTGCAGCTGTAGGGGAAGGCGTCCCACAAGGAGGTGTCCTCTCACCTATATTCTTGATCGTTCCCATGAATACAATTCTATATGTATCCTTGCTTCAATCTTTTGTGCAATCTGTGCGCACGACTTGATTATCTGGTGCTTTCAGCAATACGTGGCTGCTACCATAGTGAGTATGCAGGAAACCGAGAGAAGATCAAGACAGGGACAAAGAAATGAGTCTCTCTCTCTCTCTCTCTCTCTCTCTCTCTCTCTCTCTCTCTCTCTCTCTCTCACTCTCTCACTCACTCACCACACACCACACACACACACACACACACACACACACACACACACACACACACACACACACACACACACACACACACACACACACACACACACACACACACACACACACACACACACATACACACACACACACACACACACACACACACACACACACACACACACACATACACACGCACACTCACTCACTCACACACACACACACACACACACACACACACACACACACACACACACACACACACACACACACACACACACACACACACACACACACACTGGGAGTATATTTGACCCCACACTGACCTGGAAACATCAGACCAACACCTACACAGCAAGAGCCAACTGCGAATAGCTCTGATGAAGAAATCGTTTGGAACATCCTGGGGAGCAGACCACAGCTTACAGAAAAGGCTATGCCTCGGATATGTAAGATCCGTCTTTGAATCTGAATCTTGAGTAGCTGTATGGGGGGGGGGGGGGGGGGGGGGGGGAGGAGTGGGGGGGAGGGGATATCACTATCCGGTTTTGACGACGTTGTTCAGAATCACGCTTCTCGGATTATTATTGGTGACAAGCCCAAACCAGGCCACAAACACTCTGATCTTGTGAGCTTCAAAGGCAGACGAGACCCCAAAGTCCATGCTGCTAAATTCAAAGCATGAAGAACCATCCAATGCACACACTGTCAGAGCCCGCAAAGTGCAAACCACACAGCAGTAGTGTTACGCAGAGTTGATGAAGACATGAGAGGCAGGGCTGCTTATATGTTGCAGCAAGGGATCAAAGAATATCCAGTGTGTAGCACAGAAGCAGCTTAGAAAAGAGAAGAGTTTCATTACATCAGAGCATTTCTGGCGCCTTGCTAAAAGAAATTCAGCCGCAGCCTGAGAAAAAAAAGCAGTTATTTTCGAGCAGATGAAACAGATTTTGCCCACGAAAGTTCTGGACATACGCATACACAAAGAATCATGAATGAATGAAGTGGTGAAGTTTTCCAAAACACTCAAATGTTGAACAGTGACACACATGCAGTTTTTCTTGAAAGCTTTTCCGTGAAAAACAAGTCTGAAGCAAATTCGTCCGAAGCAGCACGCACAAGACTCTGTAACAGCAGGCAGACAATTCTGCTCCCGAGTTTGGTTTTCAGATGCACTCACTAACATCCAGACCAGCCAAAGCCCTCAGAGCAAGGAATGGAAAAAACTCTTGCTTCTGCCTTGGATACCCTTCAGCAGTACAATGGACACACAATCATAGAGTTGATTCCTCCACACTGAGACATACAGGACACCGAGGAAACCGATCAACTGGCAAAGAAGGGACAATTGCTGCAAAAGGACCAAGAAGTCATCTTTGAAGTAAGGAAAATAATCGTGAGAGATAAACAGAATAGAACATGGCTTGACCTTGCGGCACTCTAAGCACAATAGCAGAGATACAGACCCAAATGATAGCCAGAAAAGACCAAGCTATCAATCTGAGACCGAGGTCAGGACATTCCAGACTCTGACGCCACTTTTTCATAATGGTGATTCTGCAGTGTATTGTCGCGGATCATCTCTTATGCCAGTAGAAGATTTACTAAAGTGCTGTCCAACAAAGCGGAACTTCAGAGCAAAACGCTGGCCTGCTGGACACGCTCGTAAGACCTCTGTAGAGTGTGACATACTACAGAATTCTTCACATTCCCCAAGTTGCTATCTGAATGAACGACGAAGACGAAAAGTCTCACAGACGACTCGCATTTACTTTTCACCTACTACATGCATAGACAAAAATTGATTTTCCGCTGTCACTTGTATATATAAAATCTGATCGCTTTTAGTTTATGTTTTGTTTGTTTGTTTGTTTGTTTGTTTTAATTTGCGGTAAGACTTTTCGGTAGATCTTTATAGGATTTACTCAATCAGTCGGCAGGGAAAGCATAACTGACTTACAATGGGAAACATTGTCTGTTAACTTGGGGAAATGTTCGTGACTTCTAACAAATGTTATCCATGGGCTAAAATCAGAAGGAAACAACTCTGTGTCTTTACCAACAGTTGGGAGCTGTTGGAGGGATATATCTGTGCCTCCCTTGAGAATCAGGACATTCGCTACACTAGCTTCCTTGCCAGAAAGGGTGTATCAAATGGTGACCTGCGCGTATTGTTGAAAACCACCGAACACTACCGAAGTGACAAAACCACAGTGCAGCGTCTCCTCTGGTGGACTGTCTGAGGATGGCCAGATACTAACGGCCGTCTTCAAACCGCTAGTGGTGGGACTGCGGTGCAGCTGCATGACTTTGAATTAGAGAATCTATGGGAGCGTAAGAATGAGCGATACAGGAATGCTGCAGAGAAGAAAGTGCGAAATAATGAGAAAGAAAAGAGGAAGGTGGACATCATCACTGCTATTATGAGCAAGTGGTCATGTAGTTAGCGCAAAGTGCGCGAATTGAGATTTCAAAGCTGCATAGCACATATCCGAACAGTCAACAGGACAAAGAGGTGTCAAAAGAAACGATGTCGCTGTCAGAACTGACCACGGTTATATCATTGGGGCAATAATTTGAATAGTTTAATTGGCGTTACTCGCCCATTTCTTTCCGTATATCAAAGCTCAAATGGGTATATGATTTCTCATGTAGGGTACCGAATACACACACACACACACACACACACACACACACACACACACACACACACACACACAACACACACACACCGACGACTTTAACATGAAACCCATCACTGGTATGAGCAGACATAGAGATGAAATGTAAACCAGGAGGATCACCAGCGCAGCTGGGCATGGTGGGCAACGGAAGATTAGATCTCTCTTTCAAATAAGTGTCAATGAAGGTGAAGATGACGAACATTTGCGCCACACAGTTCCATTCAGGTCTGCCATTCATGGCAAAGTTGAGTTGTGCGCTTCATTTCTTCATGTATCCCTGTGTCAACCAGGCCCGAGAGATACAGACACCTGCACTGTTTGCAAAGAAATTGAAATATCATTCTCAGAAACATCCCCGTTCTGTGGCTGAAGCTGGACAAGATGATTCCAGTCTTCCCAACTGAGTCCATAACCCATCGCGCAGCTTTTGGCAAGACCTTAAGTTAGGACCGGTAAGTAATGTCAATTAATATTGTGATTAGCATGAAAGGACTGGTGATAAAGTGGATGGAGGTGATGATGACGATGATAATGAAAATGACAGCAGTAACTATCCAAAACATATAATAAGCAGAATTCGTGTGAGTCGGTAGACATTTCTATAATTCTCTACTTGTTGTTTCCCTACATCTGTTTCGATGCAATCCGTCAAACTCCCTTTATCTCTCTGTCAGTATGCCTATGTTTCTGTATGTTACATGTCTGTTTGTGTGTCTGTCTACCTGACATTCTCCCTCCCTCCCTCCTTCCCTCCCTCCCTCCCTCCCCCAAGCCCTCCCTCCACAATCTACCTGCACTTCACACGTACGCACACGCACACACACACACACACACCCACACACACACACACACACACACACACACACACACACACACACACACGCACGCACACACACACACACGCACAAATGCGCGCACGCACAAATGCACAGACGCTCTCTCTCTCTCTCTCTCTCTCTCTCTTCCTCTCTCTCTCTCTCCTCTCTCTCCTCTCTCTCTCTCTCTCTCCTCTCTCTCTCTCTCTCTCTCTCGTGTTTTGGAGTGTCAAAAACAATGAAGAAAATACACATCAAAGAACACTTCTGATCATTAGAGTTCTAAAATGTAATTAGATGACTTGTATGCGACAGCGTGCAACGTTCATCGTTTATTTTCTTTTTCATTGTAATATATCCTGGCTCTGATCTCCAACAAAGCCAATTTCTAGGTTTTTTTCTTTTTAAACCCAGATTCTCTCTCTCTCTCTCTCTCTCTCTCTCCTCTCTCTCTCTCTCTCTCTCTCTCTCTCTCGCTCTCTCTCTCTCTCTCTCTCTCTCTCTCTCTCTCTGTCCACATATTTCGTATTCACTATTTTTCGATGCTGCCTACCTGTCCGTAAGTCTCTTTCTGTCTTGGTTTCCTGCCCCCTCCCCCTCAAATCCATCTCTCCCTCTCTCTCTCTCTCTCTCTCTCTCTCTCTCTCTCTCTCTCTCTCTCTCGCTCTCTCTCTCTCATCTCACCGCTCCACAGACACACAACCACACGCGCACTGCGCTCACACACACACAACACACACACACACACAACACACACACACACACACACACACACACTGAAATAAGATGCATATATTGCCTGCTGGAAGAACGCACCATCCACATTTTTTGTATTAAGGTAGTGTTGTGTGTGTGGTGTGTGTGTGTGTGGGTGTGTGTGTGTGTGTGTGGTGTGTGTGTGAGTGTGTCTGTGTGTGTGGTGCGCGCGCGCGCGCGTGCGTACGTGCGTGCGTGCGTGCTTGAGTGAGTGGTGTGTGTGTGGTGTGTGTGTGGGGTGTGTGTGTGTGTGTGGTGTGTGTGTGTGTGTGTGTGTCGAATTTTTCCTTTTTTTTTGTTTTCTAAAAAGAAATAGGCTCACTGTCGTACTGATGGTCCTATGATGCGTACTTGAATTTCCCAAATGTAAGGTCAGGTGTTCTATTTTAATTCGAAGTGCGTTTGGTATGCTCTATACAGATTAGTAATGCTATTGTGGAACACAATTTAATGTTGAAATGTGTCATTTAGTCAGTGTCCTGTGTTCCTGTGTTCTTTTTTTCTGAGCTTGCAGTATGACATGTGTGTGGAATTCCATAGCATTGGTAGATATATTTTTAGTGAAAGAGTTGGCACACTGGAATTAAAAGTGGAGCAGATGCATTACAATGCATGCAGTTTCAACATTTCAATTTCTTTCTTGTAGAGATGTAGCTTATTACAAAATGCTTGATGGAAAACATTTTAGAACGAATCTACAAGACCTTTGCTACAATTTGACCACACAACAAAATCAGTCACCATAACAGTATGTAAGCAACTCCATATAATTTACATTACGTAAGACAAGATTCTAGCTGTAATATGGCAACCCAGTGAAATCAATCACCATATTATGATGAAATTTAAACAGCTCCATATGATTTACATCATATGATATGAGTGTCTTCATTCATGGATACATAAAAGCGTAATGTCTTTTTTTTTTTTTTTTTTTTTACAGACTATTCACGAAATACGTAAAACCGCATTCATGGTAGAAAGATAACAGCTATGCATATTTGTTTCCGGCATAGGCTTTTTGACATTACCTAGCTTGTTATTATTCATAGTCTTCCCTTAACGACGTTTAAATCAATGCCGAATAATCACGCTGATTGTCATACAGATGAAGTCCCCATTTTATTTTGTATGTGATAAGATATATATATATATATATATATATATATATATATATATATATATATATATATATATATATCTTTTGTCACTTATTTTATTTGTATTTTTGAATTGTTTGTTGTTGGCGTGATAATCTATATTTATCTTTTTATCTTTCTTTTTTTTTTTCTTTTTTGTTTTCTTCCTTTTTTTCTTTCTTTTGTTTGGTCTAAAATTACCTCACGTGAATTGACGTAATATTGAAGGATAATTACACACACACACACACCACACACACACCACCACACACACACACACACACACACACACACACACACACACACACACACACACACACACACACACACCACATACATACATAATATATATATATATATATAGATAGAGAGAGAGAGGAGAGAGAGAGAGAGGAGAGAGAGAGAGAGAGGAGAGGAGCGAGAGAGACAGAGAGAGAGACACCACACACAGACACACAGAGACAGAGACAGAGGCAGAATCTGGATATTCACATGTAAAGAAAAAAGACGTTACCTTAACAGCACTTACTGTGTAACGACCTCTCTGTCCTACCAACATCACTACC
>JADBJO010002666.1:150000-157500 GCA_016801955.1 Conus betulinus | reverse complement strand
TATATATATATATATATATATATATATATATATATATGCATATATGCATACACCTGCTAAACTGACCGAAACTACATGGAAATGGAGGCGTCATCCACCCGCTTAATCTGCCACCTCCAGATTGAAAGAGGCAAACATGAAACCCCAAACGTCTATTTCGCAAGGTACATAAGGTGGGGAAGATCTTCAGGCTGATGACATTAGCAGAACGGATAGCTGGTGTCCATATCAAAGCGTGTCATCCACACAGCTTAGTTGTCAGAATGAAGAGCGGAGCAGGAGCGTCAGGAACTGGCTATGCAGGCCTTGGGAGGAGATGAAAGAACAGTGAGTCGGGTGGCTCGGAGGAGAAGTTGGGGAGCGGGCATAGAGAGGCAATGTTCGGGAGGTGGAGAGAAAGAAGACGGCAGATACACTTAGATGAAGATTGAAGATATATAAAAACAACGATGTGAACAGAACAGGTGGACTGCTGCTTCAGAGGTTTCAGAGGGCGCTGTTTCTCATCATCCGATTTCCTAGGCATTCCGTCCTACGGAGGTGGATGGGTCGGAAGCATTGAGGATAAAATGGGAAGGAATGGCACGCTAATGTAAGAGAGAGAAAAGAGGGACTGGCGGCAGTAGAGAGAGAGAGAGAGAGAGAGAGAGAGAGAGAGAGAGAGAGAGAGAGAGAGAGAGAGAATGAGAGAGCGGGAGAGAGAGAGAGATGAGAGAGCGAGAGAGAGAGAGAGAGAGAGAGAGAGAGAGAGAGAGACAGACAGACAGACAGACAGACAGACAGAGAGAGAGAAAAATGAGAGAGAGAGAGAGTTTCGTCTACGTATACCATGCCACGTGCCGGATCATGTCACCGTTTAAGGAAAGGAAACAGACCTCTTGGGTTTGGGGCTCGTTTAGAGTCTTACCGAACATAGCTTGAGGAAAACACGTAAATACGTCAGAGGAAGAAAGAAACTAACACCCCGAGTTTCCATTTTAGAGAAATTGCCTTCTATTTGTAAGTGGCTTCTACAATTTATGAATTACAATGCATTGAATTCCTGGAATGTGTCTCGACTGTGTGTTTTTAATCGAATCTTGAGCGTCAGTGTGATTTTCAATCTGAACCCATCGGCTGCATCCTTTCTGTCATTCCCATCTCTATGTTTTCCTTGGTTCCACCGGCCATCGTAGCGAGGATGAGGACTCTTCTAGTACAGACTGTATCCCCACACTTTAACATTTCTGGTATGTTCCTCTTTTATGACATTCTTAAATATTTCCTTTTTTTTTTTTTTTTTTTTTTTTCTTTCTCTGGTCCAAAGTCCTGGCTTCTATGTGGCTATTTGTCCATATGACTTATTACTGTAGCTTTTATTGCTTTGATTTCTTTTTCAGTTTTTTTGTTCATCTTTTAAGCTTTTTGTCAACTGGAGCGAGCCACCGAGCGGAATAACCGGCGTTTTGGTGTCCGCCTTAAGGAAGTCAATGGTTTCTCTACGATGTTGTTTGTTAATGGAAACCTGCAGATCTTATCAATTCTTGTTCTCCGTTTCTCTTTAAGTATGGATTTTTTTCCTCAGTGTGGAGACAACTAAAAAAAAAATAAAGGGGGGGTGGGGGGCATTGTGTTATTGGTGGGTCTATACTGCTTAAACTAAACTAACACTTTGGCTTCACCGAAATTTTGTCATTTTGTCCCACTGGAATCTGTTGTTGTTAGTGCCTAGTATCCTGTTGTTGCTGCTGCTGCTGCGTTGTTGTTTGTTGTTGCTGTTGTTGTTGTTGTAGTGCTGCTGCTGCTGCTGCTGCTGTTGTTGTTCCCATGATACATATTACCAAGTTCTGTTTTGTAACCTTTTGTAAAAGCCACGTGTATTGTTTTGGGCTTAAGTGACAATTTGTCTCTCGGTTCCACTGCTTTCTGGTGTTCCAGTTTCTGGCATTTTGCTAGAACCTTTCTGACGAGGTTTTAACAGGTCGCCAGACTTTTGATTTTTTTTTTTTTAAGAAAACAACAGCAACAACAAAAATGACAGAAACAAACCTGTCTTAGCTTAGACTCTCGGGCACGGGAAGGTAGAAATAAGGAAGGGGGGGGGGGGGGGGGGGGGGGGGGGGGGGGGGGGGGGGGGAGTTAGGGAAGGGGGGGGGTGGGGGAAAGGAGGAGGGATGAGGTGTCGTCTCCCAGGGATAAGCTATTTCCACATGTCTTTTAATGATGTTCGCTCCCGACTTCTCCTGCATAGGCGTCTGACGCTGACTTCACATTCGCCGACAGAACAAGTGTGGAACCACCACTGGTATCGTCTATTTGTCTTTCTGCCTCTCTGTCTATGTGTCGTCTGTGTGTGTCTGTATTGTGTGTCTGTCTGTGTGTCTGTATGTCTGTCTGTCTGTCTGTCTGTCTGTCTGTCTGTCTCTCTCTCTCTCTCTCTCTCTCTCTCTCACTCTCTCACACACACCACACACACACACACACACACACACACACACACACACACACACACACACACACACACACACACAAACACACACACACACACACACACACACACACACACACACACACACACACACACACAGATAGAGAGAGAGAGAGAGAGAGAGAGGGACACGTTCGCGAGCACTCGCGTGCTGAAGAAATACAGATTCTGGTGAGCATTTCGAAATCGAGATTGAAATGGAGTATGTGCATTTAAGCAACATTTACTGTGGCGCCTGAGCAGCTGAATGTAGCCTGAAATAGCTGAATGTGCTCAGCAAAAGCCGTCTGAGACAGGACTCAAATAATTAATTCAGATAAATGATATATGTAATGGCTTTGTAAGGATCAAATTAACATTTGATCCGAAAGGTTTTTTTTGCTCTTTCGTAACTTACTCATACAGAGTACCAGTCTTTGGTTGCGAAGCACTTATCTTCTTGACTTATTTTTCATTAATTTTTCGTTAAAATCTTTCGATAGATTAAATTTACGCACCTCATATTACACATTACTGGAAATTTCATAGTTTATAATTTTGTTTCTGGTGAGGCCGACATACGAAACTGAGTTCGATTTAAAGAAAAAGATGATCGCATTCTCCAGTTCTTTCCAGGAAACTTCGGAAAGAAAGTTTTCGAACCAGCGTACTCACGTGACTAAAACCGATTACTTCCCGTTCTAGTGTCTTCTCTTGTGAATAAAATCGCATTGATGCAGTGTAGTAAACTATATGGAAGTGTGCACACACACGGATGACTTTTTAACAATAGGCAAATGGAGCTCATTTTGACATTCTGTATTTCAAGTTTGAAAAGTTGTTAGGTTAATTGCGGACAGAAGAGGAATAAAGGTTGTTCTAGTTTCACCATTCAGCTTGTTGTTCTAAATGTTTTTTTCGTAGATTGCTAATCTCTGGTTATTCGTTTCATCTCTTATTCTGTGTTGACCTTAGATTTGTTTAAAATACCCTTAGAATCATAATAAGAACGGAAAAAATGATATTTTGATAGAAAGTTGAACGTGCGATTCACGTTCTTATTGTCAGCAGAACACTAATTTGTTTTTGTTGGATCCCACCTTGGTGTGGTTTTTATGCCAGTTACTGAACCGGGGGGTCAACAGGAAATGAAACTCTGAAGTGGAGTAAGCTCTAGTCAGAATGGAGTCAACATTACTTTTTCTGTTCATGAAATTTACTCGATTTTCCTCAACTCCTAACAGAAATTGCTGTTCCGCCGAACGAAACAGACAAACAAATTACAAGACAAAACACGACATATTTCAACCCCTTTGGTCTTCTTCAGGCAAGACACACAATACACTCATTTCTATATTTAAATCTTGCTTATGTTTATTTACGTGTTGTCTGTTTTGCCTGAACAAGACCAAAGAGGTCCTAACGCGTCGTGTTGTGTCATGTAACTTGTTTGTCTCTTTCGTCCAGTGGAACAGTCATTTTCTTTCAAGTTGGCTTGAATTTTCGCGCCCGCAGTCACCTCACTGTGAAACTCAGATTTAGTAAAGAAATTGTGCATTTACTCAGATTAAGTAAAGAAATTGTGCATTTACTCCGATGTAGTAAATAAATTGTGCATTTACTCAGATTTAGTAAAGAAGATTTAGTAAAGAAATTGTGCATTTACTCCGATGTAGTAAATACATTGTGCATTTACTCCGATTTAGTCAATAAATTGTGCATTGACTCAGATTTAGTAAATAAATGGTGCATGTCCTCAGATTTAGTAAATAAATTGTGCATTTTTTTTTTACGTTCAGTTACTAAACACGAGCAACAACAGCTTAGCATGTGAACCTTCTCTAGTAAAGAATGTAACAGACTTCTTGGCAGTAAAATGATACATAACACAAAGAAAACTTCATCTGATAAGAACGCCAGGTGGTCTTTCAACAAACACGTGTTAGTTTATTTACATTTCATCATTCATGTCTCATGCGGCGAGCGTTTGCTAACGCGCCCAGCTTGACTCAGAATGCACAGTTTAAAGCTGTAGCTGCTCTGTTGCATGATGGTTACTCTGATCAGGTCAACATCACTCCAGTAAGGGGTTTGTATTCACTAGACCCGTAAGCAGGAGTCTTTTCATCGCGTGTGCGTGCGCAAACGCTTGTGTGTGCGTGTGTGTGCTGCGTGTGTGTGTGTGTGTGTGTGTGTGTGTGTGTGTGTGTGTGTGTGTGTGTGTGCTGCTCGTGCGCGCGTGCGCATTAAAAAACTTTTATTCCATAGTGTTTGCGAAAGATGAGATGTAATACACAAACGGTACAGGATATCTCTGAAGTAGGTAGCGTTTTGTTGCGCTTTTATGGGTTTTGATGGTATCCCGTAGTTTGAAGCCTATGAGAAGAAAGTTTATGAAAGATGTTAAAGAAAATTATCTCCATAACGATTTCATCATTAGTTACTTCATATTCTCATACGATCCACCTGAATTTCTATTGGTTGAAACACAAACCGATAGAAAGAGACGTTCTGAATCTCTCTCTCTCTCTCTCTCTCTCTCTCTCTCTCTCTCTCTCTCTCTCTCTCTCTCTCTCTCTCTCTCTCCATGCCTGTAAGTGTGTCTGCGCGCTTTCGCATGTGTGTGTGTGTGTCTGTGTGTGTGTGTGTGTGTGTGTGTGTGTGTGTGTGTGTGTGTGTGAATAAAACAATAACAAAAATCCATGCACAGTTTTCCTCTGCGCCCTTCCTCCCCCCCCTCTCGTCCCATCAATCAATATGAACGACCTGACAGATCCAGCAAATCGCCCAGAAACAGAGCAACACGCAAAGGAACCACATGATCCCTCAGAACAACACAGATGTTTGCAGGATTCATCCACCATCGCGTGCCCTGGCTTGACGGGGCCTACCTGGATGTCAGCCACATCCATCATGACGTGTGTTTCCCGGGGGTCTGCGTCATTACAGCAAAATCGTATTAGAGAGATCGATGATCGTGACTAAAGTGAAAAGGAGCGTTTTGTTTTTACCGACCTTCCACCCTCCCCACCTACTCCTCTGCCCGCTGCGTTCCCGACCTTGTTATTATAGACCCAGAGAGGGACGTGAACCAGACGTGCAAATGTAAAAAACGCTGCAGACAGAGAGTTTGTGGAGGAATATATGCATCAGAATAACTTTTTCCTTGTCTATTTTCTTCGCTAATGTCCATTTTTTTTTGCTGATGCTTTCTAGCCTGCTGAAGATGCAACGTCGCTTCAAGCTGAGTGCCCTCTGTTCAAATTCCAGATTAATGTCTGCAAACCTGTCTGACAAAAGGAACTGTACAGAACAGAAGCACACGGAAACGAAAGATGTGTCTGAATTCAAACACGTGATAAAGGCGCGAAAACGAATTGCCCCAAGAAAGGAGGGCAGGCAGCATATCCTTGATATACACACACACACACACACACACACACACACACACACATATATATATATATATATATATATATGCGCGCGCGCGCGCGCGTGCGCGCACTATACTAATTACGCTTCATCACGTTTTAAAACAAGTGGCTTGGGACTTTTTTTTTTTAGAAACAACAACACAACATCCCTTATTTGCTAGTTAATGCTCGAAATAGCCATGTTCTCAGCTTTGATCAGGTTGAAGGCATTGAACACCTGCAGGTTCGTGATATGTATCAGTACAGAAACTTTGTTTCAGTATTTTATAGACTGAAAACTCGACGCATTCAGAACGAAATATAGTGCAGGAACAAAATGCGTATGTGGTAAGGCAAACGTGTCGAGAGCCCACGTTTTTTATTTGATTGTGTGACTCTTAAGGCATACTTACCATGTTTATTAGGCATGACAGTGACTGATGTTTTTTTCTGATATTGATTTTGCTTTCAAAGTTAACCTTTTGTTTAATATGTATTCCTGTTAGATATTTACTATAATGTTTATATGTAGTAATTATTTTATATTTTGCGTGCACTCCACACACTATGCTTCACACACATATACTCTACTCTCTTCTCACACACTCTCTCTCTCTCTCTCTCTCTCTCTCTCTCTCTCTCTCTCTCTCTCTCTCTCTCTCTCTCTCTCGTCTAATATCACACAATTTTGTGAAAGCGCGCACACACACACACACACACACACACACACACACACACACACACACACACACACACACACACACAATGTGCGCAAACCCACCCCCCATACACACATACAGACAGAGAGACAGACAGAAAGACAGACAGACAGGCATACAGATAGTAAGTAAGGAGGAGCTGTAAGTGGTGGGTTGGGAGACCCCTGGTATTAAATGTGTGTGCGCTCATACATGTGTGTGTGTGTGTGTGTGTGTGTGTGTGTGTGTGTGTGTGTGTGTGTGTGTGTGTGTCTGTCTGTCTGTGTCTGTCTGTCTGTCTGTGTGACTTGTATGCTGATAAGCAGGAAACATCGTTTAGCTTCTGCAGAAATCAACCGAACAGGCACTGATGTGTACAGGCAACAAGGCAACTGCGCCTTCAGTGTGAGAAAGGAAAAGTACACCAGATCTGCGGCCACCCGACGCTGACAGAGCTAGCGTCACTGGTGTTGAAATACCCATGGAACCTCCTCATTTCAGAAACGAAACTTGCCCCGAGAGACTGGCCCATATAAATCCCCCACATGCAAACCTCTTTTCTAGCGATCGCCAAGACAGCTGCACTGAAATTTGAAAGTAATCACGTGTTGTATTCCCATGAGCAAAGCGTGTGCTGTCGTGTTGAATCTGCGTTGATAAGTGTATTGGATAAATGCCCATAGCAAACGGAAAGTGAGAGGAAAGAGAGGGTGTGGTCAAGTGGATCAGTTACTTGTCTAAGTGTGTGTCTCGCTGTGCGCTTAGTTGCATGTTTAAGTTGTTCAATGTTAAACGCTTTTGACATAGAAGGCAGTTAGCTCAGTGTTAAACGCTTTTGACATACACGGCTGTTAGCTGTTGAAGCTTAACTGGAGAAAATGGGGACATACGTGTGAGTGTGTGTGTGTGTGTGTGTGTGTGTGTGTGTGTGTGTGTGTGTGTG
>JADBJO010002666.1:130000-137500 GCA_016801955.1 Conus betulinus | reverse complement strand
TTCGAATCAGTACTTTTTTAAAGATTTTATAATATTTACGTCAAAAAAGCAAAGAAAACTCTCTCAACAAGGGAGGTACTCTGGTGGGAGTCATAGTTATGATTAGAAAACGTTACGCTGATTTCAGAGAAAGAATTCAGACAGACCAGGAAAACGTTGTAGTTTTGAAGATTCGCAGAGACTTATTTTGCACGGACAAAGATGTAATGTATATTTGTTCTTATATCCCCCCACATGACTCAACATTCTGGAAGACCCAGCAGGGTACTTTTTGGTCTTGAACTATTAGAACAGTGCTTAACAGACTTGTATGACACTTATGATGAGTTCTACGTGTTGCTGAATGGGGACCTGAATGCAAGAACTGCAGACAAAAATTACTCTTTTTCTGATGACAGAAACGATTTCGATCCAACATTCCCAGCTCATAATAGCTTTCCAAGAAAATCACAAGACAGTTATGTAAATAATTTTGGTGACCAACTCATTGAATTATGTGACATGTTTGATTGTATTATATTGAATGGATTGAGTGAATCAAATTTTGATGATAACTGTACATATATAGGAGCTTCCGGGGAAAGTACAGTTGACTATTTTCTTGCATCCATTGATTTATTTTCATCTATTCATTCATTTCATGTCTTTTGATATTGAGAATATGATTGAATCGGATCATCTGCCAGTTAGTCTGAAAATAGAAATAAGTAAAAAAGATAATGATTGCTATCCTGATACGCAACCATCTCAAACAACAGAGAAGGAAAGATTTGCTTGGAATAAGGATTATGAAGATGAATTTGTCAAATCATGGGAGAGTGGAGACATACAAAACAAATTACGTAAAGCAGCAAATAATTTAGACAACGATGTTGATAGCTCCTTGGAAACATTTGTGCAATGCTTAAAAGAATCTAGCAAATGTATGTTGAAACGCAGCGGTACATACAGGAAGAAAAAGGTCTGAATGGTTCGACGATGAATGTCGCAAGTCAAAAAAGAAACTAGGAGAAAATTGAACTATTTCAGAGCATTACGCAAAGAATCCTCAATTCAGAAAGAAGAAATGAAAACTAAGGTTGAAGAAGCCAGAGTTATATATGTCGATGCAAGGAAGAAGTATAAAACACTTATTAAGGATGAAAAAACAAGATTTTAGAAAACACAAATTAGAAATACTAACCAAGGAAATTCATAATTCGTCGGAATTTTGGAGGCATCTTAGAAACATGGGATGCACAAAAAAGACAAAGAATTATTAATGACATTAGTATTGATGAATGGTTTAATCATTTCAAGACAGTTTTTCAAAACAGCAATGAAGAAGGCGAAAGGGACCACCAGATTGAAACGGATGTGTTAGACGAATCAGAACATGATTTAAATATTGCGTTTTCGGAAGAAGAAGTTAAAAAAGCCATAGATAAACTAAAAACAGGCAAAGCTAGTGGAATTGATGAAAATTTCTGCCGAAATGCTGAAGCTAGGTGGTAAGAGTGTTCAGCTGTTTCTGACAAAACTATTTAATACAATTTTTGACAAAGGTATCTATCCCAGGGAATGGTCTAAAGCTCTTATAATCCCAGTATTTAAAAAAGGTGACCCTGAAAATGTCGATAATTACAGAGGAATCTCTCTTCTGAGTATTATATCTAAATGCTATACTACTATACTAAATTCACGACTGTATACCTGGGGTTAGAAAGCAATAATGTAATTTCAGAATGTCAAGCAGGATTCCGGAAAAATTATTCGACTGTGGATCAGATATTTACTTTATATGCCTCTGTTCAGAACTGTTTGAGTAAAAAAGGTAGGAAAAACTATACGTCGCTTTTGTAGACTTTAAAAAGGCTTTTGATTCTGTTCGACATGATAAACTTTTGCATTGTATTAAACAACAGGGCGTGAAGGGTAAATTTCTGGCGTCACTTAGAGCTATGTATTATTCTTTGCTATCCTGTATTCAAGCAAATCAAGAACTCTCCGAAATGTTTGAAACTCCTGTTGGAGTTAGACAAGGATGTGTTCTAAGTCCTACGTTATTTTCAATTTTCATAAACCAGTTAGCAAACCAAATAAATGAAAAAGGTAAACATGGAGTTAGGTTACTTCCGGATATCACTGAATTATTTATATTACTGTGCGTGCTGATGATGTCTCATTGATATCTACTACACCAAGTGGCCTACAAAATCAGTTGAATGTATTAAAGACCTGTTGTAATAACATGAAACTAGCTGTAAATATCAACAAAACTAAAGTTATAGTATTTAGAAAAGGAGGATATTTAGGGAAGCATGAGAAATGGTTTTACGACGGTAACAGACTGGAAGTTGTGAATAATTATTGCTATCTAGGGTTTAATTTTACCACTATGATCAGTGCAAAACAGGGTACCCTTCATTTAACAACTAAGCTAAAAAGGCAGTAGTTCAACTCAGCAGAATCTTTACAAAATACAGGGAAATGACGGATAGTACTTTTTTTCAAGGTATTTGACACCAAGATTCAACCAATCTTGATGTATGCTGCAGAAATATGGGGATTTCACAGATTAGAACATTTAGAAAAAGTACACATGCTAGCATGCAAAAGATTTCTGGGTGTTCCAGGAATTACGCCAAACAAAATGGTTTACGGAGATTTGGGTCGATATCCTTTGTACATTAATTCCTACGTCACTTCTTTACGATACTGGTTTAGACTTTTACAAATGAAAGCTGAAAGGTTACCTCAGAAAGCATATTTGATGCTGTTGGAATTAGACAGATCTGGAAAACAGTGCTGGGTCTCAAAGGTAAGAGAAATCTTGTGTTCAACAGGTTTTAATTTTGTGTGGTTACAACAAGGTGTTGGAGACGTTAAAATGTTCCTAAATGTGTTTAAACAAAGGCTTATTGATATGTTCATTCAAGAATGGACTGGCACCATACGAGACCGTGAGAGATACGAATGTTATAGCAATTTTAAGTCTGTTTTTGAAAAGGAAAGATATCTTTTGGATACGAATACGTACTGTTTCCGCGTTGCCATTACACGAACAAGGTTTAATTTGCTTCCACTGAATAACAACCTGCATCGCTATAGTAAAACAGAAACGGACAAAGCGTGCCCATTTTGCCGTGATCAGGTAGAGAATGAGCAACATTTTTTTATTTCAATGCTCCCTCTATCAAGACCTAAGAAGTAAATTTCTCAAAGAATTCGCCCAGTTCCTCTTCATTTGCTTCTTAAGGTATCCAGTGCTTCGCACAGACATAGCCTGTCAAGGTACATTTTTCATGCCATAAACAGAAGGATCAAGTCAATTCTTTAGTTGATAAATTATTGCGGACAATTACCACTACCTTGGTTTTCCTTGAAATGACTGACTTCATTTGTATTGTAACTTCGTGTACTCTAAACGTATCTGTATCATGTATCATCTTTTTACACGCAGTTTTTGGGGAGTTATTATTGCAATACTTTTTTGCTCTGTTTGCAATGCATATATGCTAACTCCTCCCCGTTCCTACCCGTTTTGTGTTTGTTTGCATGATCTCAAATCACTGTCAAACAAAAAGATCTCGTGTTTTATTTTCTTAACCGTACAGTAATGACGAATAAAAAACATCCAGCTCACTCGCAATCAAAAATTCAAAATACATCTCTCGTGTCTTTCTCGGTCTCTGTACCGGTTTGTCTGTGCGCTCTCTCTCTCTCTCTCTCTCTCTCTCTCTCTCTCGCTGAAGTTCAGGCATCTTGGCTGGTTTGTTTTGCCTACTTGTCAATTTCGCCTCCTTGTATGTTTGTTTTAGCCTCCCTGTTTCTTATTGAATGCGACAGTTTAATGCATCCATTCCATTCATTCACACAGTGAGGGGAGAAGTAGGGAAATAACGAATACAAATACCGGGGGGTGAAGATGAACAACGTTTGCACAAAGGATTAACAGCTGTAGCGATGTGAAAAGCCTACATCACTGACTGTCAAAGGCGGGAATCCCTAAATCACCCCTGTAGCAGCACGGCAGTCAGATGTTTTCATTGTCCGCCTCGTTGACTACAGTCTTCTTATGCAGGCTGAGAGGATTTCTCTCCTCGCCAGCGGTATTGCGCGGACCGCGTGTCTCTTTCATACATTTTTTTCTTGTGCAAGTACGTGCGAAAAAAAAAATTCCATATTTACACAAATTAAAGGCAAAGCACCCCATCTACAATTTCAGAGCTCGGACAAGGTGCAAGCTTATTTTCTCATGTACGCTTGCCAGTTCTGGCACTAACTAATGGCACAATGCGTCAATCCATCCAACTGTTGCAATAATCCAATCAAATTCACAAAGTTACAACAACCTGCGAAGAGCGTATTAGAAGGTATGAAGATTTCCAGCAATTGTTATCTTTATCTGTTACGTTTCACAGGATTCAGACATGGAGGCCACTTTTTACCAGATTCTGTGAGTCGCATTCCCATGCAGTTCATGCATTTGTATGGGGCTTAGACGTGATCTTATCAATTTTACGCTTATACAAAACAAAATTTAAATTAGCAAACAGGATGATTTGGTCAAGTTTTTTGTCTGTTTATTTGTTCATCATTTCCAATTATAACAGTTCTATATTAAACTAGAAATTTAGATTTAGTATTGGTTGGTTACATTCTCCATTACTTTTCTCAATAAGTTTTTTTTTTCAAATAGCTTTTTATTGACCGTAGACATCTCATTTATACAAGACATTTACGTTAATGGCACTTTTGTTTTCAAAATCTGTTTGTCTTTTTGCCCGGAAATGCCAATGAGTATATTCAGTGCTTTGGCTGTCTCTCTAAGCATGGTTCAGTTTCACTCTAGTCTCTTTAAGCGTGGTTCAATTTCACTCTCGTCTCTCTAAGCGTGGTTCAGTTTCACTCTAGTCTCTTTAAGCGTGGGTTCAATTTCACTCTAGTCTCTCTACGCGTGGTTTCAGTTTCACTCTAGTCTCTCTAAGCGTGGTTCAGTTTCACTCTAGTCTTTCTAAGCGTGGATCAGTTTCACTCTAGTCTTTCTAAGCGTGGATCAGTTTCACTCTAATAGCGCACGACATGTTACTAAAGAAACCATTGCAACGTTCCTCTTCACATTGACGCTACAGTCTTCGTTAACGTTGATTACCGTGTCATGGTTCATCTATATTTCATGCGCCGCAGACAACGGTTAAAGAAGTCGAAGATCTGCAGGTGTGTGTGTGTGTGTGTGTGTGTGTGTGTGTGTGTGTGTGTGTGTGTGTGTGTGTGTGTGTGTGCGTGCGTGCTTTGAATCATACGTTGAAACATTGTTGTGAGCATGCGACTGTCCCATCTTTAAACAACACACAAACCTTGCATGGTGAGTATGAGTTAGTCATTTTTTTTTCAAAGGGAAGAAAAAAAAAAAAAGACGGAACGAAAAATAGGATACTTTCTCCACCACCTATTATTCGTTTTAAGTTAAAGACATTACAAAAAAAAAAAAAAAAAAAAAAGCAATAATAAAGAGAAAGAAAACAAACGAAAAAAAGTGGGGAAAATTGGATGTTAGAGGGCAAAAGAAAGATTTTTTTTTTTAATTTTTTTTTTTTAGGTATTCCAGATCACGTGTCTTCAAGTGTCTTCAAGTGTCAAGTGTCTTCAAGTGTCTTCAAGGTCTTCTGGTCCAACACTAACCATCTCCAGAACAGATGCCAGAAGCTGGACTGGGGGGAGGGGGGAGGAGGACGGGGACAGCGGCAGTCCGGGCTGAAAACAGATGGAGACGGCTGGAAGAGATGTGTCGAAGGGGACATAACTCACTGCTGAGAGAACCTCCGCATGCTAGACAGCCCCGGGGGCGGAAGAAACTGAAAGGCAGGCCAGAGCAAACAGGCGAACATTAGAGAAAGAACTAAAAGGCCAAGAACTGACTTTTGAAAGCAGCAGCAGGGACACAGACACACACAGAGAGAGAGAGAGAGAGAGAGAGAGAGAGAGAGAGAGAGAGAGAGAGAGAGAGAGAGAGAGATCTGGCACTCTCGCCTGAAGCACGAGACGGCACAGAAAAGATTGGCCCAAACTGAGCTGAGCCTCTGTGTGTGTGTGTGTGTGTGTGTGTGTGTGTGTGTGTGTGTGTGTGTGTGTGTGTGTGTGTGTGTCTGTCTGTCTGTCTCTCTCTCTCTCTCTCTCTCCCTCTCTCTCTCTCTCTCTCTCTCTCTCTCTCTCTCTCCATCCATCCATCTCATCCTCTCTCTCTCTCTCTCTCTCTCTCTCTCTCTCTCTCTCTCTCTCTCTCATCCATCTCCTCGTGTCTCTCTCTCTCTCTCTCTCTCTCTCTCTCTCTGTCTCTCCATCTGTCTGTCTTCCCCATCCTGCCTGTTCCATCCGTCCCCATCCTCTCTCCCTGTCTCTCCCTGTCCTTTGTCCTTCTCTCCTTCTCTCTGTGTCTGTCTGTCTATCTGTCTGTCTGTTGTTCTCTCTCTCTCTCTCTCTCTCTCTCTCTCTCTCTCTCTCTCTCTCTCTCTCTCTCTCTCTCTCCCAGTTTCCTGCTCTCTTCCTTTTCTTCCATATATAAATATATAAAACAAACCCACCCCCTTTTATTAACACTTTTTCAATCCAGACATCGGTTCGTCTGGTTGAACTGCACAATCCCTGTCCTGAAACTTACAGCACAGTGTCGTCAGTAGGCTGACCCGTGTCTCTCTCAGAATAACACCACAGGGCATAAGAGCACAACAGACCAATTGCATGGTGGAATCGAACACAGAAAGGTCAATATTCTGAAGTATACTCGTTTATGATAATTGATCTTTAGTAATCACATCATTCAGTTCATCAAACAAACAAATCTCTCTCTCTCTCTCTCTCTCTCTCTCTCTCTCTCTCTCTCTCTCTCTCTCATATCTGTCTCTCTAGCTGTCTGTCTGTCTATCTATCTATTCACTTATCTGTCTCAATTTTTTCTATATGTCTGTCTCTGTCTGTCTGTCTGTCTCTGTCTCTCTCTCTCTCTCCTCTTCTCTCTCTCTCTCTCTCCTCTCTCTCTATTTCCCATCTCTTCTCTCATCTCTCTCCTCCCTCTCTCTCTATCTCCTCTCTCTCTCTCTCTCTCCTCTCTCCTCTCGTCTCTCTCTCCTCTCCTCTCTCTCTCTTCTCCCTCTCTCTCTCTCCTCTCCTCTTCCTCTCTTCTCCTCCGCCTCTTTCTATCTCCCTCTCTCAATTCACTCCTTATCCTCTCTCAATCTCGTAGTCTCCTCTCGTCTGTCTCTCATCTGTCCTCTCTCTCTCACTCTCTCTCCTCTCTCTCTCTCCTCTCGTCATCTCCTTCTGCCTCTCTCTCCTCTCTCTCTCCTCTCTCCCCTGAAAGTCCTCTCGTACTCTCTCCTCTCTCTCTCTCTCTCTTCTCTCTCTCTCTCTCTCTCTCTCTCTCTCTCTCTCTCTCTCTCTCTCTTCTCTGCCTGTCTAGATTTTTCAGCCGTCTAAAATTACACAAGTCCTCAATCTAAATGCTAAAAGCAGTTCCGTCAT
>JADBJO010002666.1:82500-107500 GCA_016801955.1 Conus betulinus | reverse complement strand
CACACACACACACACACACACACACACACACACTCTGCAAAAAAAGAACGAGGTTACGAGTCGATTGAAAGTGTAGTCTTGGAGTCTTGAAAGATGATTTGAAGGAAGAGAGAGAAGTAGGAAAGCGACGATAAAGTAAGGCTACTCACAGAAAAGATTTCTAGAAAAGAGAAAGAATATTTTGTGAAGATCTGGACATGGAAAGTGAGGGAGATGAAGGAGAGAATTATCAACAGAGGAACGCAAGGCTCTGACAGGCGTGTCCATCTGGAAACAGTCAGAAAGATACGATGGAGCTTGAACATTCAGAGACTTGAAACTCAGCAAAAACAGATTGTAATCAATTCGTTTTTGAACAGAAAGTCAGTGAAGAGAATAGAGGAGAGGAACAGGATGACTAGATTTCAAACATCAGAAAATTCGTCTGGCTGCATTACTCTGTACATTCAGTAACTGAGAAAAAGACATTTTGACAGCCATTAAGAAAAGAATTGCAGTAATCTATCCGTGAAAGAACGAAAGCGCAGATTACGGTTTAGACCGCATCCTGTGAAAGAAGATGCCGAACACAACCATAGCGGCAGAGTAGCAGGTAACACAGACAACAGACCGAAGAGATATGCCGTTCGATCGATAGTGTTTCATTAAGCGTAACGTGAACGTTACGAACAAAGTTAAATGGACGAACAAGAAAGTTTTCGAGCTAGACAGATGCTTAAACAAACTGAGGGGGGAGGGGGGGGATATTTTTGCTTGCAATAGAAATCATCTTTCACTTGCCATTATTCATTGGAGCTGAATCCATGTCACACAAGCTTTGATATCAGACATGCATGGTTGTGTACTCTGAATATTAAGGTGTCGGGAATATTTCAGATGGAAGTGGTGAAGTGGGAAAACAATATTTGGATTGTGGACAATCTACAAATAGATCAGGCGGATACACTGAAAAAGAAAAGGGTACGACAAAATTAAGAGGCCAGTGGGGAGGTCAAGGAGAAATCTGAAGCACTGACATACACGTTAGCCATGAACCTGCAGTGTTATGGGGGCAACGGCATAAGCCAGTGATAAACAAAACAGAGACAATGTGTGTTTGGTGATATGTCAATATCATAAGAAAGTGACAAATCGGGAACAGATTACACACACACACACACACACACACACACACACACACACACACACACACACACACACACGCACGCACGCACACACACACGCACGCACACACACATGCACACAAGTTTAGAACCACTATGGGAACAAAACACAAAGGAGTCGTAGTAAACTAGCACGGAAACAGTCGGTTTGAAAGTCTGAGCGCCCAGAACAGGGTGAAGAAAACATGTTCACAGAAAACGACTCTTTTATCCACATTACCGCACATTCCCACTCTTTTCCTCCACCTCACAAACCCTTGCAGAGTCCGTTAAGTTCCAGGATGGCTCGCTACAAACAACACCCATAATGACCTTTGCATCCACGGAAGCCATTCTCTAGCTAAAAGTCCACATTCTTCTGACGCAGGAGGCGTATGTTCATCGATTTGCTCACTCGCACTTAACTCCTGAATGACGTGTGCACGTTGCGTGCCTGCAAAACATCCACCTTAAATCTGACACAAAGAAATGGCTTTGGTCTTTCAGTACCAGAAAAGTGCGTTTAAACTTCTGCATCTTATCCACTGTTATCTATTGTAAAACAAAAATATTGCTGTCACTGGTTCGCCTTAATGATATACATATTCAGAATAAGCAAACTGGTTACGAGCAAATGATGAATAAATCAGTCGGATTCACACGCATCAAGAATTCATTGAACATACCAGGAAACTTAGAAATGACACAACTAAAGAAAGCAAATTTTAAGAATAATTTATAAGGCTCTGCCGAAAAATGCAGACGAAAGAAACACAAGACGAAACACAAAACGCGTTTTGACCTCTTAGGTCTTCTTCAGGCAAGATACACAACACTCAGGACAACGAAAATGAACGAGCGATCACTTATCTTCATCCAATTGTCCTGAATGTTGTGTGTCTCGCTTGAAGAAAACATGGGAGGTCGAAACGCGTCGTGTTTGTTTTGTAATCGTTTGTCTACGTTTTCCGGCGGAGCCTTATAAATACTTTTCAAAATGTGCTTAGATTTCCGCCTTCAGTCGCCTCCCTTTGGCAGTAGATCTGAAGGAAGCAAACAGAATGACATGAAACAGGACCAGAGGAACCAGCTACTACAGTACAATGATTATTTCTTATGCTTTGACCACAAGGACTGCAGTTCCATCATCACACCAAATCTGAGTCCGTTGTTGGATCAAGTGGGGCTCTAAACAAAGAGCTAAATGTCCGTTGGGTCCAGATGGAAAGAAAGGGACATCAGAGACCTGAATATTTTAGACCCTGTGACACTGTTTACATGTGAAGGAAAAGAAGAATATCCGTGTTGTCTAAAACAAACAGATGCAAAGCATATAATCGTACTCCCAGTTTATCTTGAATAGACGTGTACATGTAAAGAGCATGTTACTATGAAAATACCCATGATCTACCGGTCAGTTATTAGATCTAAACCTATTTCAAAATCCGTCAAATACAGTACTTCATAGATTGAGTGTGATAACCTTTCCATATAGCAAATTTTATCAAAACCCGCCATTATATAAAAAATAACGGCAAAATAACGGTTTTAACGGTTATTTAAACCGAGATACACTTTTGAAACTGGTATTTTATTCCTCAATGGGCTAAAGCCTATGTACCTACCAAATTTCATCCAGGTCGGACAATATGTCAAGAATAATGTTTTTTAATGGTCAAATTTTGAAACACTGTATGGAAGTGCCATTTGTGTGTAATAACCTTTGTATATACCAAATTTCATTTAAATCCACCAATATATAAAAAACAATAACGGCAAAATAACGGCTTTAACGGTTTATATAACAGATTAACACTTTCAAAACTGGTATTTTAGTCCTCACTGGGCTAAAGCCTGTGTACATAACAAATTTCATCCAATCGGACACTATGTCAAGAATAACGGTGTTAACGGTTAAATTTTGAAACACTATGCAGAAGTACCATTTGCGTGTGATAACCTTTCTGTATACCAAATTTCATTAAAATCTTCCTATTTGTATAAGACATAACGGCAAAATAACGGTTTTTTTTACGGTTCTTTAATCTATTGTTAGCATTACATCACTAACATGTGGAAAGAGGCTCCGATTTGTCACAAGATCATCCAAACCGCTTATAAATCGACCAAGTACTTTCTGAGATATTCCATAAAAAGAAGAAAAACTGTTTTGGGCCGTAATAGCAAATAGTAACGGCTATTCTGTTTTTTTAAAAAATAATCACCGGGCATCATCCGTGACCCATAATGAACATAACTACAAATTTTCAGAAAGATCGACTCACAAAAGTTTTGTCTGGAGCAAGTGGAACACATTTTGACCACGGACATACACACAGACACACACACAGACAGACAGACACACACACAGACAGACACACAGACAGACACACACAGACAGCATTTCTTCGTTCCCATTGTAAAGTACTCCCTGTTCCGTAAGAGCTGAGAGTACAAAAACGATCATTATTACCATCGTGCTTATCATCTTCGTTTGATAGACAATTAAACAGTAAAGAAAAACTTGTCCAGGATTCTAGGAAGCTGAAAAGACAAAATCAGAAAATAAAACAAACACTGGACTGGAAAAGACAAACAGAAGACGGACACAGCGGGAAAAGAATGTTAATGAGTAAATGCTCCAAAATCGGCAAAAAAAAGGAAACAGATAATTTGAAACCGGCAGATCAAGAATAAGTCGACCGTGAAAAAAAGAAAAACTGACATCCATCAAATCAAATGATAATAATGATAACTGTGACATGAATGAAAAATACATTATCTGACCAGACTACATACAAATGGACCAGGACAGTATCGTTCAGAAACAGCACTGCAGGAATGGCAGACGTGAGACAAGTAGACCTATGGTCAATATCATACAATGTCCCAGATGACGACTGATGATAGCTTGTGGATGATCACTAAAAGCACCACTAACGGGGGAGGGGGGGGGGGGGGGGCAAGGGAAGCAGCGGGTTCGATGAATAATCAGTCCCTCCATTACAGGGACATTCCTCCGGGAAGTTTGCCCATTATTCTCGGTACAATTTGGTTTTGTTTTTGCTGTGTATGTGTGTGTGTGTTTTTTTTTTCTATGTCGATTAAGTTGGAAGTGTGAATACAAACATCATTGGCTTTAAGATCTAAACTGATCTGACCTGTTGATATCCAATTTGATCACATCTCAGCGCGTCAGATCTGCAGGTTGTAGTTTGCCTGGATTCGGGATGTTTCTGTAGTAGTAAACGCATGCTGTGTGCCTCTGAACCCAGCCCATCTTATGCTGGCGAAGCCTAACCTATCTTATGCTGACAAAGCTTAAACCTATCTTATGCTGACAAAGCTTAACCTATCTTATGCTGACAAAGCCTAACCTATCTTATGCTGACAAAGCTTAACCTATCTTATGCTGACAAAGCTAACCTATCTTATGCTGACAAAGCTTAACCTATTTTATGCTGACAAAGCCTAACGCATCTTATGCTGACAAAGCCTAATCTATCTTATGCTGACAAAGCCTAACCTATCTTATGCTGAGAAAGCCTAACCTACCTTTTGCTGACAATGCCTAGCCTATGATACGCTGACAATGTCTAACCTAGCTTGTGCTGAGAAAGTCCGATAAGTCATACAGAGGAAATGAGATCAGTCCCTGTCTGTCCGAGGAGAACTCCTTGTGACTTAGCACATGCAATTTTGTTCGATCAGTATGATCCGGTTTCATTCCTACCAGTATCATGCAATCTTTTATTCTTTTTGCTGGTTTTAAACGAAGTTTAGTGAAGCTCGTTTTGATTTTGAAATGCTCATTACATGAAGGTAGACTTGGCAGCTTGCCGAAGGGAGATGTATAAATTGGGTTATGCTCTAAGTGCGTCATGGGCAAACACGCCTATAAAATGCAAGGTAACTGGATATGCTCTAACCAGGCATGGGCAAACACGCCTATAAAATGCAAGGTGGGAAACATTACCACTGGACTGACGATGGCGTCACTTATTTGTTATCAACTGAGATGTACGAAACAAGCGGAACCTGAGTACTGAACTCACTCTGGGCGTGAACGATCAGTCATCAGTTTTTGAAGACATCGGAACATCCAAAACTGAACTTCAGGACAAGACTAACCGAGCAAATCACCATTTCTAGAATGCTTGAAGCAAACCAAAACAAAAAAAAAAAATGGGCCTGTCATAACATCTCTCTCTCTCTCTCTCTCTCTCTCTCTCTCTCTCTCTCTCTCACACACACACACACACACACACACACAACACACACACACACACGCATGCACGCACGCACGCACGCACGCACGCACACACACCACACACACACACACACACACACACACCACACACACACACACACACACACAGAGGGAGGAGGGGGAGGGGGGAGGCAAAACTAGGTATTGAACAATGTTTGTGCTTGAAGCAAACCCAAAACAGAGCTGTCATAACATATCACACACACCACACACACACACACACACACACACACACACACACACACACACACACACACACACAACGCAAAACAAGGTATTGAACGACAAGATTGGTGGTCATCAATATCAGCAAGTCCACGGAGTGCAAGTCTGGCAGCTGAACGATCGATCTGTTATGAACTGCTCTTGATATCATCCACAGATTCTCCGGCTTGGCAAGCTTCCTCATTATATCTAAGCCAGGATCGAAATTGATCAATACCCCTTCCCCCTTTCTCCTCTTCCTTCCCTTCCACCTTTAAATCACCACCAAAGTCCCTTCCCTTGTAATTAAGGTTGAACTATGTGCGTGCATTGTGGGGTTTCTTCCTGGTCTCTGGTCTCTGGTTCGCAACGAAATTACTTCCCTTTAGAGATCAGTAATTGTTTTAACTTGTTCATTATATCTAACCCCCACCCCAACCCCTCCCCCCACCCCCGCCCCATCCATACCCCATCACTGGATCAAGTCAAAAAGTAACAAATGGACAGACCGACGTGGAAGAGAGAGAGAGAGAGAGAGAGAGAGAGAGAGAGAGAGAGAGAGAGAGAGAGAGAGAGAGAGAGAGAGAGAGAGAGAGAGAGAGAGAGATCCAAGTCGATATGTTTTTTTTACAGCTTAAACATATTATTAGATTTTTAGTATAATTGAATAGATAATGAAAAACAAGATTTCAGAGGAAGAAAGGAAAGACAGGAGAGAAAGGAGAAATCAACCAATCAAGAAAGAAATGTGTTTGGAGGGTACTGGAAAAGGGCCCAAAGCGATGGTCTGTGAACGTATTCATTAATCAGCCATGCTTTAAGTACTTTTTTCACTCTTTCACAAACAGACCCAAGCAGCCTTATGAATTATTATGTTAAGTCAGGCGTTTCGTCGTCTCGTTTAAGAGCCATCATCCCTCTATTTAGTGTGCTGCCTCATTATGTGTTTCTCCAATCACCTGTGCCACTTCCATCGCGAAAACCCCAGGCTAAGTATTCATGCCCCTCGCCCACAGCCACGCCCTGGCTTGTCCTGCCTCAGCCCTGGCACCAGCAATCCACAGGGAGCAGCCAATGGCAACGAACGAACGAACGAAATTTTCTGTAACCAGGGTAATGAGATAAGCAAATTGCATATTTTTCCCCCACCCAGCCCTAGCTTTCATTTCTCAAGTCGTCGGGACGCACACTGCTTTGCAGCCGAGTCACGTCGGTGATGTTCAGTGATACCTGTTCTGATGCAACATGGAAAGTACACCCATCTCTAAGCCCCTGCTGGCGACAAGAATTGTAAAGTGGCAGAACCCCAGCATAAGTGAGCGCTCCGTGACTGCTCAGCGACGGTCCCTTGAACTGGCTGATGCCGGCGAACCTCGACACGAACTCATAAAGGTTATGGGCCCGGGGAAAAAAAGGAACGAAGGTCACCGTGAGATCAAAGCATGACAAGCCATAGAATTTGAGACTTTTTGGTGCTGATCGATGAGAATAAGGATCACGAAGTCGAGGCTTTGGTGTTTCATTCCGTTCTGAGACTGCATGACAGCTCTGTGCACTGCGCTTACTTTCATTATATGTCCCAGCGTCAACCAGGACTGAGAAATACAGACACCTGTAGTGTTGGTCAGGAAATTTGAACAGCTGTCACAGAGACGCACCCACAGAGAGGATGAAAGTCGACTATGTGGTTTTGGTCTATCCAGCTGAATCCAGAGCAAAGCCAATCCTGTCGGCGCAGAAAAAATCCTACATGTAAATGGCGTTGATGGTAACCGAACCCACGAGCAATCCCAGGCACAAGCGACCGTGCAATGGTGGCTGGTGTTAGTTTCATTCTTAATTCATTTATTCATTCACCACACACAGAGACTCACCGCGGTCGAAGTAAAGGATTCCGTGTCTCAAAGAGCCTTTTCCTCATGACAGCATTATTCTTTGTTGAGAGGGGGCAGACTGGCTGATCCACTTTTCTGCTGAAGAAAAGTGCTCCCATATTGTTTTTCCCCTGCTCCTGAGATTCATGGCTGGGGAAGTGTAGTCTACCATAAAGATGGTTTTCTCAACGGCTTTTGGTCAGACATATATATGTATAATAAACCTACGCCTGTCATTGTTGGAGACAATCAACCTTCTATTGTCTTTTCTGGCCATTTTGACTTAATTTTTTCGCACGTTCAGTGGAACATTAGGACCTCCAAGGAACTGTGGAAGGCAATTCGAGGACAACAAGTCACTGAACATAAAGAGGAAAGAGCACCTCCATAACAGAGGATCTACAGACAGAGGAAAGCTGGGTAAAGCACTCTCCTTTTGCACTGGTATTTTCGCTGTCAGTAAACATTTCAAAAGCTGACTCCTGATCACTTACTCCGGTCAAGCTGTGGACGACGCAGGCCTTTATGTCCAAGATGCTGTATAATTGATGCAGTTAGCTCCAAAAAGTCGAAGCTTCCTGTTTGAAAGTTTTCCTTGGAAAGTTAAAAGTGTTACAATGTCTGCTGTTGTGAAACTTTCCACAAAGTTAATAAAGAAAAAAAACTGCTTCAGACGCCATGTTTTATTGACGCAATTATTCTTTTCCGCTGGTGGGAACAATGTAACCCAGTACTACTTGCCATATGTGGGAAGTAAACTTACCAAGAAAATCCGACCGGAGAAGGATAGGTCCCGATAGGTTTTATATTGTATACGACACGCCGCATGTATATTAATACCGTATTGGTCGCTTCCCGGATTAACTATGACTATGCCATCTGTCGACTTTCATCAAAGTGATCACGAAACGTATGGTACTAGGGGGAAAACACAGGGTATTTCATGGAAGGGTTATCATCACATTCGCGACCTGAAACTTAGAAACCTTGAAGCAGGTTGGAAAACTGAAAGAGCAGACTCATAAGATGACTAAACATCCCTAGCATATTCTCAGCCTCAGCGAAGTCGGGCAGAAGAATAAGGAAGTGCAGATAGACAAGCATTTCCCTGTGCTGCAATAGAGATGAAGAGAAGCATGTCCAACGAATGTGATGTTTGGTGAACAAGAACATTAAAAAATTGCCTGTAATGTTAACCAGTTTTCAGCAAGATCATGACCTGCATGTGAAAAGACCATTTAAGGGCATTGTAGTGCAGATGTATGCTCCGACATTAGATTATGAAGAAAACCAGATTAACGGTTTTTTGTTGCAGCTCCAAACGGTCAAACAAACTGCAAGAAACGCATTCTTGTCTTTCATGATGACTGAAATGTTAAGGTTGCTATAGATGCCCCAGGGGCAATGGAGAATCTCTACGGCCCCTGCTGTAACATGACCACAATGGATAGGGACCGGCCTGAATTTACCATGATAATGATTTGCTTCATGCCGACGACACTCACTGAACAGTAAATATCTTGCCGACAGACATGGCACTCCCCACCCAGTGTCACAGCCAGACAGATTATAATCTTGTGAAATACCGCAGACGGTCTGGTATCGATCAGGCTAAAACAAAACAATCCTGGAGCTGGCGTTCGAAATGGCCATGAATAATGAATTCGAGCTTTGAGATTCGTTTGAAGAAAACCACGCGTGTGAAAAGCAACCGTCTAAAGTTCAGTCTTGAAAACAAAAATCCTGACACTAACGAACAGTCCTAAAGGGTCACAGAGGGGAATTTCGTTCCACTACATCTGCTAGAAAAGACATCGAAGCTCTCACATTTTCAACCAAATGATGCCTGAATTAGCAACAAAGGTCCCAGGAATACGCCCATGGAAATCAAGACCATCAATGACGAGCAATATCTTTAAGATGTGTGGCGCTAGAAAATTGTTTAAAACTGCGCAGAAAAAAAACGAAAACGTGGAGACATTCATAAACACAAGTATCAGCGAAGAAATGTGGAATGCAATGGAAAGCAGGGTCTACTAAAAATGTGAGGATATTGGGGAAGATATGAAAACAACAAGAACACGAAAAAAATCTTCTAAGAATGTACAAAACCTTGGCCAAACAGAACCAAAATATAAAGGCAATATCACTAAGAACAAAGACAGAGGACGAAAACGTTGCGCACATTTGAATTGTCGATTGCTCTACACTCTACAGTTAACAAAGCAAAGGAGATCAAGCATGCCAACTGTACATAACACATCGATCGAAGGGGATGGCTTTCCAATACTCCATCAAGATTTTGTAGCAGAGAGAAGCTGCTGAAATGTCCAAAATAAAACTGATTTAATTTATGCTTAATCTCCATGGAACACACGATTAGGCCTAAATGTGCAATGGTCTATTCCATCTTCATTTACGTAAGCAGAAAATGGACTTTCACATTTCCAAAATTTAAGCCATAGAAATGATTTTAACAACATATGTCAAACTGAAAAGCAACACATCGGGCCGTATGAATATCTACTGACATCAGATAAGAAAGAGAAAACTACACTGGCTTGGCCCGTTGACAAGATCTAACAATATTGTTAAAACGATGCTCCAGGGAACGTTCGAGTGGATAAGACAAAAAAAAGGAAGTGACAGCTTTGCAGAATTGACAGGGAAAACATTGTGCAGGGACTCAAGGCATTGCATGTTTCCACAAAAACATTGTATGACTGATGACTGTTCTAGAGTGTGTTGCCCAAATGACTCCCTACGGAACTGAAGAAGAAGAAGAAAAAGAAGACACTTTCTGAATGCTGTACGTGTCATTCAGGTAAAATGTGTCATGAAAAATCCTAACCCTGTTCTCTCATAAGGTGATCTGATACTCTGCCAGCCTATTTGATGAGACTTGGAAAGTAGCAATCACCACCAAGTCCATTCTAGAGGAAAATCCATATATTCTACTCCAACTGTGTGGCGTTCACTTTCCGGCAACAATGATAGTTGTTAGCTATGGCAGTTCTTTAGACAATTCTCAGGCCAGCTTCGCTGGCAAATAATACGTACTTCGTAGCCCTGCCTTTCCTACGAATATACCACTTACACAGAACACGTCAGTACTGTTTGTTTACTTCGCCCGTTTTCACAAGCCTGGTTGTTGGACCTCACACATTAAAAAGAAAGCAGTGTTCTTCAGTCATGTTTGTTACCAAAACAAGAAACAGACCATGTTTGTTACCAAAAACAAGACCGGAGTTTGTTCGTCTTCTTATTGAAAGCCAAAAACTAACGGATCGAGTGCCAGGTGAAGCGAGCAAATATGTACAAGAGCACAAATCGCTAGAAACAAACGCACTCCACGAACGTTGTGGAGTTTGCCACTGCCAAACACTACAGGTCACTGTGTGTACACTGTCAAGACGTGCTTTGAAAGCCTCTTTTTTCTGGACTTTGGTTGTGAAATTTGTTGGCCAGTAATCCTGCCTGCGCACAGATATGAAGGTCAGTTACCAGGCACTCAATGTGGTCAAGTACGATGACACGACAAGCTGTTTCCACACTCTACGCTGATCCAAAGCTGTTGCTCACCTGCAGTCTTTTGCACGTATAGACGTTCATCCCTCTACAGACACTCAATGACTGTAAGCATTGTTGAAGGTGACCTGCACATCAAAATGAAATCCATATCTTCGAAAATGTCAGCACTTCTGAGCATGCAGTAAGATTGTAGTTACTGACCAAGGATAGACCTTTGTGAAATATGGATTCCTGTGACGAAATAGAGGAGCATGCGCTGTCATACCTTGAAATTCTGCCGCATAAATATTTGACTTATGATGTGAACATTGTTGTCAGTTTCAATCAAACAGTTTTCATCCTTAAAGAAAAAAAAACCGAATACTGTTCACCCTGGTCTCTGATGTCACATAATGTCGGTAGAAATCAGAGGATGATGTTGAAGGAATGGTCATCAGTTTGTGACAACTATGAATTATTTCATTTTCTCTCCTGACTCCATTTATTTAGTATTTAAAACTTATATGGTGAACGGAAAACTCTGATGGCCAAACTGAATTTTCGAATAAGCAACAAAGAGTTTTAGTATGGCCTTGATCCTATCTGGAACCAGCATCTTCTTAGAACAATTAACGAGGTTTTAAACAGTTATGAAAAAAAGAGAAGAAAAAAACGAAAGGGTTTGTGTGTGTTTGGGGGGGGGGGGGGGGGGGGGCATGCCAGCTCTGTAGATCTCAAAATGTGACCACTGACAGCTTCTTGAGACAAGGTCTTCTCCCCGTTTTGTCCTTCTTCTTCTTTGATTTCTGCCATTCCTTCTCTCCGTTCTCTTTTTTTTTTTTCATTCATCAATTTGTTCTTTGTTTCTTTACGTAATGCTTACATTTTTTTCTTCCTTTTTTTTCTTTCTCTTTCGTATTTCTAATGAAAGTGGTGCGGTTGTTCTTTTTATACTGGCTGTCGTTTCATTTACTCTCCCTCCCCCCCCCCTCCCCCCCCTCTCTCTCTCTCTCTCTCTCTCTCTCTCTCTCTCTCTCTCTCTCTCTCTCTCTCTCTCTCTCTCTCTCTCTCTCTCAGTGAACGCCATACATGCACGATCGTATGCCGGTCTCCATATTCGTTTGCTTTGATTTTTTGATAGCTTTTTTACTTCCTTTTAAATCTCTTTCTCTTCTCTTCTTTGCTTTCCTTTTCTCTTTGCCCCCTTTCTGTCTTTTTCTTATTTTTATTTTTTTCTTCCTTCCTTTCATTTTTTCCAGTTCATTTTGTAAGCATGGTGCGTGCACGTTGGTATACTGACCATTGAGCTTGCTTTTCATAACTTTAGCCGGGCGGGGTGGGGGGTTGCTTCTTTCGCTTTTCTCTCTTTTCTCTCTCTCTCTCTCTCTCTCTCTCTCTCTCTCTCTCTCTCTCTCTCTCTCTCTCTTTCATTATGCTTTTTCTTTCTTTGTATTTGGTGAATGCTATGCACACGCACATCTTTGTTTGCTGGCTGTCATGTTCGTTGCTTGTATCTTTTTGCCTATTCTTTTCCTCTGTCTGTCTTCTCGTTTGTTTTTTCCTTCTCGCCGGGGTTGAACATACTTTTGTGTGTCTGTCGGTTTGTTTCTTTTATCACTTACCAATATGTGTGCGTGTGCGTGTGTGTGTGTGTGTGTGTGTGTGTGTGTGTGTGTGTGTGTGTGTGTGTGTGAGAGAGACAGAGAGAGAGACAGAGAGAGAGAGAGACAGAGAGACAGAGAGAGAGCGAGAGCGAAAGGGAGAGAGAGGGAGAGAGAGAGAGAGACAGAGAGAGAGAGAGACAGAGAGAGAGACAGAGACAGAGACAGAGAGAGAGAGAAAGTGAGACAGTGTGTGTGTGTGTGTGTGTGTGTGTGTGTGTGTGTGTGTGTGTGTGGTGTTTTCCATTCTTACTTTCTTTCTGTCTAGTGGAAGGCTTACACAATTTTTGGGTGCGGGTCCTTGCATTCATTTCGTTATATTTGTCGTTGTTTTCATTGCTGTAAATAATGTTGTTCTTCAGCTCTTGTTGTTTTTCTCTCTCTTTTACTTTTTCCGTTCTTTTGCAAGTTGTTCCCTTCTAGCCTTTCTTCTTTCTAGTTCCCGTTTGCTTTTATCAGTGTTCTTGCTTACTCTTAGTGTTCTTGTTTAGACAGTTTACTGGTAGCTAGCCTAGTCACTTAGTCACATGAAGTCTTGGCTGCACAAGCATTCAGCGTCGCAACGCATCGCATTCTTGTGGCTTCATTCTTTCTGCTACTTATCTGTTTCCTATATGTTCAGTACCCACACTCCCCCCCCCCCCCCCCCAACCCCACCCCCCCTGCCCCCCCCCACCACACACACACACACACGCATACATGCTTACTGTCAATGATTACCAGAACATATCGGCGTATGGATTTTTGTTCGTCTATTTATTCATTTTATTTTGCTCTGGTGGTGTTTATGATTTTGTTGACTTTTTTCCTGTTAGAGAGAGAGAGAGAGAGAGAGAGAGAGAGAGAGAGAGAGAGAGAGAGAGAGAGGAAGAGGGGGTGGAGAAGAGGGGGTGGACGGAGGGGGCGTGGGGTGACTTGATTTTGCTTTTCCCTTCCATTTACCGACAGAAGAGCAGATTTCTTCTTCTTCGTTGTTGTTGTTGTTGTTGTTGTTGTGTTGTTGTCTGGTCCAGGAGAAAAACAACAGAGCCTGTGTGTTTTTTGGAAATGCATCTAGCCATCTTACCAATCAAGCCATCTTACTGATATATGCAGTAGTACTTTGGAAAATGCTGGATATTTGAAGCAAAGCACTGACATACTCGGAGGCTGTTTGAAAGTTCCGAAATCTCCGAGAACAAAGATGCTGACCACGCAGACGACAAAGAACAATCCATAAATCATTACCAGATCCCTTCGCCTTTGGCCAGATGGCAGACGGTTTTTCCCTACTACGCCGATAATCGATTATGCCCCGACTGACCGCGAGTTGTGTGCGAATTGTGCGCGCTCTCTTGTGGCCACGAAATCTAATCTAACCTGACCTCAGAGGATCAGACATGGTCCTGTTTCTGAGCAGAGGGATGGATTCGTTGTCCGGACGGAAGGCATTCGCTTTTTACGGGTGATACTCGGAAACATATGATCGGGTCTCGCACTCCTCTCTATCTGATGTTTGACCAGACTGACTCGGAGAACAGACAGTATGGGGTGTAGTAGTAGAACAGCTCAGGATATGGAAAAATCTGAAACTGATAAGCAGTTGAAGGAAACGTAAAATGATACGTTCAGTTCTTGGTGTTTCGCTGGTTATGTTAACGGTAAGTCTTCACGTTGAAACTGCAAAACATATTCTTTAAAAGAGCCTCTAAACTTCATTTATTCCCATCTTCATCTTGTCAGATTTTTATCATCTCTCTCTCTCTCTCTCTCTCTCTCTCTCTCTCTCTCTCTCTCTCTCTCTCTCTCTCTCTCTCTCCGATTTACACCCCCCCCCCCCTCTCTCTCTCTCTCTCTCAGAGGCAACTCTAATATTGACAGAATACACGGATTAGAAAAACACTTCCTTTAGGTAAACTTCGTGATAAGGGAAGTATTAATCATTTAAAGGCTTATAAGCACTGAGGTCTGAAAGTATAACCCTTTGTATGGGTTATGGTTTTCTCGCTCTCTCTCTCTCTCTCTCTCTCTCTCTCTCTCTCTCTCTCTCTCTCTCTCTCTCTCTCACTCACACACACACACACACACACACACACACACACACACACACACACACACACACTGCACACACCCAACAATGTGTGTGTTCAACTGAAGAAATGAAAATGCTGTGTTAGGAAATACTTTTTTTTTTCGAACCGTTTATAAATAACATATCATATGAACGTTTGACCTTCAGAACAAACATTCTGTTCTGTTCGAACATGCCAGTACATCGTGCTGCTTGCTTTCGAATGTGTTTGTGCTGTTTTTTCGGCGAATGTCACAAACTCCATTACCAATATCAAAGCTGCTTCATGTCCATGCTAAGTGTGTCAATCCCGTGTAAACCACGACATGACATAAAAGTGGGAAAAAAGTCATGGTAGCACAGTTTAGAAAGATCATCATAAAATCTTCCGTTGTGAATATTTTCAAGTTTGTGTTGAACAGGATGTGGTATTTCTCTGGAAATTACAACAAAAAAAAAACGGTCTTTCTCACACAAACATGACCAAGCTTTTTTTGTTTTTTTTTCTGTCATATCAGAATAAGTTTGGTATTAAAGGCTGGAGGTGAGGGGCATGCATAGTGCTGATATTAACTCACACCTTATTGACTGGGATTAAAAATTGATGACAGACGAGAAGAGAAGAAGAAGGCAATCTCGCCGTAGGGGAATGGCTTCCAAAAATGAATTACAGGGAGCATTCATTTGGGCTTGTGCTCCTATCACCTAGGGGAAATTAAATGGCGTCTTTATCACTTTCTGTGGTCAAGTTAAGATGTTTAGCTCACTTGGAGGGAGAAGAAGAAATGCCTTTATCGGTCGCGTGTGTTTCCCTTTGAGCTCTAGAATGGTTAGACTGACACTGTGTATCACAGTAAACTGGCTTGTTGTTTATGAGCACTATGTTAGGCATCAGTCTCTGTGTGTGTGTGTGTGTGTGTGTGTGTGTGTGTGTGTGTGTGTGTGTGTGTGTGTACATGTGCGCGTGCGCGCGTGTGTGTGTGTACATGTGTGTGTGTGTGTGTGCGTGTGTGTGTGTGTGTGTGTGTGTGTGTGTGTGTGTGTGTGTGTGTGTGTGTGTGTGTGTGTGTGTGTGTGTGTGTGTGTGTGTTTACTTCATTTTTACGTTAAAAACAAAAGACTGGAGATATTTGTCAGTAATGGGCAGCTCGCTGACTATAGCGTTGTTGCAGGCAGAAATTCATACGGTATGATAGGGATAAAGATCTTAAGAAATGCAACTATATGTGAACAGCAAGGCAGACTCTTTGAAGCAGGTAAAGCAAATTCCCGGCCCAAGAGGTTGAGAATCTAACCAAAAGAATAAATGAAGCAAAAGCGCACAAATTTGACTGTAACAGCAATAACATTCAACGACTCGGGCAGAAAAAAAGTCAAACAATAGGAGAAAAAAAAAACCGCGATAAAAAAAGAGGATACTCAGAGTGAAACACGTCATCAGAGCAATCTCTTTTCTTTTTGTAAGACTGCGAATCAAAAGTGTCTCGAGAGGAAAAAGAATTTTGTTTTTGGAACATACTATTTTTCAGACAGGACATCAGACGCAACGATAGGAAAACTCCCAAGTAATGAGAAAGCATGACAGAAATAGTAACAAGCCGTTAAAGAACTGGGCACAACTTCTAGCAAGGTGACAAACATGAGAATGGATTCTAACTTTTTAAAGCAACAGCAAATCGTTGACAAGCAAATCACACCACCTGAAATGAGGTCTTGACGCAGAGGATGTGTGGCCTTTATCAAGGGCAGCTCACTCGCTGCGATGCGGCAGCAATGACAAGGATTCATCGTCCTCCGCGGGAACCAGTCTTACTGGGCAAGCTTGTAACCCATGAGGGAATAGCCCGTCGATCCCCCCCCCCCCCCCCCCCTCCCTCACCCCCACCCCTTTCCTTCCCGATTAAAATTTCAATTACGTGTGCACTTTGGAGTGGCCCCCCAGCATTCCACTCTGATTTGACTTTGAATGCGATCATGCATGGATGAGAGGATCCAGCAAATCTAAGGTCATTAATTTTATTTACAGCTTAGTCTAAGAAGAACATCATAGCTGAACCTCACATTCAAGTTAATGCTGTAGCGCTGTAGAGACAAGACACGACTGATTGAACTACATCAGTTGGGAACTCTAGATCTCTTGATTGTTATTAAATCAAGCATAGATGAAACATAGGTCTTGGTTTTTTTTTTTTGTATTGTTTTTGTTTTTTGTTTTTCGATATCATTGTTTACGACGCTGTTCAAGTTTTCCTTTCCTTTCACAAGAACAGTTTTTTAAGCTTCAATTCAATCTGATGTATTCAGTACTGCAATCGAGATAAAAGCTGTAATGAAGCCAACAGAATGCGGACAACAGATTAGGAATATATTCATTGATATGGAAAAAAGTGGGAAAAGAATATCTGGACTGAGGCAAATTACAAATAGATAATTCAGACAGACAGACAGAAAGCTTCAGATGAGATGAGGAGGCCGACAAACTAAATTAGGAAAACGCAAATCTGGATTCTCAAGATAAAAGTAACAAAAGAGATATGTAAATAAGAAACAGGCAAATCTGAAATACAAGGCTTAGTCTTGAACGTATAGAGTTCTGTTAACATCGGCAAAGAAAGTTCTATATAAACCAACAAACTAGTGATAAGCAAATGGAAACAAAATGGAAACAAAAGTACTAGGTGAGGTGGCGTGACTATAGGAAAGTAACAACTTAGGGATTATTTTTTTAATACTAACGTGGAATAACTCGGAGAATAACGGAAGTGAGTGGCGCTCAAAGACCCAGCAGAACAGTCGGTTTGAAAAAAACAGAGAAAAAAGACAATGTAAACTTTTTCTCTCCAGGAAACGTTTTTAGCCATTTTACTGCGCTCCCAAACTACCCCTCCATGGTACCAATCCTCACAGAGCCCGTTAAGTTCGAGAACACCAAAGTACACGGAATAACTGAAATGTCCTTTACATCCACGGTAGCCATTCTCTTGCTTTACGTACACATTCTTCTGACATTCGAGACATACGTTCATCGACTTGTCCGCTCTAACTTAAGTCCTGAATGACATGGGCACACTACGTGTCTGCAAAAGACCCAACTTAATCTGTCACAAACAGGCTGGCCTTGGTCTTTCAGTACCAGGAAAGTCCGTTTGAACTTCTGCCACAATGGTAAGTTTGCTACTGGTACCCCTGCGCGAGGTAAATGTTCAGGCGGGCAAATCGACTACAAGCAAATGGTCAACACATAGTCCAATTTCAGACCTTTGAGAAAGTCAGTATGTAGGATCGGGAAACTTAGGAATGACATAACTGATTGAAGCAAAGCGGGAGCATATTCAACACAACCAGATAAAGCAGCTAACACAATGTAGTGATCAGTGTTATGTATTGCTGAAAGAAGTAATGATTCCATACTCAATGAAATCCTGAGTTAATTGTGAGATCTTTATTTTCAGTAGAAGGGTCTATGACCAAGACAAGAATGCCCTACGGGTCCAGAAGAAATGAAAGATGTCTGAGAGTCTTACAGACTTGGTGACACTGTGATATGCTGAAAGGAAATGAAGAGTGTCGATGTTGTGAAAGGAAATGAAGAGTATCGATGTTGTTTTCAATCAAAATGTTTATCGTTGCAATCATATCTCTTCATTTTTCTTGATGGACAATAAAGAGAGAGAAGAAAGAGAAAACGTGTCCATAATTCTAGGGCACTTATCTGACAAAACTAAGAAAAATTCAGTTGAAAAAAAAAAAACTAAAAATGGACAAACTGGAAAACGGAAAATAATTTGTAAACGCTCTGAAAGCAAAAAAAAAACAAAAAACAAAGAAAAAAAAAAAAAAAAAAAAAAAAACCCGAACAGAAAAAAAATAGGAAAGGACCTATTGGAAACCGTTGAAATAGGCAATGGAATAATAGTAAAGAAAGAAAAAAGGAAAGCATTGACGCGCGCCATATCAAAGCTTAATGGCAATACCACCACCACCATCACCACGATCACCACCACCCATAAAAGCAACAATACAACACCAGCAACAGCAATAATAATAACAATGGTAATAGCAACAACAACAACAACGACAATAATAATAATAATAACAATAAAAACAACAACAACAATTATAGTAATAACAATAATAAATGTGAGAATAATAGATAATGAAACTGCTAGCCTGAGCACATGGAAACGGGACAAGGCCATCACCGCACATAAACAGTTTCGCTGAAACGGCAGCTCAGAGACGAACGCAGACAACGCAATACACTTTCCCAGACGATAGCTTATGATGATCACTTTAGCACATCTAATGGGGGCAAAGAAGGATGCAGGATCATCAAACCGTCCACGGGATTCACAATCAATCCTCCGGGGAACTTTGCACATCAGTGCAGGAACAATTCTACTTTCCTGTGGCGATTACGTCAGAAGCGTTTGTGCATGAAGAATTAGTCGAAGAAGTCAACTGGTTTGATCTGATGAAATCATATTTTGTCATTTCCCTGCGCGTAAACCCTGTCACCTCCTTTATGTCTATATTCATAAAGTCTTGGAAGTGTAGGGTGAATTGCTCTAACTCTACGTAACTCTATGTGTAACCTGCTGTACAGACGAGAGCAATCCATGCCCGTTCGAGGAGGCTTTCCTGCGACCTGTCACATTTATGTCTCGTCTGTATCGATCTAGTTTCATTCCTGCCAACACCATTCGACCTTTCCGTTGCTGCTTAAAAACCACGATTAACGTGACTTGTTTTAATCTTGACATTTTCATCACCACGAAGGTAGGCTTAGTAGTGGACAAATTTCCGAGGGGAAGTGTGTAAATTTAGAAAGCACTGACCGGTGATTCGCAAACACAATCATCGAGTGCGTGGCGGCATAAATAGGCAACATACTTAAAGACAGAGGCTTTTAACTTATTCCGAACGTTGCAATTAGATTTAATGTTAGACGTGACAAACCAGTCCCCATTGTCGGTTTTTTTTGTGTGTGTTCTATACATGAAATTATTAGAATGAATTTTGGAACTGGGTTAACTTAATAAATAAGCACTTCCAGAACAGATGAAAGCAAACTAAAGCCGGGCTTCTGATGACATATCACAAACACAGCCTGAATGAGGCATAAATTGGCCAGCCGTCTGATCATCAACACATCCACCCGAGTACGGGCGGACAGCTAAAAGACCCCCTGTGAACTATTCTTAAATTATCCAGTTTCTCGTATTTGGCAGGGTTCCTTACAATTTCAAGGCAGGAACAAAATTATTCGTGTGTGCCCTCCAACCCATCCTTTCTCTCCCCACCCCCCCCTCCCCTTCCGCTATCCCCCCCCCCCCCCCCCCCCTTTCCGTCACACCCCTTTTCTCATTCTAATGACCACCTCTCCTTCCCCATCCCCACCCCTCGATTAAGGCTGAATTAAGGCTGAATTCTGTGCGTGCGACGAGGGTTTTCTCCATGACTACCCCACTCCCGCCTTTCCCACTACTTTCCTCCTCAACTGCCACGCTAGACACCCCCCACCCATTACTTCTGTATAACGGAATTGAACTTGACCAGTTCGCACCAACATTCAAATGAGGAATTGTTCGACCTGTCATATGACAATTTATCCACCGTGGATCTAGTGCGACGGATATATGACTGGAACTTCACGGAAAACAATATTAATATTAATGATATTGATGATGATGATGATGATGATGATGATGATGATGATGATGAGAGAGAGAGAGAGAGAGAGAGAGAGAGAGAGAGAGACAGAGACAGAGACAGAGACAGACAGACAGACAGACAGACAGACCAACCGACCAACAAACAGGAGACAGAGAGACAGAGGGGGACAGAGGTAGAGAAGAGAAAGACAGAGAGAGAGAGAGAGAGAGAGAGAGAGAGAGAGAGAGAGGATACGGATACGGATACAGCCTTATAAATATAGATTGACAAATTTCTAACTGTTTTCTCAAGTGTGCACGTCATGAGCAATACTAATTTAAACTGACTTGGAGTGTTATAGTATTTCGACGGTATGTATTGTGCTCTTAAGTCATGTAGAGCAGGACAGCATAAAACAAAATGCATCTCATTTTCTTTCTCTTTTTGACAAAGTGGACATATTAAGTCGTTTTCACTGTGTTTTCTATAACGATTATGATGTACTGCAATTTCGGAAATGCCAAGCCTAAATCTTATCAAATTAAACGTTAAATGTCTGTCTAAATTGACTAACAAATACGTTTTTAACATCAGGGACAGTGCAGAAGGTTCTGTACACACTAAATCTGTCACTGTTATTGATATGATAATTCCAGTCTTGCCATCTGCAACAAATTAACCCTTTCCCTGAAAGCTTTTAGAAAACTCGCTAATCCCTTCCAAGCCTTGATTCAGCCATACATATCCAAAGCCAAACATGTACAGTTTACAGCGAATATTTGAAGCCCAGTTTTTCTTATCACGCAGATCCAAATCAAAAAGCATTCTATAGGCCTTGTAGGGGGTAGTCTACGTTCGTCCATTCTCGTCAATTTTAGCCAAAACTTAACACATTTTACAGCTGAGTTTTTATAAATAGGATATCGGTTTTTCCCCCCATACACCATGTCATTAGGTGTGCGCATTTCTTCTACGCCTAAGAACTTTTCAACAGCAAACAAATGTACCTTTTTCGCAACGGATTGCTGCATTGTCGAGTCCCCATAGCTCTGCACCATATTGAACAATAGGTTGAACTTGTGAATCAAATAACTTTAGAAAGGAAGAATAAGAATAACACTTCAATTTTACATAACTTTTGCAAAATGCAAAATAACACATTTTTTGCTCTGCTACTGAGATCACGACATGCAGCAACGAAACTTAACTTTGTTGAAAAATGAATTCCTAAGTATTTGTAAACATTCACAACCGGCATGACAATCCCGTTATATGTCCACCTTTCTCTTGCAGCTAAATGCCCCCCTTTTCTGAATACAAATATATTGCTTTTAGCCATATTGACCTTCAACTGCAGAGCAGTAGCTGCACGTTGAAGACTGTTGATCTGCGTTTGTAAACCAATGGCAGTCTCAGAGAGTAAAGCAACGTCATCAGCAAGAAGTAATATAAACAATTCAAAACACTCAGACGTAAACATTGCACCATGTCTTCCCCCCTTTATCACCTCTAATGCTAGTTCATTGATAAATAAAGAAAACAATACAGGGCTGCAGGCGTCTCCTTGTTTCACTCCACGGGTGCAATTAATGAAATCTGTTACACTACTTCCGCATTTAATTCTGGCTTTGACATTGCCATACATACTACAAATACACCTAAATATCTGCCTTTGATGCCATTTTTCAATATGATGGGCCCATAACAAGTGTCTTTCAACAGAATCAAAAGCCTTTTCAAAATCAATGAAGGCTACATACAATTACGATTAAAACAAAAACTGTTTTTGTACGAATGCCAACAATGTAAACATGTGGTCAACTGTGGAATAACCTTTTTTAAATCCTATTCTACTATGTCTCTCTAGACTTCAAGAATGCGTTTGACAGTATGACAGGAGGCAATATGTGCCACAACGGGAAAAATAGCATCAAGCAAGAGCCAGCGAATAACATCCAGTCAATGTATTCTAAAGCGATCGGAATAGTGTTCATGCAGGGTGCATTAGAGAGCAGTTCCGTACTTCAGTGGGAGTTTGTCAAGACGACCTTCTATCTCTCACGTTTTTCAACATATTCCTAGAAGGTCTTATGACAAATGCACTCGGAGATCATGTCAGCACAGTCAGCACTCGAACAGTAACTATCACGAGCCCTGCAGATTTGCAGATAACATCAATAGCCTGGCAGGCAGTGAACAAGAACTCGCCAGTTTTGTTTAAATAAAAAAAAAACGAAAAAAATATCAACAAATATAAAACAACACCGAGAAGATCAAGTTAGTGGTCAGGCACGACACAACAATCAATATTGATCATAACTGTCCATGGACAGATCCTAGAAACTGTTCAGCATTTTACCTGTCTGGAATCCATCATTCGCAATGAGGAATCCAAACAAAAATCCCTAAAAGGACAGCAAGAGTATCAACACTGTCCAGAACGAAAACCTTTATGGGATTGTATGCACACTAATATAGTTCAACTTCCTGTATGCATCCGAGTCATGAATCTTGACAGGGGATCCGGAAAGAACAATCCAAACCACGGGAATGAGGTGAACCGCATGACACCATGCTCCAAATATACGGAACATTTCACCAATGAACAAGTGCTGCAAACCATCCAGAAGTATATCCAACTATATGAAGATCTACTGACAAAAGGAAAGGTACACTGCCTTAGCATGGCCATGATACAAGATCCAACAGCCATTCTACAACAATCTTCCAGTGAAATATTGAATTAAACGGATGGGGGAAAAGGAAAAAATGAAACTGACTACATTGCATAATGGAAAGGTCAAACATTTGCGGAAGCCCAAGGAATCTGGCGAATTGTTCTTCTGTGTGGTGCCCAAGCGACTGCCTACAGAATTAAAGGAGAAAAAGAAGGAAAAATGTTCTCAATGTTGTGGGATATCCGCTGCGGAAAGAGGGTCAAAAAATCCTTTACCCTGTTTTCTCATGTGAAGCACGCTCAACCAGCTCCTGGCAAACAGGGAAATGTGAATCACCACCGACTCCATTCAACAGAAGAAAACTCCCAGTCCTGCTCAGAATGCGCGCCCTTCAAACAACACTGATGACTGAAGGCTGCGGTAGTTGTTTGTACATTCCCCTTGCCAATGTTATCAGTAAATATCTCGTATTTTGTACGCCCTGCATTGTCTACAATCATGCACGCATACGTGCAGTTTGTGTCTTCGACCATTTCGTTTCTTCAAGCAAGGTTATTGGGCCTCTCGTCAAAAGAAGAAAAGCCGAGTGCATTACTTTCACAGATTATGGCCTTTAACTGGACAAGAATGGAGTTCTTCTCTTATTCAGTTACCAAAAACAGGGTCCTTGACCGAGTCACACGTGCTGAGAGCAAATATTTTCAGGAAGATACACCGCAGGTAACAGAGTACTCCCACCAAGTTCTGTAGTTTTCCATCAACACTGACAAGACTGACAGCCCACTGTCAGCGTTCACACGATCAAGTTCTGCTTTGAAGGCCTGATTCTCTTGAAGTGGGATGAGACATTCATTGGGCAATGTTTTTGCCCGCACAAACACATGAAGGCTAGTTACCATATACAGCTCCAAACGAGTTGTTCAATCCGACCAGCTGCAGTTGTAAGACTGGCTCTTGCAACGCACTATAAACATATACGAATCTGTTGCTCACCTGCACAGTATTTTGTTAATGTAAAGGGTCGTCTCTCTGCAAAAACCTGATGACTGTAAGCAGTGCCACTGGTGATCTGACGTAAGGAAAAATATCATCATTGGAAATATGTTCATATTGACTCTTATGAGCATGCAATAAAGAACGTGAAAATTGACCCAGGTTTCATCGTTGTGAAATGTGAACTCCTGTGGCGAAATAGTGGACAATATGCTCCCATTGCTTGAAATTGTGCTGTTTTGAATGAGCGACTAAGAAGTGAATGTTGTTATCAGATTACGTCACTTTCCGTCCTGGCGAAAACGGACATTGTAACATGTAACATTATAATGTAAGTGTAACTCAATCAGAGTAGGATGTCAAGTGAATGTTATTAGTTTGAGACAATGTACAACTAATTCAGTTGATTTCTATGACCATTCATTTAGTATTTGGTTCTGTACTGGAACAAACTGTGGTGGTCATGTTGGACTTCGGAATGAATAACAAAAATGCTCAAGATCTGATAACACTCATCTAATCTGGAATCGGCATTTTAGAAAAATTAAAAGAGATGAAGAAAGCTATCTCTATGTACCTCCTGAACTGTAATCACTGATGGCTTCTTGACACAAGGTTCTTTATTTCTCTGCTTACCTTTTACCCCCCCCCCCCCCCCTCCCTTTTCCCCTTTTAACTCTTTTCCCTTTATCTTTTTTCTTTCTTTCTTTCTTTATTCATTTTTTCATTTTTCTTTTTTTCCTTCTCCTTCCTTCCTTCCTTCCTTTCCTTCCTTCCTTCCTTTCTTTCTTTCTTTCTTTTTTTTTTTCTTTTTTTTTTTTTTTCTTTCTTCTCGTCTTCTTTTCTTTTCCCTTTCATTCTTTAATTCCAACTTTGTTTTTTTTCCCCTTGATGCTTAAATTCTTTCTTAATTTCTTTTCCTCTTTCATTCTGTTGTTTTCTTCCTGTTCCTTAATAAGAAAG
>JADBJO010002666.1:60000-72500 GCA_016801955.1 Conus betulinus | reverse complement strand
CTTGGTATTTTACAACCTCTTTGAATGTTTAATTTATGATTCAAAGTTCTGAAATTAAAAAGAAAGGTCAATGGTGGCCAGTGGTAATACAAATAGTTGTTAGGATGAAGGACATTCTTGAATAGTCGATAATTCTATATACTTCGTTTGTGTTAATGTGACACGTCCATTGTTGTATATACTGGATTTTGAAACGGCGCAATATTTTCATATTTTAGTTTGTGTGTGTGTGTGTGTGTGTGTGTGTGTGTGTGTGTGTGTGTGTGTGTGTGTGTGTGTGTGTGTGTGTGTGTGTGTGCGTGTGTATGTGTGTGCGTGTGTGTGTGTGTGTGTGTGTGGGGGGGTTAATTCAAATTGATTGTGGTCAAACCCCTTATCGTACACATGTAAATCGACCGGTAATCTCCATTACCACTTGATTCATACATAAATCGGTACACGGTACTGGATAGTGTATATCATTTCTTTTTAAATTACTAGCATAAGCCAGGAAGACAGCATTCTACCTTTAGCATGCAGTTTTAGTTAAAACTAGTCCAATTCCCAAAACATATCCGTTGGGGTTGACTTACCTATTTATAAATCAGTCTATAGAAAACAGAGCTAGAGTTGACTTGCTAAGTTTGCCATATTGGGACACTAAACTCCACAACCGTACAATGATGTAGGCAAAATCCTTCTGTCAAATATCTCTATCTCAATATCCAGTGGCAATATGGGTTTCCGACATTTTCTTATAAGTACAAACATAGATCGTGAAACCTTATCGCGTATGTTTCTAGGCAACGTTAATCTTGTCATTATAATTTAAGTAAATAACCAGATGCTGAAACCTTCCATGTTTTGACTGCTATAAGCAAATGCAGGAAAGTTTCCTCTTTTATCTCTCGAAAAATGACAACTGCGGTTCTGTTAACGTTAATCGTAAGTTTCCATGAAGCACAATATTGTGACAGAGCATCAAAGGCTTTCTGAAAGTAAACAGCACTTTCAGCACAAATCCTGCTGTCGTCTGCATATAACGATAGAACTATTTTCAGCAGCAATCATTCAACGGTATAATCATAAAGGTCCCGTCACGTTGAACCTTGGGAGGTCATGCCATTTTTTTTTTCAAAATAAATGCGTCTACATCATTTCAGCATACTGCAAACAGCATTTAAGATAAGTTCCCACCCTGGCAGACTCCAGCAAAATATTAGAATAATCAAAACACAGATTATTGACCTTGAATTGGCATAAGTGCACATATCTTTACTGACATTTACAATTTTATCATAAATACCGTTGTTGAAAAACTTCTGCCATAAAAAAGCTTCTATGAACTCTATCAAACGCTTTCTCAAAATCTGTAAATAAACCATACAGTCTTTTTCTCTTAGTGAGGAAAAATTCAATAATGCAAGTGAGTGTAAAATGTAATCTACGGTTGAGTGGTTTGTTCTGAATCCAGCCTGGTCAGTGTCAGTTGTGGCATTTTCATGAAGTACTTTAACAATTCGATTACTAAGGATAGTTGTGAACAATGCGCCAAAACAAACGAAGGATAGTTGTACTACTGTAATAGGGTCGTTTTAACTCCCCATTTGTTTTTTAAACGGGTTGAATAATAGACAAAAGCACAGTCCCTTGGTATTTTCTCAGTATAAAGAATGATATTAAACAAGTTTTTAAGAATACACATTTAATCAGAAGACACTTTCAAAGAGTCTTTTGTCATTTGCTAGACTTCACATGCTTCTTTGCTAGACTTCACATGCTTTCTTTGATGTTAAGGTGTAATGGCTATTTGAATTTCATTTTTTCTGTGAGGGGTAGGGGGGAGGGCATTTTAAGCGGCTTGATTTACATTTGTCACGTTATGAGGAAAGAAATATTATGTTCATCTCTTGGAACTGTATTGCGTGAAGACAAGTTGTAAATGGTCTAACCAAAACACGCACGTTACACCCGGGAAACATTTTCCCTTTTCTCTGAATCCGTGCCGTTGATAACTTTCCAATAGACCTTCCAGTCTTTCGCTCTTCAATTTCTCATTTTGTGACAAAATCTGTCCGGTAGTTTTTTGAAATTTTTAAATATGAATTTCATGCTTTCCTGGTTTGTTTACGATTATTGTAGGAATGTTTATAGCGTTACTGTTTTTTCACCTTGAGAGGACATGATCCTTCTTCCACTCAGTTTTAAAGCACGCACAATGCTTCTCCTGTCTTTGAAATTACATTTTCCTGAGTAGTCCATATTCATTAGTAAAAGGTTTCATAATATCAGTAATCCTTAAAACAATGGCATCAATATCATCAAGTTGCAAACTATGTTTGTTATGCGTAAATACAGTTAACGCATTCTCGTGCTTCCTCTCAACTCAGCCTGATCCCCATACCTTCTTCTCTTCTTCCACTTACCTTCTCTTCTTCTTCTTTCTTCTTCTTCTCTCTTCTTCTTCTTCTTCTTCTCTCTTCTCTCTCTCTCTCTCTCTCTCTCTCTCTCTCTGTGTCTCTCTCGCTCGCGCGCGCGCGCGTGTGTGTGTGTGTGTGTGTGTGTGTGTGTGTGTGTGTGTGTGTGTGTGTGTGTGCGTTGTGTGCGTGTTTTTGCGCGCCGTTAGCTTGTTTTTTCCCCTTCTTAGTCTCATTGCAACTTTGCATTATGCTTTTGTGTAGCTTCCAGCTCTGCGTTTTCATCCACTCAGCCTAATATGGAGCCTCGAAACTGCTGTGCTTAGTTCACTTACCCGAATGCCTGCTTTTAATGTGGTGAAGAGAGAGAGAGAGAGAGAGAGAGAGAGAGAGAGAGAGAGAGAGAGAGAGAGAGAGAGTTTGTATGTGTGTGTGCGTGTGTGTGTGTGTGTGTGTGTGTGTGTGTGCGTGCGTGCGTGCGTGCGCGCGCGTGCGCGCGCGTATGTGTGTGTGTATGTTGTGTTGTGTGTTTCTGTTTGTGTTTTGTCTGTCCGTCTGTCTGTCTGACTGTACGTGTCTGTGTCTGTTTCTATGTCTGTGTCAGCGCTCTTGTGTGTAACCCGCGCGCGGGGGCGATTCCATACGTGCGTGCGCGCTCGCGCGAGTGCGCGCGTATGTGTGTGTGTGTGTGTGTGTGTGTGTGTGTGTGTGTGTGTGTGTGTGTGTGTGTGTGTGTGTTTTATGACTTTGTTCTTTTAGCTTAGACTTATTCCCTCTCAGCTTCTTGTCTGAGCTCGGTGGCCCGTAGTGCGCTTTTGTCCAAATGAACGTAATTACCCACCTGACTAATTTTGTGGAGACTTTACCCATTTGCGTTGTTTTCAGCTTTGAAATATTCAGAAGTAGCCGTTTCTGTTTAACATACTTCTTAATGGAGTCTTTAACCTTTTCTTGTTTTGTTGGCTTTTTTGTTTGTTTGTTTGTTTTCTCATCACGTGTACTTTTTTTTTTTTTTTAAATTGAGAGAGGATGAGGACTGAGAAGGAAGGTGTGAGATTATAAAGCCTTGAATTTCTTTCGTTTTTGCGCCAACTCGATTCCAGGTCAACCTTTCTCTTTTCATTGAGGATTCCAGCCTTCTATCTTTGGTGGTTGCGCTGTCTCTTTTTCCTTCTCCCCATTGAGGCATTTTTCCTTTTCCATCGCTTCTACGCCTCGCCTTCTTCTATTCGCTGCATGCCATTCACACTATGTGCTTCATTAAAGGATTATCGTTACAGCCATTTATCCCCAAATTCCGCCTGAAAGCTGTCGCCGATAAACCGCTCTTTTTGCTGACGGAGAATGCGAACTAATCACTCCACTTGCCGTCCTTTGACGTCATAATCCTGACTTTTCTTGTGCTTGAATCAACGCGTTTCACATTTTTCTTTTGTCTTCTTTTTTTTTATTTCCAAGGTGTGTTTGTGAGTGCATGTCGACCATAGCCTTAGTTCAAGAGTGGGAAGAATCTAGTCTGAATGCGATCGCAATGGTAAAAGGAAAACAAGATACACGATCGTTTGCCGTCCCGAAGCCCCCCCCCCCCCCCCCCCCCCCTCCCTCTCCCTCTTCTCTTCTCTCTCTCTCTCTCTCTCTCTCTCTCTCTCTCTCTCTCTCTCTCTCTCTCTCTCTCTCTCTCTCTCTCTTCTTCTTCTTCTTCGTCTGTCTGTCTGTATCTCTCTTTCTCTCTGTCTCTGTCACACACACACACACACACACACACACACACACACACACACACACACACACACACACACACACACATATCGCGTTTTATATTATCATGGATTCCTTCAATACAAACACACGGCCTAACATCGCTGACGACATGAATTATTGACTGTACCGTGTATCGATCGGTAAGAGGCGCTGTGTCACTGAGTTTTGGTACATAGGCTACCATCTAACTGTCATGTAAACGCCTCTGATATCGTTTATGGCGCCGCCAAAGAGGCACAAAAGATAAGAACATACTGCATATTTCAACGTTCTCTTACTTTTTGATAGAAACTCCAACCCGCAAAGCAAATGCACAAGAATACGTTATTTTAAGAATATGTCTATTTCACCATTGCGTTATTCTAGACGTATGACATCTCTTGAATTCCACTCTCTCTCTCTCTCTCTCTCTCTCTCACACACACACACACACACACACACACACACACACACACACACACACACACACACACACACACACACACACACGCACGCGCGCGCGCGCACGCACACTTCATTCAATATCGCATCTTCATGTCAGAGATAATCGCATCTTGAATCATAGATAACTGCTTTGAATGACAAATAAAACATGACATAAAAATGAAGAATCAGCAAATATAGCAAAGAGGATAAAGGAACTCCTTTCAAAGCTAATAAACGAAGATGAACAAGGATGCGTTCCGGGTACAGGAAGCATTGTAAGAACTCTGTGTGATGTGATGCACTTTGAAAAAAAATATCTCCCTTTCCGATTTTTAAAAAGCCTCTGATAGAAAAAAAAAAAAACTGGAAATATATGAATAAAGTTCTGAAATGATTTAGATTTGGGAAAGAGTTGTGCAAATGGATCTCAGTCTTGGCCTTTTACAAATGCCTATGATCGTATGTTTAAGTGAACGGAAAGTCTTTAAGAGCTTGGAGTTGCTAGAGGGGCTGTCATCAGGGTGGCCCAACATCGCCATATTTATTCATTTTGTATTCAGAAATGCGTGCCTGCTGAATTACAGAAGACGGTGATGTAAAAGGCATTAAGTGAACAGACACAGAGTTTTGAATTACTCAGTTTGCGAACGACACAACTTTTACGATAAAGAGACGCAAAGAGTCCTGCGAGAAAAAAAAATTGAGAAATGTTCCAAATCTTGTCTGAATTTGGGAAAAAAAAAGGTATGGGCTGAGATGTAATTGTGAAGATTCTACCAATGTTTTGTAAGGACAGAATAAGAACTCGCAAAGGAAATATTTACAAAGAAAGAAAATGAAATGAAACACTCCCTGCATCCAATTGAAACTTCTTGGTATATTGTTTTCAAATGATCTATCAAAAATGACCGAGCTTATATAACAGATAAACTATTCGAAGCGAAGAATCTATTCAAAATGTAGCCTAAGCAGATATATACACATACAAGCAAGTGTGCAGTGTTAACTGATTAATACATTCTAAGCTTTTGTACCTGTGGATACACTTACCAAACCCTCCAGACAAACAAATAAAACAATTTAAAAAATGTGCTATGACTTTCTGTGGAATAAGAACAAAGATAGCATCTAAAGAAATATCATGTGCAAAACATTGAAAAATGATGGATGAATACCAGACATAGAAAGGTACAGAGAAGCTATATTAATGACATGAATTAAACAGATTCAGCCCGAAAATAAAAAATACTATTGAAACACAGAGTCAAGAAACAGATTTATTGAACATATGCAGTCCTAAAAATTGTTAATTTAGAAGTTCAATGTTCCTTTTGAAAAAGTCAGAGTTTTGAAAAACTGCAGTGTTATGCAACTCTAACGCCGAATCCAGCAATATAGATTTTTTGAACATATACGGTCCTAAAAATTGTTCATTTGCAACTTCGAGATGTTTTTGAAAATGTCAGAATTTTGAAAAAAACTGCAGGTTTAACTAACTCTCACAAGATCTCAGAAGAGCCACTATTCTTTGATAGTAAATCTAAGATAAGTAACGTCATGTTGTTGTCTCTTTGAAAGCTGGGCAAGTAAACGGATTCTTTTCTTAAGAGATACTCTTGATGAAATGAAAATTTCTTGTGATAAAGATACTTTTTTGCAATGATGATAAGGTGAAAGTATGCATTTTATAGCTCTTTGATGGAAACAATATTATCGTATCACTTGTCGAAAGTTTATAACAACATCGCGCAAAATCGTGAACAGCGTATTAAAATACCAAACTCAAGTTAGCAAAACTTCATCAGTTGAGATTTGTTCGTGTTTTTAAACAAAAGATCAGCTACAGAGTCCTAAAACATCTTAAGTTGTATCAAATCATTTGTCGAAAAACGTACGTCCAACGACATATTGAACTGTATGTCAAAACCTCACATTTTGAGGCGTGCTAAATAATATCCTCAGAATTCAAATTCAAGATATTCCATATCGTTTATCAAGGCTCGTTTTTTTTAATAATTAACCTAAAATCGCTTCTCATATGCTCACATCTTAAGGCAGGGTAAACCATTTGTTCTGAAGAGATGTTAAAACTTAATATACTTTTTTTTTTTCTGCCACGCTGTGACATTTGAGCCACTTGCTTTCTTCAATGCATAGGGATGCAAAAGCAAACGCGAATGCCCTTATGAAATAACTGTTTATTATGATACTGTGTGTTTTGCTAATCACTTATATGTATATGTGTTAAAGTCGTTGGATATTCATAACATTACTTTAAGTTTTTGTGTAATGTAGTGCGCATCTATGTTCACGTTTAACTTTTTTTTTCCTTTTTTTTTTTTGACGTGAACGTGAAATACCTTGCGCCAGATAATTAGTCTGGTTTTGGAATTGATTTTCATTGTTATTGTTATCATCATCGCTATTATATCATCATCATCATCATCATCATCATCATCATCATCAACGTCATCATCAACGTCATCATCATCGTCGTCGTCGTCGTCGTCATCATCATCATCATCACACCGTCGACATTGCCATAGTCGTTCTTTTTTCATCATCATCACCATCATCATCATCATCATCATTATTATTATTATTATTATCATTATTATTATTATCATCATCATTATTATTATTACTATTATCATTATTTTTATTATTGTTGTTGTTGTTGTTGTTGTTGTGTGTTGTTGTTGTCGTCGTCGTCGTTGTCGTCGTCATCGTCATCGTCATCATTATTATTACTATTATCATTATTATTATCATCATTATCATAATCATTAATTTTTAGTTATGATTATTGTTTGTAAATCATCATCATCATCATCATCATCATCATCATCATCATCATCATCATCATCGTTATCATTATTATCAATAGTAGTAGTATAGTTGTTGCTGGCGGTGTTGTTGTTGCTGTTGTTGTTCTGTATAAATAATCTGTTTCATAATCAGCTACCAAAAAGTGGAGAGAAGAGAGAGAGAGAGAGAGAGAGAGAGAGAGAGAGAGAGAGAGAGAGAGAGAGAGAGAGAGAGAGAGAGATACCTGTCAAAAGTGAGGGAAGAGAGAGAGAGAAAAGAGAGAGAGAGAGAGACAGAGACAGAGAGACAGAGAGACAGACAGACAGACACAAAGACAGACAGACACAAAGACAGAGACAGAGAGACAGAGTCAAAACACAGAGAAAGAGACAGAGTAGTAGTAGTAGTAGTAGTAGTAGTAGTAGTAGTAGTAGTAGTAGTAGTAGTATGTTATTATCATTATGATTGTTGTTGTTTATCATTATGATTGTTATTATTATTATTATTATCATTATTATTATTGCTATCATCATCATCATCATCATCATCATCATCATTAATAGTGTTGTTGTTGTTATTGTTATTTGTTGTTGCTGCTGTTGCTTTTCGTCGTGGTCGTCGTCTATACTACGACAACTACTAGTACTACTGCTAGTACTACTACTAGTACTACAATTACTACTATTATTTCTGTTGTTATTTCTTCCTCTTGTTGTTCCTATAGTTATTCTTACTATTATTTTTGATATTTGAATCATCTTTGTATTGTTGTTCCTGTCATGATTATCAAAGCGTATGTCAAAATTCACGTTGTGAGAAATGTTAAAGCATAGGTGAAGCTCACACCTTCAACCAGGTGAAATCTTTTGTCAGAAAATCACATCACAAGATCTGTTCCATCATTTGTTAAGTAACTCACATCAGATCATTGCTAATATCTGGAACATTTCGTCTCTGGCACTCCGTATTCATGCATTTATTATGCTCGTTGACAAATCTTATTTCTTGAAAAAGAGTCTCTACAAAATAATGTTTTTCTTTATTGACGTCCATGAGCGCGCGCACGCGCTCGCACGCACGCACGCGCACTCTCTCTCACACACATACACACACACACGCGCGCGCGCGCGTGCGCGCTCTCACGCACAAATGCATACACAGAGCTGCGGGCACTTTCTCGTATTTGTAGCAAATAATGAATGACTACAATAATGGTAAAAAAAAATAATAATAATGATAAAAAAGCAAAACATGACGTTGAAGAGACTGCAATAGAACAAAAATAAAGGTCTGAGAAACAAAATTCCTTACCTGATTAAATCCTCAGTACTTCATCAAAGGCTTGGAACTTTTGACCTGATCACAAAGTCGAAGAATAACAGGATTGAATCTTGCGGCATGAAGAAGAGAAAAAGAAGCTGGAGTGGGGTGGGTATGGGTTGGGGGGATGGGGGTGAGGACTCTCACCAGCAGGCACCTCAACAAAAATAACGTTCAGAACATTAAAACCTCAGTGACCAGGTGTATGGGGGGAAAGCCAAGTGCTCATGCAAAATTCAGCACTTTTAAGACATTTATGAGGTTGAGCGGGACGGGAGACTGGTGGAGGGAAGAGGAAGATAGAGAGGAGAGGGGGGGGGGGAAATTGCAAAGGGGTATCAGCATGTCCGTATCTGAAAACACCGTTCGCGTTCGATAATGATACCGTCATCGTACAAAGGAAAAGTGTACAGCTGGCCAAGAAGATGTCTTTAAAAGAAAGTAATGTAAGTATTATGCCCCCCCCCCCCCCCCCCCCCCCCCTTATTTTTTTCTTTTTTTTTTTTTCTTTTACAAATGGCTTCACTATGAAAGATCCGTTTAGCTACAGTTATGATTTCGCCTTGTTTCCTCACGTTTCTGTAGGCGCAGGCTATCCTTTTAGGAGGAATTAATTTTCAACTCGTTCAGTTGCAATTTCTCGGCGAAAAAAAGAAAACAGAAAGAAAGAAAGTAAATGAAACCAACGAACAAAAAGAAGATGTGACAAGTTTGAATCTGAGTCAGGTAAACCGAAGCAGATTACAGTTTCTTCTTCGTTTCTTTTATTTTTCTCTCATTAGATGTGTCATTGCCAGCGAAGATTAGTGCAGATTTTGCTCTATAACACTCCTGGAGAAATGTGATATATAACTTAACTGTCAGCTACCCTCGGTAGGGAAAAGTGGTAAAAGGTAAGAAAAGGCAGCGATTTTTTTTTTTTTTAAAGAAGAATATTCACAAGATTATACAACTGTTTTTCAATCTTTTTTCTTTTCTTTTTTTTACTTAAAAAAAAAAAAAAAAAAAAAAAAAAAACAAACTTATAAACTCAAAATTAGAACTAAGCAAGCAACGACGATCAGATCACACACACACAGAGAGAAAACTCTTCACGAAATAACGTCACCTTAAAATTAAAATAGGAAGTGAGAAGGACGGGGAATTCGTCATTTAAGCAACCTCACACATTTCAAGAAAAAAAGAAAAAATAAAATCGAAGTCGAAAAAGAAAAAAGAGAGAAAAAAAGGCGCATCTAATCACACGGAGTTTCCTGCAGTTCGGTTACAGAGAGTGGCACAGCATCTATGGACGGTCCTTACTCGGTGTGGTAGGATGCCGCCTGACGGTAGTGGTGGGGGCAGACAGACACGCGGTGCCTGTGCGTGCCTGTCTCTGTGTTTCTCCCCTTCACACTCTACTCAGCCGCTGCTGCTGTGGCTGTTGCTGTTGCTGTTACAATGGAATGTGTGTGCAGGTGTGCCTTTTCACGTGTGCTTGTATGTGTGTTTGTTTGTTTGTGTGTTTGTTTGTTTGCTTGTCAGCTTGTGTTTGCGTGCCTGCATGTTCCGTTCCTCCGTCTCTGCCCGACCACATCATTATCATCCTACTCTCTGTCTCCCTCTGCCTCGGTCTCTGTCTATCTGTCTGTCTGTCTGTCCGATTGTCTGTCTGTCTGTCTGTCTGTCTGTCTGTCTGTCTGTCTCTCTCTCTCTCTCTCTCTCTCTCTCTCTCTCTCTCTAGAGAGAGAACTCACATACAGATAGAGAGAGACAGAAAGAGAGAGAGCGAGAGAGAGAGAGAGAGAGAGAGAGAGAGAGAGAGAGAGAGAGAGAGAGAGAGAGAGAGAGAGAGAGAGAGAGAGAGAGAGGAGGGAGCGAGATCCTTCTCGTGATTAAATCAATGCATCGAACTGTGTAATTATGTTATTTTTTATTTTCTTTCTCTCCTTGTTTGTGTGTTTACGTGCGCGCGCGCGCACACACACACACACTCTCTCTCTCTCTCTCTCTCTCTCTCTCTCTCTCTCTCTCTCTCTCTCTCTCTCTCTCTCTCTCTCTCTCTCTCTCTCTCTTCTCTCTGTTCCCATTATTCAATTAATACACTGAGACTTAGATGATCTGTGCCTGTGATTACGTTTTCGTTTGGGATGTTTCCATTACCGTTTGATTTGAGTTTTCAATTGATTAATTTGACACTAACACTGACAGATACCTAAAATGGACATTTCAATCCCTTTTCTCTTCTTTTGTGTTTAACATTGTGAAATTGTTCACTTGTTTGGTAAGCAAACAGGTTACATAGCAGGATGAAATGATTTTAAAACAAACTACAGGGAAAAAAAACGGAGTATGGTAGGAATAATCCCATTAAATTTTGGTACAGATCCGAGGCGCGGTTCCAACTCAATCCGGATCTGGCACCAATCTGCAAGATCATTAAAAGAAATATGACGCCGAAACTACTGAATGGATTTTAACCAAATTTAGTCGAAATATGGAAGGCAGCCCAAAAGCTTAAGGCATAAAATGTTGACGCGGATTTTTTTTTTATGCGAATGCGGATCCAGGGATGGATCGAGGTTCTGACCAGAAATATTATGTATTGAAGCGGTTTTTTTCACAAAACTGTCTCAGTTTTTGTCTCAGCTTTTGTGACACTTGACTGGCATTACTCACACGCGTCCGATTTCTCTCTCTCTCTCCTCCCTCCCCCCCCCCCCCCCCACCTCCCCGTTTACTTCCCCTTCTGTCCACAGCCATAACCTGGCTTCTCCAGCCGCCGCCCCAGCGCCGCCAATCTACTGCAAGCATTTTGTGTCGAGTCGTCAAGAGGCAACCCACCAGAGGAAACACTGCACTCTGCTGAGTCACGTGGGTGGTGTTCAGTGGTGCGTATTGTGATCCAGCACACGCAGGACACTGCCTACGAAGCCCCACACTGATGGCAATAATTGCTTAGCCTCGGAGCTTGTGTAGGTAAGCGCCCCCCTCCAGAGGGGCGATGCCACGTCCGTCCAGCAAAAGTCCCCATGAATTTTACCGATACTGACGACCTCGACCCCAGCACACAAGTGTGTATTTGTGGGAGAGCAAAATGAATTTGAAGTCACCCACCATGAGAGCAGGGCATGAAGGGCCACATAATTTGGGACCTTCTTTTGTATTGATCAGTGAGGATGATGATGGTGATGATGATGATGATGATGATGATGATGATGATGATGATGATGATGTTGCTATGGAATTGAGGTCACCCACCATGAGGGCAGGGCATGAAGGGCAACAGAATTTTAGGACATTCTTTTATATTGGTCAATGAGGAAGGTGATGATGATGATGATGATGATGATGATGATGATGATGATGATGATGAGGCTATGGAGTTCCATTCCGTTCTGAGGATGCAAGACAAGACTGTACTCCACGCTCACTGTACTCTATACTTACTTTCATTGAGAAATATAATGGCGTCAGCCAAGCCCGGCGACAGAGGCGCATCCTGAGCCGTGTGGTTCCAGTCTTTCCCATCAAGCCCATGGCAAACTTAAATTTGTGTAAGAGCCGGTCGGGGCAAAAAACAAAATCCCACAGATAAATGGCTTCTGATGGGAATCGAGTCCACGACCTCACAACCGGGAATCTGCGACGCTTACCATTGCGCCACAGATTGTTTTTTTAAAGCGAAACTTGGTGGAAAGATAGAATATGAGCCTAACAATGTTCTTCTTCATCGAGCGATCAGACTGGGACGGGGAATTGCTGGCTCCAATGAAATATGCCGTCATCCGCAGACTCTTTGGCACTCCA
>JADBJO010002666.1:47500-55000 GCA_016801955.1 Conus betulinus | reverse complement strand
CGCGCGCGCGCGCGCGCGCGGGCATGTGTGTGTGTGTGTGTGTGTGTGTGTGTGTGTGTGTGTGTGTGTGTGTGTGTGTGTGTGTGTGTGTGTTTGTCAGTACAACTTTGAGTTAATCTGACAATAAATTGGTTTCAGTCAGTCAGTGTGTGTGTGTGTGTGTGTGTGTGTGTGTGTGTGTGTGTGTGTGTGTGTGTGTGTGTGTGTGGAGTTTCATCAAGACTTTTTTTACTTTGATCTTGGAGCAATAAATGAAGCAGAATGGTTAGCGCGCTCGAGACCGCTAAGGTGTTTTTGTTTAAATGCGTGTTTGTTCTTTTCCTGCCTGAAGGATGTCATTAGTTTAGATATTATCATGTTATAAACTGATGTCAATTTTTTTTTTTTTTTTTTTTTTTGTCTTTGTTGTTTGTTTCGTTTTCAGGATGGACATTTTTCAACAGGTGGCAGCAGTCCTGAAATGACCACCGCCGTCGGTTGAGCTGGGTTATATTGCACTACACTGCACTACACTACAGTACACTATACTACACTTCACTACACTATAGTACATTGCACTACCTTACACTACACTACACGACACCACACGACACCACACGACACTACACGACACTACACTGCACTACAGTGCACTACACTGCACTGCACTGCACTGCACTGCACTACACTACACTACACTACTCCACTACACTACACTACACTACACTACACTCCACTCCACTACACTACACTGCCACTCCACTCCACTACACTGCCCTCCACTACACTAGACTGCACTACACTCCACCCACTCCACTCCACTCCACTCCACTGCACCCCACCCCACCCCACCACCACTCCACCACCCCACCCACCCCACCCCACCCCACCCCACTCCACTCCACTCCACTGCACTCCACTCCACTGCACCCCACTCCACCCCACCCCACCCACACCCCATCCCACCCCATTCCACCCCCACTCCCACTCCACCCCACCCCACCCCACTCCACTCCACTACACTACACTACACTACACTACACTACACTACACTACACTACACTGCACTACACTGCACTGCACTGCACTACACTACACTACACTGCACTACACTACACTACACTGCACTACACTACACTACACTGCACTGCACTGCACTACACTACACTACACTACACTACACTACACTACACTACACTACACTGCACTGCACTGCACTGCACTGCACTGCACTACACTACACTACACTACACTGCAATGCAATGCAAGACCGTACAATGCAATGCACACAATACAAAGCAATAAAGTACAATATCATTTAAGACACTGCACCGCAATACAATACATACAAAACACTGCACTACACTCAACTCACTACACTACACTACACTACACTGCACTGCACTGCACTACAACTACACTACACTACACTACACTACACTACACTACACTACACTACACTACACTACACTAAACTGCACTAAAAAACATACAAAACATACAAGACAAAGAACAAGGCAAGGCAAGGCAAGACAAGACAAGACAAGACAAGACAAGACCAGACAAGACAAATCTTCCCTGCGTGGCTGTAGTCTTCTCGCCTACTTCTTCATAAAGCACTCTCTTTGTCAGCGCATCATCACAGTTACAAGGGCTGAACACTCAACAGCAAACCTTGAGCGAAAACCCAAACCACCCCCAGTGGTTCGAGAACATATATATATCAGACGTCATCTCCACGTCTGTTGCAAGAAACACGAGACAAATGACTCTGTCAGACAACAATTCAATTCAACACCGTAGTGCCAGACAAAGAACCTGTCCTCCAAAGTTATTAGATGCTGAGGTTGCTTGCCTTTAATCGGCGTTTGTCGGGCCCCTACGCTAGCAGCAGAACCATTTCCTTATAGCAGTCCCAAATAGAGTATTTTGCTTTTATTTTCAGCACTTGTGTCGATTAATCACAAATGATTGTATTGTAGTGAATGTACTGAGTATGGAATCCAGCACAAAGAAAGCTTACCTTAAAAAGAAAATGAGATTTCTGTAATGAAATACAGTAATGCACCCTCCTCTTCTGATAAATGAATACATACCAAACTATTGTCTGCTTGCGCGCGTTCAATGAGAACTCTGTCCGCACTATCCCTGGTCACTATATATATGTGTGTGTGTGTGTGTGTGTGTGTGTGTGTGTGTGTGTGTGTGTGTGTGTGTGTGTGAGAGAGAGAGAGAGAGAGAGAGAGAGAGAGAGAGAGAACCCGCATGCTGATGATAAAGCATCTTCCAGTGGATGGGAGTGTTGCTGCAGGGTGCGCTAGCTGGAACTGGAGTGACGGACAACACGAGAGAGAGAGAGAGAGAGAGAGAGAGAGAGAGAGAGAGAGAGAGAGAGAGAGAGAGAGAGAGAGACTCAAGACTCAAGACTCAAGGCTCAAAAACTTTATTACTCAAGGATAAAGATTTTAGGCAATGCCTATTCTTCCAATCTGTCCTTGCTATTCTACAACATTCAACTAGACAAACTGCACATATAAATAATGGCAGAAACAATGAAAAATATGACAACATTATAATAATTACAATAACAATAGTAATAATAATAATAATAATTAAAAAAAAAAAAAATTACACAAACATAATCAGACACGTACGCGTGCGCGTTCACATGCACGCACACGCCCACACATACACGCACGCACGCACACTCCCACACCCACACCCACACACGACCTACACGTACACGCACGCATGCACGCACATTTTCATTAGCTAATAATAGCTAATCATTAGAGAGAGAGAGAGAGAGAGAGAGAGAGAGAGAGAGAGAGAGAGAGAGAGAGATGGTATGCTGATAATAATAAAACATCTTCCAGTGCGTGGGAATTTTGCTGCAGGGTGCGGTAGCTGGAACTGTCTCCGTAACGGACAACACGTGTTATGAGCACGGCTGTGGGAAAGAATGAGAAGGCTGCATCTACAATTGAGTGTGCATTGCTGTTAGCTTACCGTCAGTCGTTAGCGTAGGGGGCCCACAGGCGTTTGTCGTGCCTTGTCGAAGACCCCACTACAGGTTACAGGGGCAGGAAGAGGTTGCAATGGCAGATGGATGAATTCCTGGAGAAAAAACGGAAAAGGATCTGGCCGGTGACACTACGTCACGCTGGTGAGGATGTCTGAGAGCAGAAAGCTGCAGAGGTTCTGGTCTGACAGAGCTTCCTGTGTCGGCACCGCTACTACAACCCATGATTTCGGGTATACGAAGATGACGATGACGACCAGCCGCCGTGGCGAAGTGGTTAGCGTCGTGGACTCCCCGGCTGGGAGGTCGTGGGTTCGATTCCCATCAGAGTCATCTGGGATTTTTCTACTCCGACCGGCTCCTACCCAGAGTTGAGTTTGCTACGGACTCAGTTGGGAAGACTGGGACCACACAGTCGAGTTTCATCCACTAAATGGATGCGTCTCTGAGAGTGTTGCTCTAATTTTTCTGACCAACACTGCAGGTGTCTGTATCTCTCGGGCCTGGTTGACGCCGGGATATATTATGAAAGGAAGCGTAGAGTACAGCCCTGTCATGCAGTCTCTGACCGAAATGGAAATCCGTAGCATCATCTTAATCATCCCCATTCTCAAATTCTGCGGTCCTTCATGCCCTGTTCTCATAGTGACCTCAGTTTCGATGTCCTCTCCATGTCTGTGGCCTTGGTTTACTTCCGTCGGGGTCACCGGTATCGGCGAGTCCATGGGTGCTGTCGTTGGACGGACGTGGTGGCGCCCTCCGAAGGGAGAGCTCACTCACGCCGGCTCCGGGACGAAGCAATAATTGTCGTTAGTTGGGGGCTTAGTAGGTGGTGTCCTGTGTATGTTGGATCAGAATAGGCGCCACTGAACACCACCGAAGTGACTCGGCAGCAGTGCAGTGTCTCCTCCGGTGGGTTGCCTCCTGAAGACTTGACATTGACTGCTTCCTGTGGATTGCCGGTGCCGGGGTTGTGGTAGGACTGATGGGGGGGCTGGCTGTGGCCGGGTTGTCGGAATGAGCGGCGTGGGTGCACTGCCTTTGAGGTGGCACAGAGGATGGGACGGAAAAAAAGATAACGATGACGACGACGACAACGATGATGGTTTCGTCCTTCCTTTCTTCTTTCTCTCCGTCATCTGTCTGATCCAACTCCTCGCTATCCTTTCACATCATGTATCATCTCTCGTCGACCCATCTCTCTCTCTCTCTCTCTCTCTCTCTCTCTCTCTCTCTCTCTCTCTCTCTCTCTCTAAGAGTTGCAAGTAGATACTTCTCCCTCTCTCTATTTCTATGTCTCTCCCTCTCTCTCTTTCATTCACCTTTTCTTGTCTAAGTCACTGTAGTTCCTCTTTATGCTCTCTCTCTCTCTCTCTCTCTCTCTCTCTCTCTCTCTCTCTCTCTCTCTCTCTCTCTCTCTCTCTCTCTCGTTTCTCTTTCCTTGTGTCTTGTCTTAAAATCTCTCTCTCTCTCTCTCTCTCTCTCTCTCCTCTCTCTCTCTCTCTCTCTCTCTCTCTCTCTCTCTCTCTCTCTCCTCTCTCTCTCTCTCTCTCTCTCTCTCTCTCTCTCTCTCTGCATCCCGTGTCTTCTATGAATGGCTCTCATCTGCGTCAATTCGGGTTCATCCACACGGGATCAGGCCATTCACTGAATCAGTCACAGATGGCTGCACCCTGTTAGCAAGAGTACAGGATAAGCCTGACATGCGGGCAGCAATACGGGATAGGGGGGGGGGGGGGGGGGGGGGACAAACGACCTGCTCCAGAAAGGGGCTCAATGCAGAGCTGACAGTAAGGGCCACATAGGGGCTAGATTTGTAAGAACGGAAAAAACACAAAAACACTCTCTCTCTCTCTCTCTCTCTCTCTCTCTCTCTCTCTCTCTCTCCTCTCTCTCTCTCTCTCTCTCTCTCTCAGAGAGTATCCTGTGTATCCTAAAAATGTGAGGAGATGGGATCAGAGGGGGCTGGGATAGTGGAAAAGCGAAGCTGAGTTTAATTCTCCGGAGTTCAGTTTACAGTCTTGCCGTGTGTTCAGCTCTCAGAAAATAGAATTTGTGTTATTTGCAGAGTTCACGCGTGAAGTATTTTGATTGCATGATGTTAGTATTTAACAGAAATGTTAAGAGTCTGATGCCTTTTGAACATTAAACCATCTGGAATCTGAGATCTCTCTCTCTCTTGTTCTCTCTCTCTCTCTCTCTCTCTCTCTCTCTCTCTCTCTCTCTCTCTCTCTCTCTCTCTCTCTCTCTCTGTGTGTGTGTGTGTGTGTGTGTGTGTGTGTGTGTGTGTGTGTGGGTGTGTTTGTGTGTTATGTGTGTGTGTGTGTGTGTGTGTGTGTGTGTGTGTGTGTGTGTGTGTGTGTGTGTGTGTGTGTGTGTGTATGTGTGTGTGTGTGTGTGCGTGTGTGTGTGGTCTGTCTCTGTCTGTCTTTGTCTCTGTCTCTATTCTCTCGTCTCTCTCTCTCTCTCTCTCTCTCTCTCTCTCTCCTCTCTCTCTCTCTCTCCTCTCTCTCTCTCTCTCTCTCTCTCTCTCTCTCCTCTCTCTCTCTCTCTCTCTCAGTATCCCGTGTCTCCTAAAAATGTCACTGACCCGCATCACTTGGGGTTCAGCCGCACGGACCAGGCCAGTCCCTGAATCTGTCACACATGGCTGCTCTCTGTTAGGAAGATTACAGGATAAGCCTGACATGGGGGCAGCTCCATAGGGGGAAACAAACGACCGGCGTCAGTATGGGGCTTGAAACAGGGCCGACAGCAAGGGCCACATGAGGGTAAGAACGGAAAACTCTGTCTGTCTGTCTGTCTATCTGTCCGTCTGTCTGTCTGTCTGACTGTCTGACTGTCTGACTCTGTGTTGTGTGTGTGTGTGTGTGTGTGTGTGTGTGGTGTGTGTGTGTGTGTATGTGTGTGTGTGTGGTGTGCGTGTGTGAGATGAGAGAGAGAGAGAGAGAGAGAGAGAGAGAGAGAGAGGAGAATGGAAGAGGCTGGAGGCAATACTGCGAGTTCTAATCAGGAGTGATATAATTGTCATTCAATGAAAACAAACTCATCGCAATGTAATTCCCCGATCCAAAGTGACAGCAGTCCAAAAACAATGAAACTATGCCGTTTGTCTAAGGAGTTGTAATCATTGCAGAAATGCTGCTGTAATGGCAGTACCATCGATGATTGATCAAAGAATGTTCATGACTGAGCAAGACCAATCCAACTACAATTGAACAGCATCGCACAGAAAGCTCTACGACTACTGTCCAATAGACATGGTAAAAAGTCTGCAAGAAATACAGCCCCAGCAGTATCAGTCGGAACCATGTCTTGAAGAACAAAATGCTGCTGCTGCTGCTGCTGCTGCTGCTGCTGCTGCTGCTGCTGCTCTGCTGTTTATGCTGCTGCTGTTGATGATGACGGCAACGATGACGACGATGATAATAATGATGATAGTAAATACAAAATATTACAGATCTTTTGGTCCAAATTAACATAGGAGGGATGCGTAAATGCATATATAATAAGACAAAAATGCATTACACAACACGCATACGCCACCACAAGATAGGGACAATGCTACGGGTTAATAGCTGCAAATCAGTTATCAGAGTGAAACACAAAGAGGAGAGAGAGAGAGAGAGACAGACAGACAGACAGACAGACAGACAGAGACAGAGACAGAGAGGAAGGGAGAGAGAGAGAGAGAGAGAGAGAGAGAGAGAGAGGAGAGAGAGAGGAGAGAGAGAGATTAGAGAAGAAGAGAGGAGAGAGAGAGAGAGAGAACATTCCCTTCCCCAGCTATTGAAACAGTCATGAATCAAAAGACTGAACAGTTTAAGAGAGTAGCTGAAGAGCGAAAGAACTAAATGACAATAACAAAAGCAATAGTCCTCCAAAGGGAAGAAAATATAATAGAAAATTACAATGCCACTCTCTAATTTTCGACCAGGTGGCCTTTTTCAAGACAAAAAAAACCCCAAAACAATACAATTACGTGATGTCCCTCTTTGGCAAAGATGGACATCACGTAGTTGTATTGTGTTTTTTGTTTTTTTTTCTCTTGAAAAGGCCACGTGGCCGAAATTTAGAAGAGTGGCATTGTGATTTTGTAAATGACAATAATTTCACGAATCACTTAGTGATGACACAACACTCACTCATCAGGTCTGGGTATTTCACCATTGCATGCAGGGAAAACACTGTACAAATGCCACCCGAGATATACTAGACACCGATGGGACCACAAAGCTCAAGACGAAGTGGGAATAAGGGTCGGCTCTACTGAAATGTTCCCTAGAACAGAGTGATCAGAGAAATTTGGAGGAAAAAGAGGGAAATATTTTGCCAAATCAAAGCAACATCTTGCTCAAACTGTTATTGACGATGGAATTACAGCACCTTAACTGGATGAAGCATTAGTTAATGCATTAAAGACCGTGCTCCAGGTCCAGACAAAGTACGTTATCCAGATATTAAACAGCACTCAGGGGAAGGCAGCGCCCTTATCTTCA
>JADBJO010002666.1:27500-37500 GCA_016801955.1 Conus betulinus | reverse complement strand
GGGGGGGGGGGGGCTGAAGAGCTGTGGTATGTCTGTACGTCTACTGATTGGTTGAATTGTGCGTGTGGCTCCTTTCTTTCGCTTTTTTCTTATATTTCAATGTGGTTTTTTTTTTCAGTTTCAATCTTCTCTTGATTTCTTTTTTTCACTCAGTCACTTCTTTCATGAATCATCATCATCGTCATCGTCATCATCATGATGACCGTTATTATTTCCATTGTTGCTGCTGCTGTTATTGTTATTATCATTTTAATCATTTTCATTTATCATGATAAGTATAAATCATCATCATTGATTTATAAACAAATATCTTCTGAACAGCCATTCAAAACAAATAACCAAACACACACACACACACACACACACACACACACACACACACACACACACACACACACACACACACACATACACACACAGGCCCGCGCGCGCGCGCAACAATAAAGAATCTCTTTTAATTAACAGTGACGTCAATTCCAGAAGGGAAGTGGGATGGAAAGCGAGGTGAAGCTGTGGGGATGGGGGGGAGGGGGGGGGGGGAGGCAGAACGTTCCTTTTATAAATGGCAAAAATGATGCTTTGTGTTTTATGAGAAAAACAAGGTCACTCACTGATGAAAAAAAATACGTAGAACCTCATCGTTGGGAAGATCCAGAGAAAGCTAGCAACTACATATTTCAATGCCTTCAATGAAACAGTACATGAGCAATTTGAATCCACCAAGCAATTTAATATTTAGTAAGTGTCGTTTTATAAACATTCAGTTCACGTCCATAAATCAGGATACAGACCTTACATTTGTTGACATTCCCAAATATATTTCACATACTTCTCGGTGTCGACTGAAAGCCAATTTCATACGCTCTATGCACAAATCGAGATTCACAATGTGAGAAGATCTCAGTCGTAAAGTCAGTCTTATATTGTCTGTTTTTAAGAGGGATAAGTACAATATTCTGTTACCTACTTTCAAATCGTGGAATCCGCTTTATTAAAAAAAAAATACGGCCACTTCAGCACCAAGCTGGACTAAATGTACTGACAATGTAAACCCGTGTACCTGATAAGTATGGTCTGTGTTTCTGTCTTTCACATTGTTTTCATTTTCTATCCTATGATCATAGGCCACAGGCACCTCTAGGAGTTCAACTCGGCAGTTTTCAATCCAACAGCACATTCAAAAGCTGATCATGTTGACCAGCACCCACCGTCTGACCTCAGCGTTGGGCTGCTGTGTTGTGCTGGCCTTTGCTGAGTCTTCATCATGATGCCATCCTCGCAGCTCTTTGTATACATTTATTCAGTATTAAAAATGAAATGAGGCAGGGAACAGTAAACAATAAACAATAAACAAGGAGGGTAAATCTTGCTCCCATAAGAAATGCTAACACAGGGTAACAGTCAGACTTTATTCAAGTTTAAAAAGGCTGGACCAGTCTTGAATAAAAGTAATTCTGTGTTAGGTCTTCTTAAGGGAACAAGAGTTACCCTACTTGTTTATTGGTTATTTATTCAGTAGTTTTTTATTTGGGTTTCCAGTTTTCAAAGAAACAGGTAAGTACAAAAGGAAAAAGATAGGCACACAAGCACGGAAACAAAACAGATTAACCATCATTGTACATATTATATACCCGTTGTAAAATATGTACGATAGAATGCGTCATAGTATTACTGTACACCAAGTCTTGTCTTGCACACACTTCTCTCTCTCTCTCTCTCTCTCTCTCTCTCTCTCTCTCTCTCTCTCTCTCTCTCTTGACGTGTGCACAAAACACACAAACACACACAAAATTAATGAAATAAAGGTATACTACATGCATGTCCTTTGGAAGGGCCTAAACAATACCATACACACGTAGAATAGGAAAGACAGTGAAAAGACGGATCAACTTTGACGAAAAAGGACAGCACAAACATAAAAGGAGCAAGTCTGCCCACACAAGTCATATCCAGCACACACTTCCCAAGCTATATTGTGCCACCCCCCACTGACCTATATAGTTTAAACAGACCTCGGTTAGTAGCAAACTCCAGCAGGACAATCGATCGGCAAAGAGAGCAACTGAGTGAGTGCTCGCTATAAGCCAAATAACTGGCAGAGTATGCTCGAACCGCATTGCTTCGTTTTATATATTTTTATTCCACTGCACGAGTTGTGCCCTAACAAGTCCATCACTGATGAGTTACGCTGCGTAATTGCACCAAGGCAAGAGACAGGTGTTTCGCCCCTCAAATGACTCATCAGGCGTGTATTAGCTTGAGCAACAGCTGCGTATGGAACCTCCCAATCGTCCAATTACGTGCTGTCTGGAACTGAAGAGCAATTCACCCTCTCAGGAATCAAGAGAGGTATCATGTCAAAGTGCTCTGAGCAGAAAAAGAAGAAAAGTAACATCTGAAATAAAAATAACTAGGTAACATCTGAAATTTTTTTTTTTAAATGAGCATTGTAGTGCTTCCCGAGTTCCCAAGAAAAAGTGTCCGGCATTAAAGACGAATTAGTTAGTGACGAGGTTTCAGCAAAGAGGGAATGTAGAAGCCATGGCGGTAGGTTTAGAAAACGTTTAAATGTCGACAAACAATTGTCACTACACCCTCAGACTTCCGGCCAAAAAAGGAAGAAAAAAAAGAAAAAAGAAGAGCAACAGCAAGAACAACAGCAACAAAGAAAACAATGTGTAGTAGTAGTAGTAGTAGTAGTAGTAGTAGTAGTAGTTGTTGTTGTTGTTGTTGTTGTTGTTGTTGTTGTTGTTGTTGTACAGCAGAGAAGCAGCAGCAGTAGTAGTAGTAGTAGTAGTAGTAGAAGCAGAAGCAGAAGAGAATGAAATAGAAAGGAGAAAAAGAGGTGAAGAATGAGAAAGAGGAGGGGGAGGAGGAGGAGCGGAAGCAGGAGGAGGAGGAGGCGAAGGAGGTGGGATGTGGAGAGGAGGAAAAGGGAAGAAAAGGGAGAGAAATAGGGAAGAGGAGGAGGAGGAGGAAGAAGAGAAGGATGAGGAGAACAACAACAACAATAACAACAGCAACTACAACAACAACACCAAAATAAAGGAGGAGGAGGCGCAGCAGCAGGAGCAGGAGTAGGAACGGGTGAAGAAGAAGAAGAAGAAGAGAGACACGACAACGACAATGACAGGAACAATAACAGCAACAACATCAACGACAACATCAAAGACGATGACTGGGACAGCACACACACACACACACACACACACACACACACACACACACACACACACACACACATATATATATACACACACGCGCGCGCGCGCGCGCGCGCGCGCGCGTACACACACACATACACACACACACACTCACATCCAATTTTCCATGATACTGATCAATGCAGAGGGCATTTCAACAATACCGGAACGGGGTGTGAGGGGAGAAACGGGAACCCCAGTCAGCATAAGGAGAACACACACATGCCCTCACCCCTCGGCTGAGGCTCCTTTGTCCTGCCCTGCACGTCGGCCTGTCAGGGGGAAGGAAGGAACTGGAAATTTAGGTAGCACAGCAAGCAAGTACAGCAATCTGAGATAACCTGAGTGGAGCCATCCTTCCCACCCGCCCCACCCAGCCCGTCCAGGAACAAAGCAATCGTGTCATGAATCTCTCTCTTGAGAGAGAGAGAGAGAGAGAGAGAGAGAGAGAGAGAGAGAGAGAGAGAGAGATGAGAGAGAGAGAGAGAGAAAAGAGAGGGGGAGATGTTGAATGACTACAAAGACCTAGATACGTAGAATGCTACTTCTCCAGAAACAAAAATCTCTCATCATCGATTGTCTTGCTGACAGAGAGACAGACAGACAGACAGACAGACAGACAGACATATGCTAGTTTATTCTTTTGGTTCTGAATCAAAGGCTTGACCACTTGATCTTCTTACAAGACTTTGATTACCAACAAGGCTTGTGAGCGAAGGAACAGACAGTAGATAAGAATTATTCAGCGTTTGGAGTACAAACCTTGTTTGTAACTAGTAGCTCTTAATTCTTATATCCTATGATTCCTTTCCATGGTGAACACAGATCCAGGGCGGTGTAAGTACCGTGTTTCGGAAGACTCGGGCTTCGATCCCTCTGAAGTAGTTGTAAGCTGGGGGGTGGGGGAGGGGGGGGTTAGCATCTGGTGTCATGCTGTTTCAATCGCGCAGTTGTCTGTAACGTGTGATTCAATCCCATAGTCGGCTGAATATATTTCATACAGTATATAAGGCTCCGTTTTGTTCATGGCTCCTGGATTTTGCACAGACATGAGAAGAAGGAGAAGGGGGGCCAGACGGCTTATAGAAGAATTTGACGCCCTGTTGGTAGAAATCACAGGCGAGACTTGAGTCTCGTAACATGTAACTGGGGGCCGGAATAGCTCAATTGGTAGAGCACCGGACTCGTGATCCTGAGGTTGCGGGTTCGAATTTTGGTGCAGGGGGATTTTTCCCTTGGAGTTAACATTGGTTCAGACTCCATTCCCCATACAGTCCTTCGAATGAGACTATAAACCGAGGTTCCGTGTGTGAAACGCACGCACATCTTGCACACACGTAAAATCTCAACACCAACTTTCGGAAGAGAAGGCCAGTTTGGCCGTTGGTATGGATGACACGTTACACATAGCATGCACCTTCCCCGAAGATGGAGTATGGCTGCCTAAATGGCGGGATAAAGAACGGTCATTTGCACAAAACTCCACTGCCTGTCTATACAGGCAGTGTCCGCAGGAGTATCAGCCTGCGTACGCAGAAAGAAAAAAAAAAAAAAAAAAAAGTAAAGTAACACGTAAACGGTATTTATCAGCATATGGTCTGAGATCCTCTTCTCTTTGAAAAAGGCATCATGAATCAAATATTGACACCATCCTCAAAATCACTATTCCACTTCGGCGACTGTAACGAGCTCAGCAGATCTAATCAGAAGGAACCCCACTCAGCACTAAGAAGACAGAAAGGGTGAAAGGTTACAAACGTTGGACGGTTTGAGAAATCAGATGGGGGGGGGGGGGGGGGGGGGGTTGGGTGTGTGTGTGTGTGTGTGTGTGTGTGTGTGTGTGTGTGTGTGTGTGTGTGTGTGTGTGTGTGTGTGTGTGTGTGTGTGTGTGTGTGTGTGTGCGTGTGCGTGTATGTCTGTGTGTGAGCGTGCATGTGTGCGTGCGTGTGTGTGTTTGTGAGGGACAGTCAGACAGACAAACAGACAGACAGACAGACAGACAGCTCGCTCAGTGACATTACTTCTACTCTGCTTACTCCCGCTGCCGTACACACAGCCATGACAAAGGCAGGTGCTGATTCAGACAGGTCCTGGAGACTTCCAGAAAACAGACCTTATTCGACTTGATTTCTGTCATATAGGATCGATAGTCGTCGTGTCTGCGTGTAGGTCCCAATTTGTTTTTAAAAGAATAAGTCGTTCCTCGCTTAAGAAGTGTCTCATCGATCATATTCAGCAGACTAGACGTAATTATGGATAATCGAAGTCTGTATTGAGTCTCCGTTTAAAGTTGTCTACATCAATATTCAAGAGTTCTGCTGATGGTTCCGAGACTGGCAGACTCGTCCTTTACACATGCAAATACGGATGGCTCAGCAGAAGAGGCTACCAGAAACGGTGGGGAAGGAATGTTCCTGAAGTTGATGGACGAATCTCCTGTCCGACGGCCATCCCGACTGACACTGTACAAACTTTAAGGCTGAGACAGCTGTACTACAGAGACGCCGTATGAGAAAAGAGCGGCCATACGTCCCAGTGTCGTCATCTTCTCCGATGCTTTGTCAGTATTGCAGGCTGTTAAAACTCATTGAAACAAGGAACACAACTCCCTTGTCTCTACCCTGGCCATTCCACTGCAGCATTTCACTGAGAACACCGTCATCCGGTGGATCCCCTCACACTACAACCTATATTGTGGCAGTATGGAAGCTGACCGACTTGTAAAAGGAGGGAGGACAGCAGCCCCATCTGGTGCAGGAAGTCTTCTTTGAAGAAGCCAAAAGCATTATCAAGGAGGAGCAGAAAAGAAGATGGGCATGAGCAGCACCCAGATCTCAACAAGAAGAATGCGTTCTACCTGCTGACAGATCAGACCAAGTGAGACAAACTGAGAGAGAGAGAGAGAGAGAGAGAGAGAGACAGACAGACAGACAGACAGACAGACAGACAGACAGAGACAGAGACAGAAACAGACAGACAGAAGACAGACAGACAGACAGGCAAAACTCAAACTCAAACTCTAATAGTTGAATTACAAAGGCCACCGACCTATCTGCAATGAGGTCAAGAACAAAAGTAGAACACACACGCGCTCGGCGCATTTCCTGAAAATTATGAAAAAAGAATTGTGTTAACTAATAACAGTTCCCTCTCTTCGTTATAGTGCTTTTTTAAAAAAAATGAACATAGCTACAGAGCTTGTTACAATTCTCTTTTCAATTTGCAGCAAAAGAAACAATGACACTTGATGAACATTTCTAGTATGAGGCAAAACGTATTTACCCCTTAAATCTTCATAGGATGGACAAGCAATCAAAAAAAGATATTTCGTCTTCGAGTTGATTACAGAATGGACAGTTTTGGGAGTTCAGTGTATATCTTTGACGGACATTCAAATCACTAATCCCAAGTCAAAATCTCACGAACACTTTCCGAAATTTAGAAATTGTAACATTTGTTAAATATTTCAGACAGACAGACAGGGAGGCAGGGGAAGAAGAGGAAAGAGAGAGAGAGAGAGAGAGAGAGAGAGAGAGAGAGAGAGAGAGAGAGAGAGAGAGGTCAGGGAGAGAGAGAGAGGATAGGGAGAGGAGGGAGGGGAGCGGGAGAGAGTAAGAGAAAGGGAGAAAGAGGGTGGATATAAATCAGTACGAAACAGCGACGAACGCTCTTCCCACAGCTGATCGTTTTCATTGTTGCGCTTGATAAATAACTAATAGTTTTATGGAAAAGATATGTCACTGTAGGAAGTGACAAACGATGTATACTAAGCCGCCGGTTTTAGTTTCAATTTACAGTCGGCAAATGAGACTTCATGTTTTGCATAGATCTGAGAGGATGGAAGTCTTAGCTGGACCTCCGTTACGAAAGACATTGGAACCGGTGCCTTTGACTTGTTTGTTTGCAGAAGAATAATGCCTTGACACTAGACAACCGAGGTACTGGCTGTCACATTCATCTTCTTATTTCAGTTTCAGTTTCAGTTTTATCAAGGAGGTGTGAGTGAGTGCGGACCAGTCCATATATGCTGCACCACATCCACTTAGTTTTTGAGAGCTCACTGCGCATGATTTAAAGCAGATGAATATATGAATTGATGATAAGATGAGAACATTTAAGAAGAGCGTTTCGTGGCTACGACTTAGCAGATGTCTAACATACGCGTTGGCCTAACGCGCTGGTCAGACCTTGAGTACCTACCTAACATTGGTTGTGTCATGTTTATCATTGTATGTATGTGTGAGTGTGTGTGTGTGTGTGTGTGTGTGTGTGTGTGTGTGTGTGTGTGTGTGTGTAAGGGGGTTTATATGGGCACGGGCCCATGTGTGTGTGTGCGTGCCAGTGTATGCGGTGCGCGAGTGCATGTGCGAGTGTGTATGGTGAGTCGGTATGTGGTGTATGTGTGTCTGTATTTCAGCCTGTCTGAAATGTCAAACGTTTGTATTTGTATAGCGTGCTTTATGAAATATACAAAAGCACCAAAAATACATCACAGAGCATTTCCTGTTCGCTGGTATCAACATTTAGTTCTTTCTTTCAAACGAGCGTGAATAAAGCGGTTAACTTACAAATCCTGCTAGTTCAGACAATAAAACTGAGGTCTCAGTTGCAAATCAATAATTTCAAAAAAGGGTTGTTTATCAATAAATGTACTTTTGTTTATACACTTATATATTTGTGCTGTTTACTAACAAGCTTCAGCGATACAAAACAGTTGTTTACATATAATCATAATTGTTTCTACATATGACTGATGACTGAAACCAATTGTTGTCAGATTAACTCAAAGTTGTACTGACAAACTACACACACACACACACACACACACACACACACACACACACACACACACACACACACACACACACACACAAAACAGGGGTCAAAGGTAAAGCAATGGTGTTGTGCGGATGTTTTGGTCAGGGGTCTGCAAAGCGTAGTCCATGATGTCATCCTCCCAGCTCCCATCTCTCCGTCTTTGTTCTTTTCTTTCTACACATTTATTTATTTATTCATGCCATTCAGTTTGAATCCGCTCCACATATCGCGCGTCAACACAGGCCCATCAGTAGGGTTACAAAGTGTAACTGCATCAAGGCAAGAGACAGGTGTTTCGCCCCTGAAGCGACTCATCAGGCGTGTGTTAGCTTGGGCAACAGCTGGAGAAGAAACCTCTCAACTCGTCTAATCACGAGCCGTCAAGAACCAGAGAGCAGCACATCCGCCCAGGCATATCAGAGAAGTATTGTTTGGAAACTGGCCTTGACACGAAGCAGAGAAGAAAATAAACGTCTGAGAAAAGAAGAGCATTGTTGGTATGCCGTGTGAGAGCCAGAAAGAAATGGATCCATCATTACGGACCCATCTCTGGCTGTCCACACTTCAATCTAACGGAGAGATTTCAGCGAAGAATGAATGTATCCACTTTAACGGGGAGGTTACAAATGTTTACACGTATGAAAAAAAGAAAGGACCTAACGCGAGGACCTAAGAAGAAGAAGAAGAAGAAGAAGAAGAAGAAGAAGAAAGAAGAAGAAGAAGAAGAAGAAGAAGAAGAAGAGGAGACGGAGACAAGAAGAAGAAGAAGAAGAAGAAGGGAAGACGGAGAGAAGAAGACCACAAGATGGGGAAAAAGAAGAAGCAGAACAAGAGAAAGATGAGAAGAAGAACTAGGAGCAGGAGCAATAAGTAGAACAAGAACAAGGAGAATAAGCACCATGAAAGAATCAATGGCGAGACGATGTAGATAAAAGTTTAAAAGAAACACGCAGAGGGCGGAGTGTGGTATAACATTCCGAGCTTTAAAATGTCAAGAACAGCCGAACTAAACAGCGATGGTAATGAAAACGCCTACCTAATCGTGTAGAAAATAACCTGCGTTTTTCATGCGTATAAGTGGTTCAATATGAAACAATAATCTGGATAGAATTTCACATAAAACTGAAAACCCCTTGCATTACTTAACTCTTTGTGGTAGCCTTACATCATATATTGAGATAGTAGAAATTTCTCTTGATGGTTTTGTTCCATGCACACGTGATGAGAGCTCGGACACACACACACACACACACACACACACACACACACACACATACACACACACACACACACACACACACACACACACACACACACACTGATTGTCTATACAGGAATTGAGTGAAGAGATTTCAGTGTAGAAGTCATGTAGCTACTATCAAGGCGGTTTTGAAAATGTTCACAACATGTGAGAAAAAGTCTCACCGAGTTCTAGCCGAGGTAGGAAGGAAGGGAGGAAGAAAGGAAGCAAGCAAGCAAGCAAAAGAAGGAAGGAAGGAAGAAGAAGATGGAGATATATTGCTGCCTAGAATTAGACCTAGTCTCCCAACAAAAGAAAATGCACTACTCACTCGTTCGCTTTCGACAGCCATCCGGCCATCTACCTCAGCGATGCTGTTGCTGAGTGAACTCGATTCAGATGACGCGACCATGGGACGCACCCAGGTCACGTGACCGAATCAGTGAAGCGTACACCGGGGGCAAGGTGTAGCGGCCCCGGTCCCTGTTGAGCGAGGGGTTGGTGGCTGCGATGTAGATGGCCTCCTTGACCACTCGCTGGAACCACTTGTTTTCTCTGTCCAGGATGTTGACGTTTGTCCGTGTCAAGTTGGTGTTGCTCGGAGTGCAGGTGTGCTCCGACAGGTGAAGAGTCCCTCTTGTTTCTGTGAGTCTCTTTTGGAGGGGACGTTCTGTTTCTCCGACATAGAGTTGGGTTGCAGTCAAGGCAGTCTATTGTAGATGACGCCGGATTTGTCGAG
>JADBJO010002666.1:5000-12500 GCA_016801955.1 Conus betulinus | reverse complement strand
GTTACACCCGGACTGTGTGTTGGTGAGGGTTGGGTGTGTGGTGTGTGTCAAGGTGTGATTGTTGGGTGTGCAATCCTTTACATTTGTCTCTGATGGCAAAACCAAAAAAATCCTGTAAAATGACTAAATCAGGCAATGAAGCTAAATCATGATTATGAAATCACGCAGCAAAGGAAAGGGCATCCAAGCAGCAGTTCAAAACACACTTACTGTTATGTCACTAACAACTGTTTACCAGAACTATACGAACAAATCATAATTTGGTTTGTGACCATAAATAAAACATAAATATATTCGGGTGATAATGCCAGACGAATACTAGGCCAACCTCAAACAGTACAGCATCAAAGATGTTTTGCTAAAGTAAGTAGGTGATGCATTTGGAATAAGTTGACATAAAACACTGTAATGCTGAATATAGGTCAATGGCACACATTTGAGATAATTTTGTAATGAAGCACGTGAGAAATGCTCTGACAGTAGACAGTTACCAAAGCACTGTACTCTAGAGACTTTACAAATCTTGCTTTCACACTAAACTGACACTGGATCATTTCTCTTCATCCTAAGCACAGCCAATTGAAGCATGCAATGGATCGTCAGCTACACACACCACACACACACACACACACACGCACACACACCACACACACACACACACACACCACACACACACACCACACAACACACACCACGCACGCACGCACACACACACACACACACACACACACACACACACACACACACACAACACAACACAACACAACACAACACAACACAACACAACACAAACGCAACGCAACACAACACAACACAACACAACACACACTACAATTTGCATTTGTCTGCCCATTCCAAGTCCCAAACACGTCCTGTCTGTAGACAAACTGTGATCTGAATTCATTACAGCTTGTCACTCAACCATCATTTGCATGTTTCCCTCCCTCCACATGTTCCAGTCCTCAGCATCCTGCTCCGGAGTTCCTGTGGTATGCATCCATACACACGTGAGGCCTAAAGGCTGATTGTCTCCCTTGGTTGTCTCGTGTTCCTTGTGCAGTCAGAAAGAAAGCGGGGAGGGGGGGGGGGGGGGAATCGTTCTATCTTCAGTATTGATCCTCTGTTTTCATTGTCAATGTCAAATGAAAATATAGTTTCCATGTTCAGTATTGATCCTCTCTCTTCATTGTCGATGTCAAATGAAAAATAGTTTCCATGTTCAGTGTTGATCCTCTGTCTTCATTGTCCATGTCAAATGAAAAAAGTTTCCATGTTCAATACTGATCCTCTCTGTCCCCTGGCGATGTCAAAATGAAAAATAGCTTCCATGTGTTCAGTATCAATCCTCTTTCTTCATAGTCAATGTGAAATGAAGATCAATCCCAGTGCTTCAGGGTATCTTATAATGGGGTTGCTTTACAAGGAATAAACCACCGAGTCAGTTTCAAAGTGAGGCGACTGCAGGCGGAAACGGAAACACATTTGAAAAGAAATTTAAAGTAACTCCGCCGGTTACATGGAGGAACAAATCACAAGACAAAACATGACACGTTTCGACTTCTTGAGTCTTCTTCAGGCAAGATAAACAACATTCAGATATCGAAACGAAGATAGAGCAATCGGTTATCTTCTCAAATTCGGCGCAAGATGGATGCATGTCCAGTCCTGAATGTTGATTTTCTTGTCTGAAAAAGGTCTGAAAGATCAAAACGCGCTGTGTTTTGTCTTGTAATTGGTTTCTCCATCTTACAGGTGGAGTTATCTAAGATTCATTTTAAAATGTGTTTAAAAAATACTGAGAGTGAGACACAGTGCAACGTTTCGCAAATCAACCCAAAATACAAATAACACCAGGTAAAAGGTAGCGTGTCAGAATATAAAATAGGCAATTACATATTTTTCGTTACTGTTTACAAATTTGTTTTTCTTTGGACGTAATAAAATACACATATAAAAGTGCACAAAACAATAATCTTTCCCTCACTCCCGCGCACAGTCAGTTCTGTGAATTCATTTATATGTATTGACATGTTTTTACTTTGCACCTTGTTTTCTGTGTTAAGTTTATTTTGGCTCGGACTAATCTGTTGACGCTGTACGCATGCGTGCATGTGTGTGTGTGTGTGTGTGTGTGTGGTGTGTGTGTGTGTGTGTGTGTGTGTGTGTGTGTGTGTGTGTGTGTATGTGTGTTGTGCGAGCCTGCAGGCGTGCGTGCGTGCGTGCATGTGTGTGTGTGTGTGTGTGTTGTGTGTGTGTGTGTGTGTGTGTGTGTGTGCATTTGCGTGCGTGTGCGTGTGCATGTGCGTCTGTGTGTGTGTGTGTGTGTGTTGTGTGTGTGCGTGCGTGCGTGCCTGTGTGTGTGTGTGTGTGTGTGTGTGTGTGTGTGTGTGTGTGTGTGTGTGTGTGTGTGTGTGTTGTGTGTTGTGTGTGTGTGTGTGTGTGTGCGAGCGCACGTGCATGCGTGTGTGTGTGTGTGTGTGTGTGTGTGTGTGTGTGTGTGTGTGTGTGTGTGTGTGTGTGTATGCGCGCGCGCGCGCGCGGAACACTAAATCAGTTTGCTGCCTGGCGATGGCTGTGTTCAACGTGAATGGTCATCGTCATTACCAAGGATGACAGAGAAGAAAGGAACATCTTCACAATTTGTACAGTAGAGCCCTCCGTCGAAGGCTGGACTACTTGCGAACAAAGAGGAAGAGGGGAAAAACAGGAAACTGGGCTGAGGGGAGAGGACAATGACAGACAGTGGTAAACAAGAAGGGCACTTCTGGCTCTCTTTAGCCTAATGAAGTTCGGTGATTAATTATTTGTTTTGCCGTGAGGGCCAAAAAAGATATTTCTTCATCATTGCCTATTCAGCTTTCCCCGCCTACTTCCGATATCCTTCCTTATCAGTCGTACTGAAGTTACCGTAGCAATGTTCTTTTTCTGTGAGTTTCCTGAGACGGTGTTTATTGCTACGCTACGCCGTTCCTGAATAAAAGCGATGTACACTTTGCACATTTTAGTATTGTCTTGTTCTCAGTGTGTGTGTGTGTGTGTGTGTGTGTGTGTGTGTGTGTGTGTGTGTGTGTACTTTTCTTTTTTTGGGAGGGGGGAGGGAGGGGGAGTAAACTAGGGGTTCTGTATTTTTGTTGGTGTTTTTTTTCTGTTTTCTTGTTTTGTTCCTTGCACCCGATGTTTGCATACGTACCGAGTGAAGCTATTTTTGAGTTGTTTTAAATGTAACTGTTTTTATCCTGAAAGAAATCATTGCACTCTCTTTGTCTATCTGTCTAGTGTAAGGTCTGTACGTACCAAAAAAAAAAAATGTTCAACATTTTTTGTACGGTTCTGTTTATTTAGAACTGAACAGGACCAAACGTGCGATTGAAATGCAAAGCAATCAGATTTTTCTTTGTTTGTTTCTTGTGAAAGCACGGCACGCTCCTTCGTGCTTCCTTTAGGTTCAGCGTCACTACTTACCAATTGACGGTCACGATTTGAGAACATTTCCGCTGGTAATCAAGGAGTGTACAATGATCATTCGCAATGCAATTATTTCCCTTTATCATCTTCCTCACCTGATTTCTCTCCCTCCTATTCTTCTTCGTCCTCCTCCTGCTCCCCCCTCCTCCTCCTCCTCCTCCACCTCCTCCTCCTCTCTCATCCTCCTCCTCCTCTTTTTCTTCTTCCTCTTTCTTCTTCTTCTTCTTCTTCTTCTTCTCTTCTTCTTCTTCTTTCTTCTTCTCTCCCTCCTCCTCCTCCAATACTCTTCTCCAAATCATCTTCTTGTTTAACCTTGTTTTTTTTTTCCTCCTCTCTGTTTTTCTCCTTTCTCATATTCTTCTTTCTCATATTCCTCCTTCTTATACTCTTCCTTCTCATATTCCTCCTTCTAATATTCTTCCTTCTTATTATTCTATTTCTCATATTCCTCATCATATATTCCTCTTATTATCATTCCTCCTTCTCATATGCATCCTTCCTCATATTCCTCTTCTTATTATTCCTCCTTCTCATATTCCTCCCTCCTATTCCTCCTTCTCACATTCCTCCTTCTCACATTCCTCCTCCTCTCATATTCCTCCTTTTCATATTCATCTTCTTATTATTCCTCCTTCTCATATTCCTCCTCATATTCCTCCTTTTCATATTCATCTTCTTATTATTCCTCCTTCTCATATTCCTCATTCTCATATTCCTCCTTCTCATATTCTTCCTTCTCATACTCCTCTTGTGTTTTGTTCCTTCTCTGCGTTCGTTTCCACCTCTTCCATCTTTACCTCTGCCTCACCAAACTTCTGCTAATACTATTTGTTGGCACGTACGAAGCTGATTAGCATGACCCTTTGCCGGCAGGGTTTGCAGGGAAACAACAGGCTGACAAGTAACTCCGGTGCTAATTAAACTGACTGTGCCACTCTGGTCAGAGAGGCCGGAATCTGCAGAGACGTCAACATAGCTAGCATACCCTGGGGATGCAGAGAGAGAGAGAGAGAGAGAGAGAGAGAGAGAGAGAGAGAGGGGGGGGGGAGAGAGAGAGAGAGAGAGAGAGAAGAGAGAGAGAGAATGATTGTGTGCGTGTTTGCGTGTGTTTGTTTGTGTGTGTGTGTGTGTGTGTGTGTGTGTGTGTGTGTGTGGTGTGTGTGTGTGTGGTTGTGTGTGTGTGTGTGTGTGAGAGAGAGAGAGAGAGAGAGAGAGAGAGAGAGAGAGAGAGAGAAGACAACCCCGCGTTGAAAAAACATCCCTGATGCTTCCGAAACTAATTAATTTTCGGAGGAAATGTTTTGACACACACACACACACACACACACACACACAACACACACACACACACACACACAGATGTCTTAAGATGTTATCTTTTTTTATATTTTCTTCTTTTCACAAGAAAATGTAGCTTGTTTTTGCTCTTTCAGGATTTTCTTTTGCTTCTTAGGTGGCACCTTTGGTTGGTTGTTTGAAAACTCAACAAACATACTACGGTATTGCACACCAGCCTTTTTTCTGGGGTAGCATTCTTCTTAAAACCGAAAGGCAGTGGAGTCAAGTTACCACTTTCCGCGGTCACTGAGGAGAAACAATCAGGTTTTCGGTATCTGACCAGAGTGACCATGTTAGTGTTAGTGGGTTTTCTCCCCATTGGAGATTGTCTTAAATAAGGTATTAAAAGAAGTTTTAAAACTACAGTACTGTTTTCGAGCGCTTGCTCTCTTCAGGATGGTTTAGTGTCACTCTGCCGTGTTATATAGCCTGATGTGCGGGTTGGCTGCACGTGTATTTCAATTTTGTTTTTACAATTTGAAAGTGTGTTTGCACGTGCGGGTTGGCTGCACGTGTAGCTCGGTTCTCAAGTTATTTGTGGTTCAGGGTGTTTTGCTAACAACGATTTCCATTTGTGCCTGCAGTGTTTACTATTTCTATTTTGGTGTTTAGAGTTGCTAGATGTGGTTTACATAGTATAAACCATTTTTCTGTTAAGCATAGGTTGCATCTTTTTGAAATGTTATTGTATGGTGATGCCCTTTTTATGATTTTCCAGGATATATTGTAGTTTTTGCTTTTTATTCTTTGAGTCTCCAAATGTATTTGCTCAGTTCTGTTTGGTTTTTGTATTTTTCTTTATTGAATGACTGTTTGTGGTTTTCACCCTTCTTTGCTGCATTGCTTTTTCGTTTTGTTGGATGAATCAATTATATTTTTAAGGTTGGGCATACATGAATATGATAGTTTGATGGTGTTTTGGTTGAATATTTTGGACAGTTTGTGTTTCTTTTGGGAATGATGCTGTCAGAATTTTGAAAAATTCTTTCCCTACGTTTGTTTTTACTCTACCATCATATGGGGGGATGTACCATGTGATTTTCTTTTCCTATTTTTTTATGTTTTGTTTGTTTTTGTTCATGTTAATTATCTGACTGTATTGTAGTTTGTAGCTATAACCACTTTTTTGTAATGCTTCTTGGTATTCTGCTGCTGTGTTTGTTGATACCCTTTAATTGTGAGAGAGATTTGATAATCTCTTGTTTATACCATTAACTATGGTTTTTAGTATAGATGGTGGGTGGTTGCTGTTGATGTTTACATAGATGGGTGTGTCATTAGGTTTTTCTTGTATGGTTTATATATATGGTTATTGAGGTCAAGCGTTATGTCTAGGTAGTTTACTACCTTTTTGTTTGCTTCAAACGGTGATTTTTAAGTTTTGGTTTTTGGAAGGTCTTGCATAGTTCTTTTTTCTTATTTTCGATGGTTCTTGGGGTTGGTGTTTAGCGCGGCAAGGCCGTCGTCTCTGTATAATCCAACTAGCTTTCCGAGTTGTTTTTGGATGTTGGATAGCATGAACAGTCTGACCAGTTCGCATGTTTGGGCACCGTCATACAATTCCATAGTCACATCAAATGTAGTGCTTTTATTTGTTTTGTTTTTTTTTTTTTTATCCATGTTTTCATTTCTGCCATATAATAAGGTTTTCTTGTGTGCAGAACGATTTCCATTTCTGACCCTGTTATGTTTGTGTGTTTATGAGCAAACTTCAGAGCTTTAGTAAGTAGTTCTTCATCTATAGATGGATAGGAGTCTACTATGTCGAATGTAAACTGTGACATCAGAAAATGAAAAAAAGAAACATACATAGGGACCACTGAAACCATTTCAAAACCAGATATGCAAACCACAACAGTCATTCAATAAAGAAAAATACAAAAACCAAACAGAACTGAGCAAATATATTTGGAGACTCAAAGATTAAAAAGCAAACCAATATATCCTGGAAAATCATAAAAAGGGCATCACCATACAATAACATTTCAAAAAGATGCAACCTATGTTTAACAGAAAAATGGTTTATGCTATGTAAACCACATCAAACAACTCTAAACACCAAAATAGAAATAGTAAACACCTGCAGGCACACCTGCAGGCACACATGGAAATCGTTGTTAGCAAAACAGCCTGAACCATAAATAACTTGAGAATTGAGGTATACGTGCAGCCAACCCACACGTGCAAACACACTTTCGAATTGTAAACAAAATTGAAATACGCATGCAGCCAACCCGCACATCAGGCTATATTACACCGGCAGTAAGTGACACTAAACCATCCTGAAGAGAGCAAAACACTCGAAACAGTTCTGTCGTTTTAAAACTTCCTTTTAATACCTTATTTTACACACACACACCACACACACCCACACACACACACACACACATGCGCGCACGCACACACACACACACACACACACATATGAAAGGAAACATGTGTGCACATGCTCACTCTCTCTCTCTCTCTCTCCTCTCTCTCTCTCTCTCTCTCTCTCTCACACACACACACACACACACACACACACACACACACACACACCAAAAACAAAAAATCTCATGATAATGTTAAACAGTTATTGAAGAACTCAGACAATCAGTATTATCATAACTGTATTAAACAAAATGATAAAGGCAATGGGAAAAAAGTCGTACAAGCATGTCATATTCTCGTCCAGGGAGGTCGAAAGTCTAATCC
>JADBJO010002665.1:278272-294784 GCA_016801955.1 Conus betulinus | reverse complement strand
AGAAGATAAGACCTACCACCCCACGACAGACAGTACAAAACAGACAAAGCACAGAACTAAAACAGAGTCACAGAGTAGACGACTGACATAACAAAGCAAAGAACGCAAACCAGCCATGTGAAATAATATCAAATACAAGAAGAAGAGAAGTTGTACAAGACATGACTGCGCAGTAAAGATAAGATACAGAGAAGTGACAGCCTACAGGACTACAGTAAACTGTATCGGCACCAACAAGATAATACAAGATAAAAAAAAGAGATCGAACAAAGCAAACACGACGACATAACTGAGAATATAGACAGAGACAGGAGATAGTGACACGACAGACCAGTACAGCAACAGACAGGACTTTAGCAGAGCCAAAATACAGAGAAGCATAAGACAGACCGAAACAAGCAACAGTATACAAAATAAACATCCAGAAGCATGGACAGATGAGTAGAGCAATTACAGACAACAGACTTGAGAGAAGACCCCTAGAGGACAGAGACAGAATATTTGCACAGAAACAGACAGAACAGAACAGAAGCCCGAGCTACAGAGAAGCCATACGACAGAGAGAAAGTGATACATAACAAAAAGACCGTACATAGCACGACAGAAGACCACAGAACTGAGAGAAGAACCAACTAACAGAGATAAGAGAGTGACATAGCAGACAGACCAACATACTTGCAGGAGAGTAACAAGAGACATACAGACGAGTGTCCCAGGAACACGACAAAGTACTTGCGATCGAGATAGATACAGAGAAAGAGAGTGACATACAATCAATATACATACATACAAGCCAAACAGACAGACTGTAAAGACGAGCCAGAGAGAGAGCGGCGGCGCGCCTTAGGAGGGAAGGCACGCACCCCTTAGACGCGCACCCGCACCCCCCACGGCCCACCCAAAGAACGATTGTGACGGAATTCCTGTACACCGTGGACCCCTACACCCTCCCCCATACCACCCGCGTCCCAAAACAACACACAGAATCACACCCGCTGACCCCCATGCCCAACAGAAAACCATCTCGTAAACGAGACCAGCACGACAACCCCTTACAGTCGTACCTTCCGATGCGCAAAAAAAAAAAAAACACAACAATCTCCCTCACTGCGTGAGTAAGGCGGTGATTCAAATTGCGCATCTTGCAATTCATAACAACAAAACAAAACGATCCCAAACCCACAAAAAACCAACAAAACCACGCCACAAAAAACAAAATACCCAACCACCTCCCCTCACAACAAACACAAAACCACCCACATCAAACAGCGACAACACATACTCAGATACAACAAGCCCCACGCCGAAAGTGTAAGTGATGTCACGCCTAAGAGACGAGAGACAAGAGGGAAAGAGCCACTTTTCGGCATGCACAAGACCACCGTGCATCCGCCCATTACCTCACCATCGACTAAGATCGGAACAATACAAAACATGCCGCCAAGTCCGTCTAAATAATTAGAAACGCTAAATCCCCCAAAAGATCGAAATCACGACCCCCAGGCGTACATAGTTATAAAAAAAAAAAAAAAAAAAGAAAAAAAAAAAAAAAAAAAACCAAAACAAAACAAACCCGCATTGCGAAGGCACACCGTCTTCTTCGCTACGCAAAAAAACCCACACCCCTAAAAAAAAACAACCCACCACACTAAACCACTAAACCCTACCATCACCCCCACCCCATCACTTGTCCCCCCCTCCTGCCTCTAAAAACTCTCTCTAAACAAACCCAAGTCCAGTAGTTCACTATACACGTCCTCATTCAAAAACCGACGACCCACAAAAAAAAAACACTCTCTGCAACTATCTCCGCCACCCCCCATCCCCTACCCTACCAATCCCACAACAACATCCAACTCCCCCCCCCCCAACCACCTTCCCATTCTCCCTAACTCAGAACAAAACTAGACAATCACACTGTTTCTCGCTACACAATAACTGTACCAAACCGCCCCCAACCACCCCCCCAAAAAACCTTACCTTCTCGAACCGGTCCACCACCAAAAGCCAACGCTTTTCATATCATCGACGAGATAGTTCATCATACACCAAAACACCTACACCACACAAAAAAAAAACACACGCACCCACACAACACAACAACACCACACACAACAAATATACACACACACCACGCCAAACAGCACACAAGCACAACACAACAACACAACCAAAATACACAAAGAAATAAACATAAGATAACCATACATACAGACAAACAGACTCAACGAGACATCTACTATCGATCTAAAAAAGATACTGGGGGACTTGGGGGGGGGGTGAAACTAAACCAAAACACGTGCCCTGTGTATTGTGTCAACAGCTTGTTATACAACAAATCTAGTGCACGCCCCCAAACTTTACCATACACAAGGATCCCTAGGAGGCTGGAAAAATTAGTGGTACAAACCCACATCACTCCAATGATTCGAAATAGACAAAAGAGACCAACAAAAACAACAAAAAAAACCGGATTTGGGAAGTTTAAAACACAACGAAACACCGGCGCAAAAATTAAAAAGAACAGACGGGCAGACAAATAAAGACCCAAATACATCATAAATTATGTCCTAAGAGAAATATTTAAAAAAAAACCAAAAAAATGGGCGAAGAATGAGAAGAAACATATTATAGACTATAAAACAAAATGCTTAAAACACGGAGAGGTAAGGGGGAGGGGAGAGTGAATACACAAGTAACGAAACGAGAACAGGAAAGAAAAGTGAAAAAACGACCACGATATAGATGGAGGGAAGGGGGATTACAGAGATTTAACATACAGACAAGACAGATCAAGAACAGACATACAAGAGCGCCTGCAGAGAGAGAGAGAAACTCTAAATGCTTAGCGTTGTCAAGGTTGATCAACTTTTACAACTAAAAAAGAATTTATCACAACCTAAAAAAAAGCCCATAGGAAACCCCAACATATCCCTATCAACCACATACCAGAATCTCACACACATACTCGAACGAGAATCGTAAAAAAAAAAAGAAAAAAGTGGAAAAAGGTGAAGACAAAAGAAAAGAAAAGCAGCATTCGACAGTATTTGGCCACGCCAATGGCCTTTGTGCCCCTAGTATGCTAAGTACAGACTATCATCAGGTATAGTGTTACGTCAAGTGGCCAAACGTCACAGCCAACCCAATCTGTTTCCAAACAACACTCAATAATCTCTACACACCATTAAGTTTTTGTTTTACATTTACTTGTTGACCCTGTCGTACACGGTGCAGAAGCGAAAGCTTCCATATTTCACTATTATACTTTCCTTCCAGGCACTAGTGCTGTCACTGAAAGCAACAACCACAACGGTGAACAGAAAGCAAAAAAATAACTTAAAGTCCCGGAGCCCCACGACAACGAGTACAGATCAAGTAAAAGACAGATCAACTAAGATGATAGATCAACTAAAGAGACAGACCGACTACGAGGTTAAGTATCAACTAGCAGCCTGATCTGTGAAGACCTGAAGACAGCGAGATGCACAGCGGAAGAACAAGCTTTAAGAAAAGCTGACTACTGACCAAACGAAACACACACACACACACACACACACACACACACACAACACCCACACACACAAACTACTTACTACAGACCGAAAGACCAAAGGATACACAGCAGGGGGAGGGGGGGGGGTGGAACCTACAAACTACTACGACCGGAAAGCCGAGAGATGCACATAGGAAAAGCTACAAACTACTACAGACCAACACAGGCCGTGAGATACACAATGGGAAAAGCTACAAACTACAACAGACCGGAAGCCGAGAGATGCACAATGGGAAAAGCTACAAACTACAACAGACCCGAAAGCAAGCCAAGAGATGCTGCACATTGGGGAAAGCTACAAACTACTACAGACCGGAAAGCCGAGAGATGCACATTGGGGAAGCTACAAACTACAACAGACCGGAAAGCCAAGAGATGCTGCACATTGGGGAAAGCTACAAACTACTACAGACCCGAAAGCCGAGAGATGCACATTGGGAAAAGCTACACAAACTACTACAGACCGGAAAAGCCAAGAGGATGCACAATGGGAAAGCTACAAACTACTACAGACCGGAAAGCCAAGAGATGCACACTGGGAAAAGCTACAAACTACTACAGACCGGAAAGCCGAGAGATGCACACTGGGAACCCCAAAAACTACGACAGGCCGGACGGACGGCCAAGAGATACGCGTGGGGAGAACCTAAAGACAACTACTGATCCGTAGGCCGACACCTCACATTTGGTTGAACCTACAAACTACTACGACGTCCAAAAGACATTCCGGGGAGAAAACAAAAAAAAAACAAACACACCTGAAACATACGGTGGTCGTTCTTTCCTTATGATTGGAGATAGGAGAATACAGTTGAAGTGCCCCCCCCCCCCCCCCCCCCCCCCCCCCCCCCCCCCCCCCCCCTTTACGGCAGGCATGATTTATCGATGAGGATATTCTTTCTGAAGGTTCTATATAAAGTCAGGGTTAGGTTAGGAGTCGGAATAGGGTAAAAAGATTCTCTCTCTCTCTCTCTCTCCTCTCTCTCTCTCTCTCTCTCTCTCTCTCTCTCTCCCTCCTATATCAATGTTTTCCATCTGTGACATCTTCACCATCTCGCCCCCAAAACAAACCGCTGCGTCACGCGACAGGCGGCCCCGACACCAGAGACAGGAGCAGGAAGAAGGGGAGAGAAGCGCCAAAGCCTTTCCGGGCCTTCCACGTGGCCCGAGCGTCATCATGACCCGCTCCCTGCACCAGACGTACAGGCCTGCAAACTCCTGCACAGCATGCATGCCCAAGTACGGCATCGTGTGCTGAGAACATTGCCCCGCACATCCAACCCTGGCCCCCGTCCTTTCAGCTTTCAGCTTTCTCTCCGTCAGCCACACACACACACACACACACACACACACACACAAATACAACGCAGGCACTTTTCCGGACATACATGAGCATTCTGTAGTAGTGAAAGAGCGAGTGTTGAGAACCAGTGTCTGCTCTGTGGCGTTTTTTTGTGTTTGTTTTTGGTTTTTTGTTGTGTTTGTTTGTTTGTTTTTTGTTTTTTTGTTTGTGTTTTTTCTAAGGGGCCCTGGAGACGCCTTGATTGGTAGGTTATCAGTTTGGGCATGTGTGTGTGTGTGTGTGTGTGTGTGTGTGTGTGTGTGTGTGTGAATGGTGAATGTGTGGTGCGTGTATGTGCATGCATGTATTTACGTATGTATGATGTATGTGCATACGTATGTACGCGTGTATGTATGTATATGTATGCATGTTATATGTCTCTTGTGTGTGTGTGTGTGTGTGTGTGTGTGTGTGTGTGTGTGTGTGTGTGTGTGTGTGTGTGTGTGCGCACGCACGTTTGTTACTTACACAAACACACACCGGCGCGAGCGCGCGCATGTATAGCATACACACGACAGAGACAGACCGGGGGGGGGGGGGGGGGGGGGGGGGGGGGGGGGGTGAGAATGCGATCATACTGCTGATCATAAAAAAAAGGTAACAAAAAAAGGAGGGGGGGGGGGGCGGGAGGTGGGCAAGAGAAAACGGTTGACCAGTGCACTTAACGAACCTCTCACCTGGCAAGCGTCTAAACGAGTCTACGGAAAGAGAGACAGACAGACAGACAGACAGACAGAGACAGAGAGAGAGAGAGAGAGAATGGAGTGACGGGGCCGACAGCCAGAAGGCGGCGGAGAGAATCAGGATCAAAGAAAGAAGAGAAGACAGAAAGGTCATATGAGGCATCAGAAAGGTACAGCAATGTGAAGAAAAAAAAGAAAAAAAAAAAAAGACAAAGAAAAAGGACAAAGAAAACGATATACACCCTAACAACCCCACCTTTTTGTTTTCCCCACCTTGTACAACCCGCAGCCTAGACTTGAGGAAGGACAGACGCTGATTACGAACACACGGGTCTCGGTCCTTTGCAATGAGAACATACGCGCCTCAAAAGGTCATGTTTATGTCAGTTATGACCTTTCACACGAAGCAAAAAAAAAAAAAAAAAGAGAGAGAGAGAGAGAGAGAGAGAGAGAGAGAGAGAGATCACGAACTATATCTCCCACTTTTCCACGAGAAAATACCAAATCACGTCGACACGTATTTTCCACACGGAAACGGATGAAATAAAAGCGAAAACAACTGTCTCCCTGTGGCTTACTGTCACGTCAAAAAGAACTTTATCTTGATAAACAAACAACCGTTTCCTGCAAACATGACTGTTTTTCGTAAGACAGTAGTTAATTTTGGGTGGAAACGTTTTCTCAGGTAAACGATTATAGCTGCTTTTCGTGAGAAAATTACTTTTTATCCTAACAGTAAGCATTTTTTTCCCTGGGAAATGGCTGGTTTTCCTATAATTATTACTAAGCTGTTTTCTCATGAAAGTTGTTTCACGCAAAGTTTAGCTATTACGTGAAAACGGCCGCTTATCGCATATTTCTCACATATTTTCACGTCAAAATCACTTGATCTATTTTCGTGATAAATAACTTGCTTTCAGGTAAGGTTTCGAAATGGGGCGACTGATGGCGGAGAACGAAGCAAAATTTAGAAAGAAAGGGGGTTAGTTACCGCCAAGGACACAGACAAACAAAGCACAGGGCAAGACACGAGTTCCTTCTGACGGCCATTCTCCACATGGACATCTGATAAGTCTCCCTTCGTTCTTTGTTTGTACTGTCCTAATGTTAAATGTGATCTTTTTTTTTTTTTTTTTTTTTTTGAAGACGACCCATGAGGTCGAAATGCATCGTGTCTTGCCCTGTGCTTGCTTTGTCTATGTCCTTGGTGGTAACTAACCCCCCTCTCTTTCTAAATTTTGCTTTCAGGTAAGAAAAAAAAATGTCTGTTTTTTCACAGTAACAATTAGTGACTGTTTAAAATTTTTTTTTCGCATTTTCACGTAATGATTTGCTGGTTTCACGTTAAAATGGTCGCTTGCCGCAGTAACGAGTAGCGATTTCACTTGAAAATAGCTGATTTCAGAGGGGAAATAGCTCGTGTGAACAACACAGTAGTTCGGATCTTTTCCAGCCGAAAGTGTTCCCTTACTTCACACACACACGCTGTGTGACTCGGCCCCATCTCTACTACTACTCTCCGGCCCCCCCCCCCCTCCCCCCATGACGTCACAACGGGCCCCTGTCGGGTCTTTGCCAACCGATCTCCCACGCTGTCGCTGGCCAACACTGGACCTCCAGTTTAAAAAAAAAAAAAAAAAAAGACAGAGAGAGAGGAGAGAGAGAGAGAGAGAGAGAGAAAAATCCTTTGAGCTGGGAGCGAAACATAATCACGACAGAGACCTGACCTCTTCTGATTGTTGCCACCTTCTGACCTCCCTTGCATCCCTCCATGGATCCTCAAGCACCCTAGGCTCTAATTTTTCCCCAATACATTGAATGCTGTTTACGTGATGATTTCACTTCCTCGGCAGCTTATTTCTTTAACCGCGCTTTCCGTCGTCTTTCATTCCCTACCCCCCCACCTACACCCCCCTTGCCCCCCACCCCCCCCCCCCACCCCCCCCCCCCCCCCCCCCCCCCCGCAACCCCCCCCCCCCCCCCCCCCCCCCCCCCCCGCCCCCCCACTCCGCTTACCCCCCCCCCCCACCCCCCCCCCCCCCCCCCCCCACAACCACCCCCCCCACCCCCCCCCCCCCCCCCCCCCCCCCCCCCCCCCTTCCTAACCCTTCACCAGTCGCTTTGAGTTGCTGTCGCATTCCTTTTTTTTTTTTTTCTTCATTTCTTAACCCTAGGAAGTGAGAATACCACAGAATCGCAGAATGTCGTACGCTTCCGTTTGATACCAAGGGAGCACACACCACACACACACACACACAGTGGAGCAGCCACGCCTCCCCGACGAGTCTGATCCAGCGGATGAAAGGCCTCGGGAAGCAGACGAAACACGTGATCGTGTCTTCCAAGATGGATTCTCGTGGTCCCCATCATATCTGCGGGGTGAAGGCTTTTAAATTCATCATAATATTCTCCCCCGATTTTTCATTCTCATTTCTTTATATTACCCCCCCCTCTCTCTATACATATAAAAATATAAGAATATGTGGAACACACACACACACACACACACACACACACACACACACACACACACAGTAGTGTGTGTGTGTGTGTGTGTGTGTGTGTGTGGTGTGTGTGTGTGTGTGTGTGTGTGTGTGTGTGAACATTCGTAATTATACGGGAAGAAAGAACTGTTTTTATAAGCTGAATATTCTGAGTAGCAATGTGGGACGGTTTTATCTTGGGTCCCAGGTTGGGAAAGGAATTATGAGTAAGGCTGGCAAATTACAACAAATGGAAAAAACCAACTCCCTACCTGAAGGAAAATCTTCTTTTCTTTTTTTTTTTTTTTTTTTTTTTTTTTCCCTTTTTCGTCCCAACCTCTGCGCCACCTCAGAGGCAGCACACCCACGCCGCTCATTCCGACACCCTGTCCACAGCCACAGCCTGGTCGGCCCCGCCGCAGCCCCGGCACCGGCAATCCACAGGGAGCAGTCAATGTCAAGTCAAGAGGCAACCAACCGGAGGAGACACTGCACTGCTGCCGAGTCACTTCGGTGGTGTTCAGTGGCGCCTGTTCTGATCTAACATACGCAGGACACCACCTACTAAGCCCCCTACTGAATGGCTTAGTCGCGCAGCTGGTGTGAATGAGCTCTCCCTCCGGAGGGCGCCACCACGTCCGTCCAACGACACCCCCCATGGACTCGCCGATACCGGTGACCCCGACGGAACCAAACCAAGACCACAGACATGGAGAGGGATTCGAAATTGAGGTCACCATGAGAGCAGGGCATGAAGGGCCACAGAATTTGAGATTTTTTTTTTTTTTTTGCTGCTGATCGACGAGAATGAGGATGGTTAAGATGATGCTACTGCGGATTTCCATTTCGGTCGGAGACTACATGACAGGGCTGTATTCTACGCTTCCTTTCATAATATATCCCGGCGTCAACCTGGCCCGAGAGATACAGGCACCTGCAGTGTTGGTCAGGAAATTTGAGCAACATTCTCAGAAACGCATCCATTAAGTGGATGAAACTCAACTGTGTGGTCCCAGTCTTCCCAACTGAGTCCGCAGCAAACTCAACTCTGGGTGGGAGCCGGTCGGGGCAGAAAAACCCACATGACTCAGATGGGATTCGAACCCACGACCTCCCAGCCGGGGGTCCGCGACGCTAACCACTTCGCCACGGCGGCTGGTTGAAGGAAAAATGTTTCTGCAGGGGGAAGGATTAACTACGTCCCTATGTGCATAAATAGATAACTTTATTAACTACGTCCCTGTGTGCGTAAATAGATAACTTAATTAACTACGTCCCTATGTGCGTAAATAGATAACTTTATTAACTACGTCCCTATGTGCGTAAATAGATAACTTTATTAACTACGTCCCTATGTGCGTAAATAAATAACTTCATCTTTAAAAAAAAAAAAAAAGGAAGTCCCTAAAAGGAGGAAAGATTAACGTTATCTACACACACACACACACACACACACACACACACACACACACGCACAACACACACACAACGCACACACACACACACGCACACACACACACACACACGCACACACACACACACACACACACACACACACACACACACACGCACACACACACACACACACACACACACCATCTTGAAATACAGCAGCAACGGAGCGGGGCAAAAGACACGGAAGAAACCCGACTGTGAACGCCCTAACTGGGACAGACAGACAGACAGACAGACAGACAGACAGGCAGGCAGGAAGACAGACAGGCCCACAGATACTGTCAGACAAAGGTGAAGCCCGAGACGCCAGCAGGAGAAAATGGGATGAGGATAAACACACACACACACACACACACACACACACACACACACACACACACACACACACACACACACTGGGGGAGAGGGGGGGGGGGGGAAAGAGAAGAATCCCTAGGGGTTGCTACACTTTAACAGATTTTTCTTACAGAAGCACACATGCAAATTAAAAGGAAGCCTTCCACAAACAACATCTTTTTTGAAAAAAAAAATTGAACTACAGATATAAAATCGAGCAACATACCGCATATTTAAGCTTATGCTATGCAACGTTTTTTTTTTTTTTTTAATGGCTGATATACAAACCATTATTTTCCCATGTCTAAATGTTCGTGTATTTTGTGTAATAATTATGGCTAGTTATGCTTCTATCATAATATACCTTACAATGCTACTATATTATAGGTTAACCTTTTCCTTTTTCTGTTGAAGTCTTTGTGGTTCACCTTCCCTTTTCAGACTCAACACTCCCAAATGTTTGTACAGATGCCTACAGATTCGTGTGCGAGCGTGTGTGCGTGTGTGTGTGTGTGTGTGTGTGTGTGTGTGTGTGCGTGTGTGTGTGTGAAAAAATTCATAAAATGTCTGAATATGTTCATATAAATGTATTCACACCCGTCTTATATTATGAAATTGGACTCATGTGGTACTACCTTAAATTCTCATCTGGTGATCTGTATATGTACGTGTAAGTATGTATGGTGGTTGTTTTTCTTTCTTTCTAGTTCATGTATATGTATGTGAATGTCATGTATCTGCATGAAAATTTTTTTTTAACAAATTTGAAAAAAAAAAAAAAGACATAAATGCCCGCTAATGCTTTTTTATGATAAAAATGAAAAATTAACAAAGTAACAAGGTTTAAAAAAAAATGGAGGGTGAGGGGGGGGGGGGTTTAAACTAAAAAGGGGGGGAAGATTCACTAATAAACAGCCAAACGTTTGATTACTCGTAAGATCTTGTAACATCTTTACACGTATAAACGCTTCAAAAACAACTCGGAGTTTTTCTGTGTTCTTTATATTAGTTTACTTTTTTACTTTTTTTTTTTTTAATCCAGAAAATTATAATAATTTCATGTTTATGAACTACATAAGAGAGAGAGAGAGAGAGAGAGAGAGAGAGAGAGAGAGAGAGAGAGAGGGGAGACAGGCAGACAGACAGACAGACAGACAGAGACAGACAGAAAACACAGACAGACAGAAAGAGAGAAAAAGACAGAGAGACGCAAAGCCTGATAAAACTGAAGCTATATCGCTTTTTAACCACCACCAGACAACTCCACAGTTGGTTTTCACTCGATTCCTGGGCTTCTTTCTCCGCCACACGGATGATCCTACGTTCTCTTCCAGCATACCGTAATTGTTTAAATAAATTGCTCTTTGTTTTTTGTTGATGCGCGCTCTCTCTCTCTCTCTCTCTCTCTCTCTCTCTCTCTCTCTCCTATACCGGCATCTATTTCAGGAACATGAGCCTCTCCGCCATACCATAGCTTATGCTGCGATTGCTCTTTCGGTTTCTGCTACCATGCTGCGATTGCTCTTTCGGTTTCTGAGAAGCCAGTCCACTGGACTGTACAGATACAGGAATACACATTTTCATCTCATTGTCGGACTCATCCTAATGGTCGAGTGAACGTTTGGGCGACGCCCTTGTTAAATACGTGTAGATCCGGTGACTTTGCTGAAACAATCCTCCAAAGAACTGTTGTGAGGAGAACAAATGAGGGAGAGGGGAGGGGGGGGAGGAAGTTTTTTTTTTTAAATAATTTTTTTTTTAAAAGAAAGATAGACAGACAATATCACAGAATGAGAAAGGGAAAAAAAAAACATGATGCAAAGCATTTAAACGTACTCCCAGTTTAGATCTATCTTGAATAAGCGTGGGAAAAAAAAAGTCACAATCAAACTTGCGTCATAAATTTTTTTTTTAAGTCACAAATCACGCATGCGTCATAATGTATTCGTCACTGAGATAAGAAATCGGCGAAGTACTTTCAGAGATATTCTAGAAAGTAGGAAAAACCGTTTTGGGCCGCTACAGCCGTTAGTAACGACTATTCTTGTACAATAAGACATCAGGCATCGTCTGTGACCATAATGAACATACCTACAAATTTTCAGAGATCGGCCCCAGAAGTTTTGTCTGGAACGAGTGGAACACATTTTGGCCACGGACAGACAGAGAGACAGCATTTCTTCGATCCCACTGTAAAGTACTCCTTGTTCTGTATGAACTGGGAGTTTAAAAAAAAAAAAATTTTTTTTATAAAAAAAAAACCATGGGCAGACAACATCGCAGAGTGAGCAGGTCAACCATCAGCCCAGGTTCAGGCCTTGGCACACACACACAACCTGACACAACTGGGAGGAATCTGGTGAACTGTTCTTCAGTACCGTGCCCCCATGACCCCCCCCCCCCCCCCCCCCCCCCCCCCCCCCCCAGCCTCGAGTTACGGGCGAAGCAGAAGATCTACAGTACGGGCGGAAAGCCCTAGCACAGACGTCATACAACACACGGGCATCCCGGCCTCAAGAATCACGGCGGATATTTTCAAAATTCTGCTGCTACTGACTGACTACCACTGCTTCCCCATCACATCATGTCCAAGTCTCCCTCCCTCTCACTCCCCCTTTCCACCCACATCAAATATCCCCCCCCACCCCCCCACCCCCCCCCCTCTTAACATGCACATGTCTTGTGAATAGCTTCCGCGGCTTTTCAAAGGGAAGATTTCAGCCTGAGTGAGAAAACGTCTGTTGCCTGCTGTTGAGACAGAGACACAGAGTTGGGGTGGGGGTGGGGGGGGGGGGGGGAGAAGTACAGAGAGGTGGGTACGGATGCAGCGAGACAGAGACTGAGAAGGAGCTCTAAACGCAGTGAGACATTAGGGAGGCGGGGGTAGGCGGGGAGGGGGGGGAGGTTAGGGGGAGGTGAACAAGAACGGACGGGCTTAGAGAGAGAAAGAGAGAGAGAGAGAGAGAGAGAGAGAGAGAGAGAGAGAGAGAGAGAGAAATGTTTAGACGGACAGACACAGAAAAGAAAGGAAGGGGGGAAATGGGGGAGAAAAAAACAGCTGTTATGACAGAGCGACCAAGACAAAGCTCTGAACACTGCCACAGACACGAAGCGGGGAAAACGCTGACCCGACCCACAGACACCGACAGCAGACAGTGGCACGAAAGACAACCGACCCACAGAGAACAAACCCACAGACACGGAACCACAGACACAGACACCGATCCACAGACACAGACACCGACCCACAGACACAGACACCGACCCACAGACACACAGACCAACAGACACCGACCCACAGACACACCCACAGACACCGACCCACAGACACAGACACACAGACACACCGACCCACAGACACTGACACCGACCCACAGACACTGACACCGACCCACAGACACACCCCACAGACACCGACCCACAGACACTGACACCGACCCACAGACACACCCACAGACACCGACCCACAGACACAGACACCGACCCACAGACACTGACACCGACCCACAGACACAGACACCGACCCCACAGACACACCCACAGACACCGACCCACAGACACAGACACCGACCCACAGACACAGGAGACAGCGGCCCGGCGTGACAAACGGTCCGTTGTGGACAGCCACTGAACTCGGTCACCCAAACCCCGCCCATCGATCCGCGGCCATCGGCCACCGCTGGACACGTCACCAATTGATACGATTCGCATGCCGCGGGAATCCCCCCACTACAAGTCGGCTCACGCGCATATCGAATCGAGGCATTTACCCTGGGGGTGGGGTGGGGGGGGGGGGAGAGAAAGGATGATAGGGAGCCGATGGGGGGGGGGGAGTGGAGGGTGAGGGGACTGGGAGAGAAAGGCGGGGGGGGGGGGGGGGGGGGGGAGGAGGTTAGCTCTCTGGCTCATGACGACAGCCTGGGTGGGCCCACGGTACAGACAGAAGAAACATCGCCAAAGGTGGGATTGATCGGGTACTGCAGAACCTGTCTGGGATTTGACAGCTCTATCTTTGTCTAAGGCAGGCGCGCGCGCACGCGCACACACGCGCATGCTCGCACGCACACGCACACACATTCATAGTAACATCCATGCGCGCTCGCGTCCACACACACACGCACACACACACTCTCACTCTCTCTCTCTCTCCTCCTCTCCTCTCCTCTCCTCTCCCCTCTCTCCCTCCGCCCCCCCTCTCTCTCTCTCTCTCTCTCTCTCGCCTTCCGTCTGTTTTTGCACCGTTTTTGCACATTTTCCCACTCCTCTTTCACACACAAATCATGGTCTATGTTCATGCTAACGGCGAGTTGGGGATATCATCATTGAGTGCATTTCCAGGTCTGTCGTTTATGATGTCCGAAGAAGACCTACTTGTCTGCAGCGCACCTGTCTCCGCTTCTGTACTGTCAATCAAATAAACGCCGCTCTACATCTTGCTTTTGTGTACAAATATAACACGTTGTAGTCTGGTCTGTTGTCTGTAACGCTTTTGATTATTGATGCACTTGTCTGCACTTATGTACTGTATATCAAATAAAGGTCGCTCTACATCTTGGCTTTCTGTACACATGTACGCTGTCTGTAAAGCTTCCCTCAAAAAAAATGTTCCCAGTCCTTTAGAGCCATGGAACTTCCTTGGAAAGCATCTCCAGGCATTCCTCTAAAATTCTTATTATCTTCATGTGACCTGTAGGGAAGCTGGTTGCAAAGTCTTTGGTGTGGCGCTACCAAAGGTCTTGGAGACTCTGGGAAAGGTGACAGAATGACGGGTGGTGATCATGATATACCATCCTCAACCTTTGGGAAAGCCTTCCCTGGAAGCAAAAGAGGCCTGCAAATTATATGTATATATATATATATATATATATATATATATATATATATATATATATATATATAGATACAGATATAGATAGATAGAGATAGATATAGATAGATAGATATATATATATATATATATATATATATATATATATATATAAAGGCTGGCTCCTGTGTGTATCGGTCTCCCTTTCGCCTCCTCCTCGTTTCTACCAGCTAGTCCGGCAGTTCTTACGCGGCTACACTGTAGCATGATAGTTGTTTGCCAAGTATTCTTTTCCTTTTTTTTTTTTTTTTTTTTGGGGGGGGGGGGGTCACAATACAACCATGCATGGACACCTAAGCAAACCAGTGTGGGCATGCGGGCAAGCACGCACACACGCACACGCACGCACGCGCGCGCACCTACACACATACACGCCTGTGCACATGTAAGTGCGTGCTGCTCACAGACATGCGCGCACGCGCGCGCGCGCACACACACACACACACACACACACACACACACACACACAGTCACTTGTAACACTGAGAATGGGAAACAGGTAGACCATTCACAAATTCTATAGAGGAGTTTCTAAAAAAAAAAAAAAAAAAAAAAAAAAAAAAAAAATGCCGACAGCAAAGACTTGAAACACAAACACATTATTTAAGGCAAGCACGCACGCGTGCCACACACAGTTCCAACAGAAAGGCCATCAATCAGACAACATAAAAAAAAGCGTTAAATACAATAGGCAGGGAGGGGAGGGGGGGGGGGCTGAAAGACAGCAAAGTTTTATGTTCCACACGCAATGAGAGTGCAACTTCCCAGTCCTTGCAGTTTCCAACTGTTAGGATGGGGAGTGGGGAGTCTAGACAGTGCCCCCACCCTCACCCCTACCCCACCCCAGTCTACAGCACCATGACCAGATAGAGAGAAAGAGAGAGAGAGAGTGAGAGAGAGAGAGGAGAGAGAGAGAGAGAGAGAGAGAGAGAGAGAGAGAGAGAGAGAGAGAGAGAAAAGACAGAGAGAGAGAGTGGGGGGGGGGGGATGGGGTGTGTGTGTCCCTGACAGGTCACACAGAGCCCAGCAGGTTGCCGACCTGTACACACCGCTCACCTGTCCACGGATGACCCCCCCCCCCCCCCCCCCCTCCCCTCCCACCCGGGTCCTCGCACCACTAAACGAAGACTCCTCAGCCTTGTTGCGACGTTTGTCTGGTGTATTCACACAAAACTACTTTTGCTCGACATAGTTCTATTTCATAATCATTATTTCGTTTCGTGCTATATATGCCGTCTGGTTTTTATTTACTGCCTTGTTTTTTATTATTACCAGACTCTTTATCTTCGAGGGTTTTTTTTGTTGTTGTTGTTGTTTTTTGTTTGTTTGTTTGTTTGTTTTTTTGGGGGGTTTTTGCCATTATCTTCAACAGGAAAGATTACACACATCAGACCAATTTTCCTTCTACTTTTCCTCCATGGCTAAAACAAAAGTTCCGAGGTGCGTCTATACCGGTGAGATGTCACGTGACTCACAAACGGTGGCCACATTATTGGTCTTAAGGGATGGTGTCGCACCATAATGCATGAGAGAGCTGTTGTTCTCTCTCTCTCTCTCTCTCTCTCTCTCTCTCTCTCTCTCTCTCTCTCTCTCTCTCTGCGTGCGTGCGTGCGTGCGTGCGTGTGTGTGTGTGTGTGTTTGCGTGCGTGCATGTGTGTACGTGTTGCTCTTGGTTGTGGAGTTTGTTTATTTTTTTTCATGTCTCCGTCACATAAGGCCGGGTCTTCGACGGAGAATGGGACGGGATTCTACACGCGTGCACACGCCAATCCTCTAGTTCTGGTGTACTT